>OY293414.1:77593784-78041230 GCA_958502065.1 Chrysolina americana
GCGAAGTATATAAAAACAGTATAGTAGTGTGCTCGGCGTATTATTTAATAATATCGTAACAATATTATTATTTTTTAAGATACTTATTCCACCATTTCCTGCAAACTTAAGTAAAATAAATTTGTAGAAAACTGAGAGATTGAGCTACTGTCGACTTATTTTTTATTATTTTGTGTAACAAAAATCGGTTAATTTTATTTCATTCAACCCAATAATATATCCATGTGAGTGTCATTGGTACCAGATACTGCTTCGAGTTCTTTGTAAAAAATATATTTCTACCAACTTCAGTGAAATGAATTTGTAGAAAACTGAGAAATTGAGTGTCTATCTACCTATTTTTCATTATTTTGTGTAACTAAACATTTTTTCTTCCTCACGAATATTTTTTAGAAAATTCTCTCTCGTCTTCGATTCATAAGAATTTTCGAAATATTCGTGTGTTCAAAAAAAAAAAATTTCAGTAATAATTGAATCTCTAGTGGTATTTATGAGTGAAAATCTTCAGCATTTTTTCCATTGACTGTGTCTATTTAATAACAACACATGAGTATACTCAATGATGGCGTTTTTTTATCTCGAACCACCATCTTTCTTTGCACTTGTAGCCTCAGTCATTATGATATTTTCGTCATGTTCGACAGACCGTAACGTCCGTAACATTCGACTTTCTTCATAGAGTTCCCATGCATGCCACAGACAATCTTCGCTTCATTTCTCGAACTGCTGCTACTAGACCTGATACCCGTAATTAATTAATCAGTAATTAAATTCGTCTACTCGACTGGAAATAAGATAAGCTTGTGTTATATCGTGTATTTCAACGGTTATTTCCCTATCGAATGATTTTATAGCGATTATTGCCCTCTATGCTAAAATTAGTCAAAGTAAAAGCTTATAGTGACTTTTATATGAATAGTTCATTTCCTTATGATTATGAACGACATAATAGTTTATTAATGTAGGCTTTCTCCCTGGCGTCAATGTCCCAATTGGTTTTCTAGTTTTGCCATGGTCTTTGGTTAATATATTCAAACGTTTCTACCGCAACATTGGCAGTCATTTTCAGTGACGTTGGCAAAGTTCTGTTCTCGACGTACCAACTGAAAATGAAGTCACAGACCACCAATTCTACAGGCCGTTTCTTTTATCATGTGGTAACATTGCTATATTCTAAACCGTAATAAATACAAAGACGATTAAATGGGAAAAAATGTAACTATTGTGGTGAGCAGTACATTGGTCAGAGAAAATCTACGGGGACTCTCGCCTTTCCCGACTTATACAAGGAAAACTAAAAATGCTGTTTTCGGTTTTTTACGAAGAGAATGGTTATTGTATTCAAAATGTACTAGAACTAGGTAATGATAAATTTTTAATTAAACGTTTCGTGTCAACACAGCCAACATCAACTATTTTTTTCAAATACGGACCTGTCTATTTCATCACAAATATTGATAAAGCGATTAAATCACAATTCAGTGGTATATCACACTTGACATTTTTATAGCGTTTCATATAAAATAAATGGCATCATCAGTGACAACAATTTTTAATTAAGGTCCTGTCGTTAGTTCTTTTGTAAATTGTTTTGATTTCTTCAAAACTCATTCAACTATTAGGATACTTCAGTCATTACCCAATACTTTCGATAGGAAGATACCCCAACACAACGAACATTCGTATTTTTCCTTTTTGGGGATTTTTGTATTACAGTAATCCGTGATTCAAGGCTGATTTCTCCTGTATCAATTTTTACACGGATTATTTTCATAATTCTCAATCCTGGAAGTAATGAAAATATCAGTTTTTGATCAAAATACAAGTGTTGTCTAATTTGGTACAATTAAATAGCATCTCACTTCTTTTACCATATTTAAACACGCGCAGGCTTTGCTTGATTTCTATGGCAGAAAAAATAAATGAGTTGTTGATATCTGTTAAGAACTGTCAGACATTTAAGCACTTGGTTACATATTAAAGATGTATCCTTATGACGAAAGGACTGATATGCTATTTGCTTATGCAAAATTAAATAGAAATCCTCTTTTGGCAAGAAACTTGTATGGTGAGCTATACCCGAATCGTCGCATTCCAAACATCCAAATGTTTAGACGATTAGAAAGAAATTTGAGAGACTGTGGTGCATTTGACAGAAATAATACTAGAAAATGTGTTGTTACTGGAAGTATAGGAACCAAATAAATGTTTTGGGTAAGCAAATATTACCTTATAATTTGATGAGTTATTATGTTAGGCAACCCAAGCACATTTTGCCTCTAACGGTTGAAGCAGAAATTACTTCAGAAAGGTGAAGATTAATGTTTGCTGTCATACCGATTATTACCTGGCCTTAGCGCACACGACACACTAAACTGTGAGTAGATGTAGCACTGATTGATATACAGAAGTGAAAAGAATCCTTTTATGTATACATAGGGAAATAAGCGCGCAACATAGAATGCATTATCAATAATTTAAGTAAAAAGTGATATTAATTTGTTAACTTGAAATCAATGGGTTATCAAATTAATCAGCTTATTATTAATTGTGCTCAGAGTTTTTCTGGTAAAAGTTATTTATTGTACAAATGTTTTTGATGACATTTTAATCGCCAACGAAAACAATGTATGTAAAACACGAATGCAATCATCCTTTTATTCACAATCACATTCATTTAGAATCAAAGTCGCCGAAAATTTTCGCCAAAAAATTATTTGATATTTTGCTTTTATTGGGAGGTGGTGAATGGTTGCCATATTTTCGAGTTTTTTTTCGACTGCATTTGTAAATTTTTTTTAAAAATGCAAGAAAATTACTCTGTTCCTGATGTAATCCTCAAAAAAGCTGAAGAAGTAACAAGCCAATTATTGCTTGCCAAGTCCAGGGAATATTATGAAAAAGTATTTTCAACATTTAATGAATTGAGAAAAAAACAGAGTGTTAATGACAATGAATGAGGAAGTCCTACTATATTCTTTCTCAAATTTGATGAAGAAGTATGCAATTTCTGCGATGTGGTCGAAGTACTCTGGGCTGAAGGCCGCTATAAAAGGTCTATAAAAACATATAAATTGGGAAATATAGTAACCTCATTGCCTATCTGGAGAGTGAGTAGCTAGAATACAAGGCGAAGAAATCTACTGTATTGAAAAGAGCACGCACGTCTAAGAATTTTTGACGAAAGCTTGCGATTAAGAATATTTGATGATCAAGGTGATAATATCCAGATACGAAGACCGGCATTTCACAATTATAGAAGCAGGATTTTCAATCAATACTGTAGAGTAGTGTAGAAAATTCATTTCCTCACGTCCTACTCCAACGACAGATTCTTTTTACCATGCGCTAATCAGAAATGTACTTCACAACCTGTTCGAATATACACTTTTTCGAAAGTTCCCTGAAAAAGTGTATTTTTTTTCAATATCATAATGAAAAAAAAAAGTATACGCGGGCGAGGATCGAACCCGCTTACTCTTCGTCAGAAGTCGATACGTCCCGCTGCTTTACGAACTGAGCAAACGGAGCTTGCGGAAAATTACTTTCCGCGCGTGTGCGGAAAATATTTCGCACGCTTGTGATATAAGCCTCTTTCCGTATAACTATACAGGTCGATATAGGTTACTTTTCCATGTGGTCGTAGGAAAACTTCTGATGGTTGCTCTTGGGGGTGCAACCGGTTGACGGAAATAACAATTTCAATCTCATTTTTTAACAAAAATGTCAACAACGCGTGACATCAGATGTCCCTTACCTACTTGATGGAATGAAATAACTTACAGTTCGATTATTATATCTTTACCCGTGCGTCATCATATTAATACCATAATTCTTAGCAGACAAATGTAAACGAATTTTTAATCCCTCATAGCGGTTGTTAGAAAGAGATGTTCGATAGAGGATGTGTGATTTCTTCGATCATAAATTGATGACACATGGGTACAGATACAATAATCGAACTGTATGAAGGATATTACCCTGATCTTTAATTCATTTCCAGCAGTATTATGTCGATGCAGGCATAATAAAAAAAAAGTATAGATGATACTCGTGTGCAAGTGCCTCTAAAGCAGTCGCAATGTTTAAGGGCACTCCGCTTCATGTCATTCCCTTAAACTCGTGCGTGCTTTAATGGATCACTTGTACACTTGTTTCATAATATGCTAATTGATATAAGGTTCATAAAGTTTCATAAGACTAAATGAATATTCAAACCGAAATCAAACCCACCAAATAAAATCCTTCTCTTTCAGTCACGATCAAATTTGGTCAGGGCTATGATGATTTTCTCTTTTATTTAAATTCACTAACAATTAAACGGCACAAAAACAGTTTTCATTTTGAGGAATCGCCGCGTCGGTAATTATTAGTCATTACCAGTGATAAATAATGTTTGATTACAAGATGAAACATTATACGTACGCCAATAGAATGTTAATTTGAGAGTGCACCTGGCAGTGGCGTAGTCAATAAAAGTATAATTCATTCTTGATCATTAAACCTCTTTGCCATTCGATCGTTTGATTCTTCTGTCGGTATTAGCTCTCGTTCAATCTGCTTTCTCTACTTAGTGTTGCAATCCAACTAATGTTTCAGAATCTTATCGGGATTTTCTGCCGATGCCAGCCACTGAAATCCGTTCCAATTATCAGAACTTGAAAAAACACTTTTTTTATTAGGTTTCGTGTAAATGAATAAGAAATTAATAATAAGTTTTTTTGTGAATCAAGTTGAGTTTTTTCAACAGTAAATTACTGTTATCCTCTTACAACTTTTTTACTTTATTTCAAGATTTGGATACCAATCAAGTTAATTTTACATCCATTTATCACTACCGAACCACGAAGGTTAAGTGAAAGAACCAGTTTTGTGGGTCTTGTCTCCATAAAAAAAGTCCGTCTATACTTTCAATTGATCGGCCCCGAATTAAGTGAATGCCTCGGTGAATGCATTAATAGTGAGGAAGGTCTTGAGAATGTTTAACTTAATATAACAGGTTGACAGGTATTATATCGGCCCTTCTTTTTATTGAGTGTTGGGTTCTTCGTGATCCTCGCTAGACTTAAAAGATAATTATGTCATGGTCAGTATCACTTATATCCATGATAATAACTAGTGTCCAATATCACAAACGGTAGGTTCAATGAGAGGTCGAATAACTAATTTGCTTTCATACACTCAAGGGGTACATGTAACGAATGGTTTACTTTAATTGGCCATCCGATAGGCAAAAAATATTCAATTTCCATCAGGACTTCATCTTCCAGTGTGGCGTCTCGGACCATTTCGGAATTCATTGGTAAAATTTTATTTTCTGAAGAATAAATATTTGAAAAAATTGATATCAACGTTTTCCATTCATCTTCAGTAACCTTTTCCACAATTTCCATAGACAATCGCGATAAGCAATCTGCCTAGTTTTGTTCCGACTTAACGAACTCTATCGAATATTGGTGAATTGAAAGAATGACTGCCCATCTACGCAGCATGTTTGGCGGAAATTGCTTAATAATTTTTTTGAGATGAAAAATGGATGCCTAATGATCGGTCAACAAAGTAAATGGTCTACCATATAAGTACTGATTGAACTTGCATAAACCAAATGTAATGGATAAACCCTCCTCTTTAATTTTACATATTTTTTGTTCAGATGCTGGAAAAAATACGTAATGCCCCATTGGCTTTTCGCTGCCATCTACCATAATATGGGTTATTACGGCCCCAGTGCCATACTGACTCTCATCTGCACCGAGTCCTAAAGGTAAACTTGGGTCGTAACTAACTAATATTGGCACTGAACATTTTTTCAAATGTTTTCAAAAGCAACATCTCATCCTCGTCACCACTGTGACATTCGAAGATTATACTCATGAAATCACACACGATAATCCACATTTAACCTTCACTCTACAGAAACCCATTATATACTGATCATATACCCGATCTAAATTGCCATGTACAGTAAGCTTATTCGCTAAACCTGTTGCAATAATAATAATGATGATGAAATATAAATATCTTGTCATAGTTTTTAACTTTCCTCAGTTCGAAAACGAAAACATGTTAAACTAATCCATACAACAATATCAAAGTATCTCAACAGAAAATATCAGCCTTTAGAATGTTTTAGCAGGGTTCATTTGGCTTTCGTCAAAGAAAGATCTTTGTACTTCCAAATCTAATTGAAAGACAGTTTTTCACGAATTACGATAACGGAGACAGATATAGTTTCCGAAATATTAACGTTTTTTGAAAAAGAGAAGTATTATTGTACAGTTCGATGATTTTATCTTTACATATGAAATAAGTCGAGACGTTTTGGTCAAAATAACGTCTAAATGTAAAATGCCGTGGCTAATATCCCGATAAAATTACAACGTGTAGGTAATAAGATAATGAATTACTAAATTAACATTTTCAAATGACTGGAAATGGTGAACCACCAGACAATGAGAGTTTTTATTTAGTTCCAACAGAATACCGTGTGACACATACTCATGGGTACACCCCCCTTTTCTCCTTTACTTTTTTTCCTTTCCTTTTTTCCTTCATTTTCCAAATATGTCAAAAATTGCCGTCCAGTGAGCATATTCAATGTTCCAAATTTCAAAAATATTGCTGGAGAAACAAAAGCGAAAAGGAATGAATCTGTTTAAAATTGTTTTTTCCGTTAACCAGCTGTCTTCCCCTTACCAACGGCAGCCCTCAGTAGTCGAAACTTGTACGAGCCAAGGATTAACGAGGTCTCACCTTTTGACGTGCGATTCCTAGCACACGGTGTATTCCAATTATTATGAATCCAGTGATTCCAGGTTTGATAGGATAATGAAACATGAAGGCAGAGATATGTTCACGGAATTTCCTCATTTGCCCAGTGAGTTTACTAAAAACTTTTGACCTCCCTACTGTATTCTAATTTCAGTCACACTAATATAAGGAAGTTGTTTCATCCATACCTCCGCAGCCGTTTGACACAAATCCATCAAATCCTAATTTTATCCACATTAATGCAATTTCTGCAGATGTAACAGTTAACGAAAAAAGTTTTTCAGAAAACTAGGTTGAAGTGCAATATTTCCAAAACCTTTGCATGCTTTGATATCAAAAAATGAATTTATATTCAAACATGACTGAAACTCAGAAAAGGAATCTTCTAGACTGAGGTATTCAAACTTTTTCAATTACCAATTTGTGCATGGATGCAAGGACACACTGTATAATGATGAATAAATAAATATCTAAGAAGTAAAAATACACCAGTTGAAATATATTTGGTAATGAAATACTCAACACATGATTAACAAATGTATTCATACATTTATTTATGTATTGCGAGCATGTAGAACTATGTCCAGTTATGAAAGGAAAAACAAAATTAATATATTCAATCACTTTCAGATTCAGAACTGTCACCAATGTTTATAATAATGGGTTTAATAAACATATCACAAAGTAGCTTTTCTTGTTCATACCATTTTTCAATGAGTGATTCAGTGTGTGTTGATGGAATGGGTTTATTTTCGTTTATTTTGATGTAAGACACCGTTTTTCGAGATATTTTAAGTGTATCTGCAAATCTCTGAAATACCGTAAAGAAAAGTTATGTCACTTCTTTCGTGGTTTGAATTGTTACCTCTTGAACAGATGAAAGTGGTGAAAAAGGTCCACCATTCGCTCTATCCCTTTCAATACAAATTGTTGTGCTTGTGAATTAGTTACAGGCATAAAAAAGAGATCAAATATATTGTGAATGATTTTACCTGTATTTATAGATTAAGGTAATGTTTTTTTCTCTCATTAGGATTTTCACACTATGAATAACTCTTGTGTGAATATCCCGGCTGTACGGGATTATAGAAAGAGATGTTCGATAGAGGGTGTGTGATTTCTTCGATCATATATTGATGACGCATGGGTAAAGATAAAATAATCGAACTGTAAGTGAGTTCGAACTTAGTTTTCTGATAGGCAAATTCAGAATACAAAGTTGAATAACTGTTTTAAGCAGTCGTGGTACGTATTGTCTTCGGGATAGCCCGCATTCTCAAGAAATTGTCCACGGCTGTATAGTGTGATATTTCGAACCGTGACTAAGTTTTTTGCTTGGGCCTATGGCGGCAACTTTAGACTTGATTGTTCATTTTGTCTATCTGTCGCGTTGTTTTCAGAACTAGCAATGTACTTATTACATGCATTTTTGTTTCATTATTAGTTTTCTTGTATTCCTATCTGTATCCATTGAATATAGCCTCATAATTTCACTTCCACTCGTCAGAATGAAAATTTCATCATAGAAAATGTATCTCTCATATGCCGATACTCTTGATTAAACCTTTTGACAGGTGGTTCGTTCTGAACCTCAAATTTTTAAGAGGGATATGATTGGCAAACTGTGTCTGGTATGTATTGGGCGAAGATAAAAAAATCGTAATCTGTGTTTCTCTAATTGTGATAACTATAATACTAATAGTTTTATTTTTTCCGTTCTTTAGCATGATGATCTCAACAAATTATATGGATTAAGAACTTCAGCAGTATAGGTTGATATTTTCAGGAGGGTCGTCAGGATATGTAGGCACCGATTTTTCCTCGTAAACGCGGTACCTAGTTTACACTTACAATTTTTTCACCATTTGGCCCCCTTGACGAAGTCCTGGTTACGCCAGCGGCATCTGATGGCATTAAGTGGGACAATTATCAGTCATTTCCTATATTCAATTTTTATTGACGTGAACGATGTTAAAATTAGAAGTAGTTGGACTAATTGTTCGAGTCCACCTTCTGTTCCGCGACATGCAATGAGGATAGAATTAAATAACAGTGCAGATGCTCCAACAAGCAGATTAACTGTGATTGATAGGGCATGAGCAACGTAAATAACGTCGGGGAAAGATGAAAGATACGCTGTGATATAAGACATAACAATTACGTGCCATGACTTGATATAGTAGCTGTAGAGAAATCCAGTGGTTCGTTTCACTTGGTTGTAGACACTTTTATATAAGGTATGTCCCAATGAGTTGGATCCATTTGGAAAACTTTTTCTTTTATCAATTTCATGTAAAAAAGTTATGCATGTTCTAAAATCTATACTACAATCATTAGATATTAAATTTTTTCAGTCGTAAACGCGGTTTATCAATAAATATGAACAGAACAGATTTTTTTATGAACAATGACTTTCTTACCTAAATCAAAAATAAAAAAGTTTTCCATTTGGTACCAACTCCAACTGTATATGATATCGAAAATAATATCCAAAATAAATCAGGTTGATAGAATAGATTACTAACAGTCAAGAAGTCCACCATTTGCAAATGAGCTTTTTTGCTCCATAACCCTGAAAATTAAAATTTTATATTAACTATGCGATTGTTACAATTTTGAATATTGAGGGTGGGATATTCACTTTTCTCTTGAAAATAATTATTCCCTTTTGAAACATCCTCACCACTCATTTTAGATGTGGATGGTAGGTCCAAATAATTATTATTTGGTATCGGTCCATCACCATCGCCGGCAATTTTTTTAGCAATATTCAATTTATTTGAAATCGATTGTTCAATGTAGCTCTCTGCTACTGTAGTTGATTTCCAACCAGCGTGTATTTTGATATTGGTGATACTTTCCCCAGCATCAGCCAATAAAGTGGCTGAAGAACGCCTGAAACAATGACCCGTATATTCTTCTGGGCCTGGTAGCTTCAAAAATGCTGCAATTTTTCTTGGAATTTGACCGAAGATATTCTTCCCAACAACTTGTTTTGTACATTTGTTGTTCTTATAGAATATAAAAAAACGCCCATGTTCAGTATTTGCGGGACGTAGACTAGCATATCTTCTATAAATATCCAAATAATTAACTGACTGGTTTTCAGTACTGCAGATGGTAAATGTTCGTTGTATTTTAGTTTTTGACTCTCGAATTGTAATCAATAAAGCATAAGTTAGGTCTAGAATGTCATCAAGCTTGAGATTTGTTAATTCTTCTCTACGACAAACACCATGTACCCCAAATATTAATGCAACCTATAAAAGAATCAATAAGTTTTTTAATTACTTAATAAATATAGGTAGGTATAACATACTTTCATAATCATATATACATTATCTGGAGCTTCTTTTAGAAAAAGTTCGATTTCATCCCTATTCAATATTTTGGATTTCTTCGGCTTATATCCATCATTCTTCCGTTTCAAAAATGCTATCAATTTTGAAAATTTGCTTATGTTTATATTATTATACAAATTCAAAGTAGACTTCAACATCGAATAGTATGACCACAAAGAAGATGGTTTTCGATTCTTGGACTTCTCAAAAAAATATCCCAGTAATATATCTTCTGTAATCATCTTCACATTATTTTCATTGCGCCATTTTATGAACTCATTATACGTCTTTTCGTAAAGTTTCTGTCAGATAAACATGAAGATGACCGTTTACCTTGTTTATTGAATTTGTTGCTACAACAACCAGCTTCCTTAACAACGTCATAATTAGGTGGGTATATACTGGGTATTCTGTATACAATTTGAATAAATAAATCTATTTCAGTATACAGAGATGTTATTGACACGATAATTGCGATATAAATATATATACAGTGTCCGCCAAAATCTTGGAACCATAAGGAAAACTTTTTTATTAATAGTTTCTCAGGAAATGTCATTCTTCATAAAAGTTAGTTTCCCATGCTGTTCCAAGATTTTGGTGGACACTGTATAAACCGCTAGTGCATAAAATTTTGTATGTATCACGTGCGTAAAATGCGTTTATGGCCTTCGGCGTGTAATGGCCCTCGGCTAACGCCTTCGGGCCATTATCCACGCCGCAGGCCATAAACGCCTACTTTACGCCCTTGATACATAAATAACTATATTGGTCTTGTCTGCTACATCATGCATATGGGACAGGTCATATCACTCAACTATAGTCCCTTTAACAGACAGTTGAAAAAATTAAATAATAATTTTACTTGACGAAAAATAAATAATAAAACACATAACAGAATATTACTCGGAGGTCAGTATAAAAGTACATATAGTAACTATATATTAGATGAAATAATTTAATAATAATAATTCCACCTTACCAAAAATAGATAATAGAAGATATGACAGAATATTACTCACAGGTCAGTATAAAAATACATGTAGTAACTATATGAATTAATTCAACAAATTAATTTGACTCAACGGAATATAACTAATATTACAGGACATCATCAACAGGCCAGTATGAAAATAATAATAGTATTTTGAACAGTTTAATATCAACACCTGATCACATCAAACATAAAAATACAGAAAATATATTAAAATAAATTCGCCACATATAATAGAAATGATTACCAATTTCAAATATCAATTATTCATCTACTGTTTAACAGCATTTTTTCGACCAAAATAGTTTTAACTCCTTTTCAAAGACTTAAGACAACAGACTTTCGGCAGCATATTATAGAGTATCCGTCTCCACAAACATTTGAGACTTCATACTTTGCAAGATGGTGTTTTGAGTAGTTCAGAGTCATCTAACTGCCTGTTGTTATTACTTTGTTTGACCAATCTTTTATTTTATTTGCATGTGTCAAGTGTTCTTTGTATCTTATTTTTATAGATCTCCTCGTCTGCCCATAATATTTTTGATATCTGCCAGCGCAGTAGTCGTGGTATTAGGGCGTTTGCCTCTCATCCAGGCAGTCCGGGTGCGCTGTCCACCTCGAAGCTAAAGTGGTTCGGAATCCACTTGTACGCACGAATGAGAGGGTTTTTCCAAATACCTGGGAGTTTCGTAAAAACTAAAAACAATTTAACAGTCCTTACATTGAATTTTATAAATCCCCGATCTTTTTGAATTCTCAACCTTGTTCTTTGGGTTGCCTAAAAGGCTTTGTAGTGTAGAGATCCTTAATTTCTTCTGCCCAAATTCCACAGACTTTGCAGTACCTCAGGGAGTTTCTGAAGAAAAACCAGTTTAATAATTTGTTTCTTAGTAATTCATGCGTAGAACAAAACTCTTCAGATCAAAAACTGATTTCATCGATAACAAGAAGGTACGGCTATGGGTAAACCTTTGTCCTCACTTTGCTATTTTGTTCAGGAGTAGATTACGACTGAAACCCAAAAAAATGTCATAGTTTTCTCTTGGGATATTGCTGAAGGATGGTCTTTCTTTTAAGGATTTTGTGTCTTTTTCAAATAATAAATTCCCGTGAAATAAAATTTAGATATATGAATTAGAAAATAAGAAACAACTGGCATTTCTAAACTCT
Organism: Chrysolina americana; assembly: GCA_958502065.1. Lineage (NCBI taxonomy): Eukaryota > Metazoa > Arthropoda > Insecta > Coleoptera > Chrysomelidae > Chrysolina > Chrysolina americana. The sequence continues at coordinate 77,606,061 of OY293414.1, forward strand.
TATTCAGGAAATTTCTGACAGTATGTATACTTACTTATTTTTCATTACAAATGTTTTCCCGTCGCAAACATTTTTTTCCTCGTGTAATAAATATATATTATAAATTGAAGATTCCAAAATACTTGGTTGAGGCAGATAATTTATTAATGACAGACTGTTATTCGCTACATTTTTTGATCCGCGACGTATAAGAATGTTCCTCAACCAAGCACGAATTCCGTAGCCTTCTCATGTACCATTATTTCGTAATTGAATTTCAATTCAGTGAATCGAACTTTCATCAAAGTACTTCAGTATAACATCCGCGATGAATATAAAGTAATCTCTGGGCACTAGACCGTTCATACTTCAAAAAAAAAGGTAATCTCTACCTGAGTTCGCCGTAATTCAGAGACGGCTTCAGAGTTTTGAAAGGATGGGAAATGCAACGGGAAAAGTAATGAAAGAAAATGCAATGATGGGAATAGTATAGGTATGTTTATTCGGCCTAATTATAGTTACAGTTCTCAAATAAGAAATTTTAATGTCATCAATGAACATAAAAGATCCACAGAAACTATCTGAGCAATAGTTTGTACTTGGTGGAACAAAAATGCGTTTAAACATAAAAAAATCCTAAACATGATGGAAGAATAATTTATCTTATAGATTTATAGTGATGTTACATAACATAAAACTCATTGCATTAGAGTGTATTTTGAAAACATCTCCCCAACGTATGATTCCATAATTTAAATGCGATTTTACCAATGAACTGAAATGCTTTGTATTGACGTGAGGTATAATAAAAACGGCCGTATTTTACGAATGTCACATTGACAATTCGCTACTGTCAAGACGTTCTGTGATTCTGAACACCCTCGTTAACACCCTATTCAAGAGATTGTACTGACGCAATCTTGAAAATATTTGCAATTCAATCAAAAAATTCTTTGCTTTCTCAGATTTAAACTTGAATTTCTTTGATTCAATTGATATTGTGTTGATTGCTCCTCGCACCTCTAATCCGTTAGATGTGTTGAAAATATGAAAAATCTTCTTCGATTACTGAATTGAATAACTTTTTTACACTCTAACGAAGTATATTGATTGGTCTACTTATTCCTTCACTGTAAAAACTTTTGTGGTGTCTTCGAGGCAATGCGGTAAAAAACAATGCCGGTCCTGTGGTATATAATTCCGAACGTCAGATCCATATGGAAATATATTTATTATCCATACGCGTTTTAGTGATTACAGGAAAACGTAATGGATTCCGTTATAATTATGACTTTCTCCGTTATTTATCGGAAATTATATGTTATATGAGGAAAATTGCTCTTAATTTTGATCGAATAATCGTTGTTTACATGAGGGGCTGTGGGTTGTTTCATAAAGATAGTGTGATAGATATTATTTCAAAAAAACTGCACTGACTTACCTGTAAACCAGGATAGGATACGTCAATAGCTATCTTCCCGTCAAATATTGAATTAACATTTAGACTAAAACAATGTTTTTTTTGGATACGTTCAAATAACTAATTTCAGTCCTAAAATGTGTGTAAAAATACAACTTTACTGTTTTCGGTCAAAATGTTTCAGCTATGTGAAGTTTGATTGTAATTTTTTTTTTACTATTTTTTTCCAAATGGCATTATGGAAGCTCGTCAGATTAATAGAAAGCATTTTGATAAAAACTTTGGAAAAATTACTTTTCAACTGTTGAAAATGATATTATTGTAAAGAAATTACCCATATGCATATCTTCAGGGTTCCAGATGTTCAAAGTGGCCCCCATCTTATTGTTGACGAAGGCAAACTTTTTTATTGTTTCTCAACTGTTTTGCTGTAATTCTATGAATAACTGCCTTTACTTTGTCATCATTAACCACGTTTTCAATAGATCTCCATAAAAAAAATCTAGAGGCGTAATGTCAGGTGATCTGAAAGGTTTTTCAGAAAGGAATAAATAAAGGAATGAAGTGAAAACAACCTTATATTACATCGCCGGCCACTCAACTGGACCCATATTTCCAATACAATTTTTTGGTTGTATGTTTCATGCCGATATTCCGTAACTGTCCTCATCTTGTGTGGTGGGGCACCATCTTGTTGATAAAGTAATACAACTCGATTTATTAATGTAACTTCGTCCAAGAAATACCCATTTCCTGCGTGAGGAAACTCAAATATCTAGCCCCTGTCAGGGGACAAATATTATAGGACCTAAAATTCTGTCCTCTAAAATCGCATACTGATAATTCAGATATCTTTAATAATCACACGGCAATTTTAGTTTTTCCAAATTTCTACAAAAACCAATCAATTCACATACAAGTTTGTAAGCATAAACTCCCCCTATAGAAGCGTTGAGAAAAAATGGGAATGCCATTCGAAAAAAATTTGTCAGAAAATTTTCGAGAGAACCAAATTTGGCGTGAATTTTTGAGCACCCTGTATAATTTTTTGAAAAATTCACAAATATTTAGGAAGCGTCAGGTCTTACAAGCAAATTCTGAGAAAAATTTATTTGTTTGTGAAGTGCTGCATCTGTCAAAATTTTCAGAGAAATTAAAATTACTGAAAACTGAAGCCCTTAAGATATATTATGTTTCGAAAAGAGTTATATTGAAATCGTAGATTCTAAAGATGCAATAAAAAACAGGATATTCCATTTGAAAAAACAAAGTTGTGGTCCAGTCACGGTGTAACCGGATGTCGTAGACAACTGAAAATATTGTAACTGAAACGAACTCCTCGGAACACTGTCGTAAACTAATTTTCAGAAGAATACTCCCAGTGGTTTCCCATATACATATCGTCTTAATTCATCAGTCTCCACAAAACCAGAATGTCCTTATAGACTTACTTGTAGGAGGATTTGTGACAAATCTTGGGGCCTAGGTCCCAAAAAATCTACTGGATATATGTGATCGTTGTTGGACCAATGATCACATACGGTGCCATTGCCTGGTGGCCGAAAACTTCACAGCGAACGGCCAAGGTGAAGCTCCCACGTTTACAGAGACAAGCTTGTCTGACGATCACTGGTGCTATCAACACAACACCATCAGCAGCTATGGAAATCCTACTAGACCTACCTACTTTCCACATATTCCTGAAGAGAAAGGCTAGATGGACAACCTACAGAATACTGCACATTGCCAATTACATGCAACATACTCATACAGAGCGTAGCAGACTACTGATTGACACTGAAAGTCACACCATTCTGGGAATGACCTCTGATATAATGCCTTCAATAGTAAATTTTGACATGCCTTATACCGTTCTAATTCCGAAGAAAGGCGACTGGGTATTCCAAGAAGAGGAAATACTGAGAACAGATTTCTGTTGATTCACAGATGGTTCACAAACACCCTCAGGTTCTGGTGCATGTGTATACAGTCGTATACCTAGAACAGAAATATCAACGTATAGGATTATATGCGACAGTATTCCCTCAGGCGGAAATTCACGCCATCGATCTATGTGTAGAGAGACTGGAAGAAACCAACCTTACACAAAGAACAATCAAAATTTTCTCGGCTTTGAAAGCACTTGGCTCGTACAGATCAACGTCTAAGCTGGTGTCAAACTACCAAAGAAGACTCTCCTCAATAGGAAGATTCAACAGTCTGTCTCTGAGCTTGATTCCTGGTCATTCCGATATGGAGGGCAATTAAACGGCAGACCTTCTTGCAAAAGGTGTCGCAAGTAAGTTCTTTGGACCAGAACCTGCCATTGGCATCTCACCAAGTTTTGCCAAATATACATTGAACACCTGGACAGCAAGGAAAGCATTAAATTTCTGGCAAAGCGTACCAGGATTGGCTCATTCCCAGTCATTCATACATTCTTCGAACAATTTGATCAAAACACTGTTAGACTTCAGCAGGGCTGCCTGCGATGTCTGACAGGCCACTTTCAATTGAATCATCGCATGACAAGACTAAAACTGTCGGAGGACCCGACATGTCGTCTGCCTTGAAGATGATGAAACAGCAGAGCACATACTTTGTGCCTGATGCCCCGCTGCAGGCCGAATCAGGTTTTCGATATTTGGCAGACTTTCCCTCGGACCTGAAAGATGATACACCAAATAAACTAATGGGATTCGTCAAGAAGCTGGGTTCATTTGGTGAAATATGAATTGGTTTGAGCCACAATAGACCCTTACGGGTCGTAGTGGAGGGCCGAGCAGATCCGCTCACTTTAATCCCAACCCTAACCTAATTCATCGTGGTAGGTATATCTTGTACTTTAAACTTTAAAAAATTCCGCTGCCACATTACTAATTCTGATCAGAAATCAGAATGACTGAGATTATTATTTAGATTCGCCCAAAAAAGCAGTTTATGATCATTCACATTATTAATACTCATTATCTCACATTTGGCTTCATCAATTGCGTAACATCGTTCTTCAATCGACTAAATGAATTATTGTGGTCTCGTCAGTGATGGAATGCCTTTAATTTTCGTATTATTTTCAGCGTCGCATTAAACTGGTTATGATTACTAACACGACGCAAACTGCACGTTATGGAGAACCGAGTCCAAACATATCCACAGAATTTATTAGATTTAAACTAGATGTGACACATACAGCGTAGAGCATTGTGGGCGCAATTGGATATATATCGCAGACATAACAATCGTGGCTCTCGTACATGCGTGGGAGAATATGATTGCTTACAATTTCATTAGAAACTTACATTGTAAATGGAGTACTTTACGATTATTATGCGTTTTGCAATTATAGTTATTATGCAATTATAGCCTTTGAATGCAATAGGTACACGTTGATTGAAATGCACGTCTTTGTCTGGAATTTTGGTGGTTATGGTACGTAGATTGAATAGAGGATGCTGCTTGTTTTGATGATGGCGTGCTTCCTATTGCTTCAATCAATCAAGAAAATATTGTTGCGTTCCAGTGATTTAGATTTATGCTCTATTAAGTTGTTATTGTTTGCCATTTTAGTGTGCCTACATTCTTCAACGTAGATAATTCGCACTTGTTTAACTTCAAAAATAAAGATTCAGAAAGAACTGCAGTTGAAAACTTCCTACCAGGAACAATTTTTCAAAAAATCATCAATCTGTAATCAAGGTTTTTATGAGTACTTCAATAACTATCACAGAAGAGCAAAGGAAATCCTCAACGGGAATCAGATCGCCAAATCAAATAATAAAATGAAGGATGCTTGGTCGAACATCAGAGGTATTGAAGAAACCTCTAGAAAAACGTGTAATATCGCTCAGTCCCGATAAAAGCAATGATTATTACTGCTTTATAGCACAAAACCTTAGTCAGAATATAGTAATTTCCTACGATCCCCCATCAAATCTTAAATATTTTATATTTGAGGATAACCTAACTTTGTACGACACAAATATTAATGACTTGGTAGAAAATTTGAGGAATATAAAAAACAAAACTGCGGCTGGTTATGATGACATTTCGACAATAGCGCCTTCCTGATTTCCTGAAAACATCTATTGTCATTCCATTATATGAAGATGAAGATTCAGATGATCCGTCGAATCTTCGCCAGATTTCCATCATTTCAATTATTACAGCCAGATTCATTGAGAAACTAGTGAAAATACGTCTGACCTATTTGCTGAGATGCCAAAATATTTCAAGTGCGAACCAGTGTGGTTTTCAAAACAATAAAAATACACACGATGTAATATTTTTATTTCTCTACATTCATAATATAGCTGCTGCGGTCTTTTGTGATCTATTAATAAAGGCATCCGATTGTGTTGATCATAAATTATTACCAAGAAAAATTCAACATAACGGTTGCAGAGGTATAACATATAAATGGTTTGATTCATACCTTTCAGGAAGGTATCAAACTGTCTAGAAATATATTATATTCGGTGTTCCACAAGGATCAGTTTTAGGAACCAATTTATTTTCATTATAAAATAATAATAATAAACACTCACAGAGTGTATACAAAGGCATAGCCTGTGCGGGTAATGGACGGCTATTATTATTATTTTCCAATTTTCGCATTTCTGGAGAATTTACTCTATTTGCAGATGACCCGATATTGTGGAACAGCAAAAACTAAATAATTTACACGACGCAATATCCAGAGATATGAATAAAATCAAGGAGTGGTGCGATGAGAATTTGTGAACCTTCAATGCCTCAAAAACAAATATTTCATTCAGATGTTCTCTAGATGATCTAGCATTTGGCGACAACTTAATGATTGGGAACAAGTCTAAACTAAATTTCTAGCTATACATACAGACAATGGACTCGAATTTGACGACCATATCGAGCATTTTAAAAGTAAGATATCTTCTGGATGTTATGCAGTGAAAGTAACTATAATGAATTTGGGAGTAAAAACTGCCAGAACGGTGTATTACTCCCTTTTAGGGTCTAATTTACGTCATGGAGTACTGTTTTGGGGAGTATGCAACTCATCAGTACTTCCAATACTACCAATACAGTCTGGTACTGTAGAAATGAGCGATCAGGTATACAGATATGGTAAAATATTATCGGCATATAGCATTCCCAATACTGCCGCAACCGCGATTAATATACTGAAACTGTCACGTAAATTGTGCTCGAAGCAAACAGTTTGAAGAAAGAAGAACAGTATATGTTATATTTTGTATACTGGTCGACTGTATCAACAATCAACCGAACGTATTTGGAACGCTATATGCCGATAATATTTTACCATATCTGTATGCATAAGCTCAAACCTCGTGATTCATGCAGATGCATATTTGCAGAGAAAAATATATTGACTTTGTTTCAACTATTCATTTTAGAATCAGTTTGCTAGACTTTGTCCTTATATGAGACTGCATCCAATCGTTACAACACTCCTTCTAACCTGTTAAAATTGCATATTCCCTTAACAAATATGCCCAGGATTTCTATTTACTATAATGGAGTGAATATGTTCAATCACTTGCCTTCAGATAAAGGAGAGGCAAAGACCAACAAAAAGTTTAGAATCACAGTTGAAACATTTTTATATATATATATATATATATATATATATATATATAAAAATGTTTCAACTGTGATTCTAAACTTTTTGTTGGTCTTTGCCTCTCCTTTATCTGAAGGCAAGTGATTGAACATATTCAAATTAATAAAATGTTCCTTCTTGTTATTCACAATTTCCCTCGAGAGCATATCCCTGTTTCATTTATATTCCTGGACTCGGATGTCACGCAGGTAGCTATAGCTGCCTCCGTGGCGACGTCGTTTCTTGCCTTGTAAACACGAGGTGTTACGACTGAAGCCACAAATGTGCGGTTGGCTTCCTGTTTGTTGACTCCGTTCATTTGTTGTTTCACCTGCAATCAAGTGTTGCACATCCTTACACTTGCTTTCACCGTACTGATGAGATCCCTAAGATCGAAACACGTGTCTACGGTTGCATTTTTACTAGAGGGCTTAGTCCAATAAAATGTTCCTTCTTATATATATGTATATATATATATATATATATATGTTATTCGAACACAAATTGTGATTGTCGCGTTTTGTGGATGTTTTTTACGATGGTTTTGACAATGTTTTTATGTTCATTTATGTATATGTGTATATCTATTCATATTCCTTTTAAACAAAACTGACCCTTTCAACAGTGTTTTTACAAAACTGTCTATTTTAACTGTGCTGTTACAAAATTGACTATCAACTGTATAGTTTTATGTTCTAACTTTACTTCATTTCAGAAGTACTAACTGATTTTATATTTTTATACTTTTATATTTACATATATAGGTATCTATATAGCCGATAGCGCAAGCTTTGTCCACAAGATTCGTTCTTAATGACAATAAAATATGCTTATTATTATTATAATAAGAATAAGATTCAAATCAGTCATGTACATTTTGTTCAAGAAAAATGTTTTAGTGGTCTAGTAGTGTAAAGGCTGAAACACAATGGAAGTTTTATGTTTTTAGTTTTGATTTTCATAATTTTGGATAATTTATTAATGCGAAACCATCATTGCCATTATTATTCTGATCACGCCTCATAAACAATCTGGTTGGTAGAATTCAAGCTTCATTTTTCAGTACTGCTTTGCATCTTGTTTTACTTTAACAACTGATATCCAAAATCCCAAAACTTAAAACTTATTACATAAAACATCCATTGTGTCTACGGCTTAACGCAGGTCCGATATCGGCCAAAAAGTATTTTTTCCTTCTATTCTTCCATGATGACTACTTTACTGTATTTTTCATCCGGTCGGTGGCTCAGTGGCTTAAGGTCTCTAGCAGTGGAGCTTCTAGCTCGCATCAGACAGACGTTCGAGGCTCTCGGGTACGGAATCTTTTTTCTCATGTACACGAGTCTCTTTAGGTGGCCACATGCCTTGTTGTGAATCAAGTGTGATCTGAGTTGCCTAGATGCCAATCCCGACGTCTGATACTAGCTTGAAGTGCGCACCGACCAACCGGGGTGGTGCTGTAGGTTTTCCTGGTTTTCCTACAGCTGAAAAGTGAATACACCACCGACAATATCAGTAAGTCGCCCCGGAGCCCGCACAGGCTATGCCTTTGGGTACACTCTACGAGTGTTTATCAGGGAGTATTATTATTATTATTATTATAAACCAATAGTATATTTCGAGTCGTTATTTTGAAAGTTCTAGGAGAAAAACTTGAGTACCTACATTTATTTCAGACTTCTATTGTCTTATAATTTTTGATGTTAATATATTTTACGACGTTTCAGCTGCTTCGACCCGCAGTCATCTTCAGGTGAATATTGTCAATTTTTCAAAGGCTTACAACCGCATTATGGTAGATATTCTTTTTCAAGCCATACGGTCTGATCACGTTCGTTAGCGTACTATGACTTCAAAGATTTCTTTTTCATTTAAACTTGAATAACCTTTTTTTTTTCTAAAATGGTCGAATCTTCTGTTGAATTTGTCGTAGTTCATGTCTTGCATTAACTTGGTGTTCTCTTCCACATTGTTTCAGTTACGCCTTCTTCATAGTCTTCCCTATTGTGTTTTCTCATATCAAATACATGGTCCTTCGAAATCTTGGCCACTTTTGTTATTGTTTATTGCAGTTGGTAGCACCTTTCCTTGAAAAATGAGTGAAGACTCGTTGAAATTGATCGTTTAATTTCTATGTCATTAATAGATTTGTTTCCTTCTGTCAAACTATCGCAAAATACCATAATTGTGTTTATGCCGTTGGCTGAATTCTTGAACAAAGTAAATCATACTTTCTCGCAGTAGGAAATAAAGCAATAATTCCACATTTGTGAATTATAAATACGCCGACATTCCAATGAAAATGAATTCAGCTCGTGGCATGTTGGTCGATACAAAACTCCTGCATTCTGATATCTGATTAAATAACTCTAGTGCGAGACCGTTGCAGCATTTCGAATGAAGGAATGAATAGATGGAATGCAATGGATGAACACCTGACTATAATACTCAACTAAAGTAAGTTAGAATTAAGATGATGTGAACCAAGGATTAAGATGATGACTATCACAACGTGATTACGTGATTTCAGATATGACATGAGTGAGAAGCTATAGGAATGTATTAGAGAGTTCACTAGGAAAAGAACAAAGAAAACTGAAGTCAGAACTAAGAACAACTCACGGCATGATTGAAATGGTCGAAGAGTTTTGTAACTTCACGAACGTAACTGAAAAACTAGTCGAACTGATAAAAAATTCCCAAACTCATACTAATTACACCTACCATATCAACCAAAACCACAATCAACTCTATCTTCGTAGAAGAAGCAGAAGAATACAAAATTGTATAAGTGACAGAAACCTTGAAACCGAATAAATCCCCTGCAGTTGACAGAATTAGTACAGAACCTTTTTTGTTGAAATTTCCGATACCCATGCATATACAAAAAATGAGATCGGAAAATCATTTCCAGCAATAGACGAATATAGTTATTTACAGTTTTTGCCAAACTTCTAGATAGATAGATAAATAGATACAAAATTATTTCAGAAAACAATTTGGATTTCGTATTGCTAAATCAACATCGGACGCGATTACCAGATTAACAAATACGATAAACAACTCCATAGACACCTAACAAAAATTACTATTTGTATTTGGTGATTTGGCTACAGCATTTATTACGGTTGGTCACGCCCAACTACTGTCATCCTTGAAGAATTTAGGCTTCAGAGGTAAAACTCTTGACTTATGAAAAGCTACTTGTCAGAAAGACAACAATGTGTGAGAATTAGTGAATCCTCCGATCAAATAACATAACCTAGATGAGTAACTCGCCGCACACGCATTAAGGGACATCTTTCTCCCAACGGCAGTGTCGTGCGTTGTTAAAAGAAATATTGATGTTCAATAAAATAGAAATAATGGAAACCCAATATGAAATGGAAACCTGAAATTATGATGAAATAGTCTCCACAGGATTTTGATTACAGCCAATGCTCTAATTGACATGTTTTTTTCATATCTAATTCATTTTTCACTTTTCCAATTTGGTTTCCCTTTCTCGATAGTTACGACACCAGTGTCGTAACTATGATTCTAATGATTGTTCTGTCAAATGTCAAATGCAGCGTTGTCGTAGGTACTGAAAAGACTATATCGACAACGAAGAATCTCTGTTCGGCGATGGAAATACTATCGTTTATTTTATTGGTGCCCCATTTTAGCCATTTCAAGCCATTTCAAGCACGCCTATGCGTGTTTTAATCGAACTTTCAAAAACGCGCGTTTTTTTAAGTTACCATGGCAACATCAACAACTCGAGAAACAAGAAGTCTAAATGACAACTTTTGATGAATGATCTGACAGCAGTACCTTCTAACGTCTAACAAAATATTACTAACCAAAGCAACCTTTATTCAAACATACAACAATTTTAATTTTATAAATGAAAATAGAAAGTACAGTTAGTATTGTTTGATATATTAATATTTCGATTTTTCAAATCGGAGGAAATGGCATTTAAATTGATACTGTTAACATTCTGAGAACTCAATGAGGTTGAACTTCCATTAATGGCACTCCCTATAACGTGTGAAACATTCTTCTTATTGCTAATGCTCTCTTCAACGTAACCACTCGCCACAGCTGCCGATTTCCATCCTACTTGTCGTTGGATTTGATCTATTGTCATGCCACAATTTGTCATAATGGTAGCGGACGTGCGTCGAAAAGCATGTCCCGTGTATTTCTCAGGATCATCAAATTTAAGATAACGGGCAATTTGCAAGGGACATGATCCAAATGTATTAATACCAACAACTTGATTGGTGCACTTCCCCTTATCATATCGTAGGAAAACTCGGTCTGTACTCACATTTTGTGGACGTAATGATAAACACTGCTTTACTAAACGCACATAACTAATTGCTTCATTGTCGGTTACAGTAAAACGTCGAGACTTCACTATCTTAGACGGTCGGATAGTAATAACCAAATCACTTCCTTCTTCTTTGATATCATGTAAGCGCAAATCGCATAACTCACATCTTCTACAAGATCCAAAAATACCGAAAATGGCAACCACTTTCAAAAATAGATAGGTAATGTCTGGTGCATCTATGAAAAACTTCCGCAAATCATCTTCATTGAATATATATGCCTTCTTGGCTACGTTATTCCTACTAATTGCCTTCATGAATACATGCACTTTTACAAATGATTTCATATCGACTCCTTTGTTTATCCTCAACATACATTGTAATTTTGAATGGATAGGCCACATAGTCGACGCCTTGTACTGCTCCGACATTTTCTGAAGATAAGCAAGCACAACTCATTCATCTATTTCAATCAACTTTTGCACTTCCATCCAGTGTACGAACTTGTCATATTCTTTGTTATAGGCTTCTCTAGATTTTTGCGGTATTAGTTGCCATTCTGCTTTACTATTCAAAGAATCAATATAAGAATTCATTTTGAAGGACCGCGGTGACAACGATCAATCTTTGATGACAAGTTGCATATTTATTTTTGCTTTTCTCATTTTCATGGCAACGAAAGGTATACTGATTTCACATCACGAATTCAACCATTTTACATTATTAGTTCTTATTTCCATGTTTTGTAGTAATAACACCAGTATTTATGATTTCAAATTGTACCAATAAAAAAAAATGCGTAAAGTATGCGTGGATACCTGGTCTTTCAAACACTTGCTCTATTTCGAACACTCCGGCAGAGCCGTCGTGTTCGAAAAATCGCGCGTGTTTGAAAGACCTATTTATTTTATTATTATTAAGACAGTATTTTTGGGTTTTCGTTACCATGAATCTACCCGACAGATATCATAATCTATCTGACGTGCACATTGTATCCTTAAAAAATTGCGACATGGCAACAATGTCATGATTTGAGGGATAACATTATGAAAAGATGTTACCTTCAGTTCTTTTTGAGTATTACTCATCTAGATTGTGTTACTTGATCGGAGAGTGAATCCATGAGTGGATTGAGAAAAATCGTACTTGGAGTACCGCAGATGTATCAATGATAAAATGTTTAAAGCCTTCGTGGCCAAACTTTACTATTTGTCACTATTTTCACTCGGCTTTGAATGCCGTCGTTTTTTGGAATTTCTTCCTGACGTTTCGCTAGCGTGAGTGGCTAGCTTTTTCAGAGGCTTATACATCGTGGATAATTTCCGATGGCTGAAGATTCCGTCCGTTGATATAGTATCACGGAAAGTTACTTTCAATGGAATGGAAATTTCTATGAGCAGTTAGATGGCGTGACGATGAGAAGTCCACTCAGCCCAGTGATAGCCAAATTCTTCATGGAACATTTTGAAGAGAAGGCAATCGATGCATTCGATTCAAAACCGACTATATGGCTACGTTACGTGGATGACACCTTCGTCATTTGAAGACACAAAAGGGACGAAGGGAACTGTTTCCTAGACCACCTAAACGCTCAACACACCAGCATCAAATTTACCATGGAGACTGAACAGGGCTAGCGGATAGCATTTCTAGATGTACTCATCGAAACACCTTTATGCACTATCGATCCACCATCCTAGTCAGAAGCGAGGAATTATCTCCACACTAGCAGAATGTGCTCGAAGAATATGTGAACCTGACCATCTTCAAGATGAACTGGAACATCTTCAAGCAACCTCGAGATCAAATGGATGCAGTGTACGCGAGATCAATAAGGCCATGAAACCGAGGACTTCCAGTGGCAGCACACGCGCTTATTGAAGGAAACCACAGGATTCTATTTGAGGACATGAAACTTCTTGTCCCCAACTAGGGATACTATAGCCGACTTGTACAGGAGGCAATAGAGATCAACAAACACACCAACATTTTTGAAGGAAAAGAAGAAGCTATGAACCTCAACCGAATATGGCATCCCATTCGAAGAATTTTCTAGTACAGCAAAGGAAAACTATGACATTAAAACAGCGGGTAGAAAGGGTCAACAGATGTTATTGAAAATGTATCTAATCCAGATACGGTAATTGAGAGTACTTGTGTCAAAATAAATTCAATCTCCGCTGTCGGAATCTTCGGTCATCGAAGATTACCCATGACGTATAAGCCTCGAAGATTACCCATGACGTATAAGCCTCTGATGAAGCTAGCACCTGCGCTAGCAAAACGTCAAGAAGAAATTTTAAAAAACAGTGGCCTTCAAACCCCAGTGAAGAATAAATTAAAATAACTGAACATTCATCCCTTTGTCAGGTCTATGAAGCCTTATTTACAACTTGATAATGAGAATCATTCGCATCTTCTAATAAATCTCCGAAATAAAGCTTTGGATAATGAATTAGCCACAGTGTCAACAACATCGATGTCAATGTCAATAACAAAATCTGCATCAGTAAAAGATCAATTGTCTACTTGACGAATTGTTTATAATAATTGTATTTCCAACAATTGTTTTTTCTAAACATTATTCTTCTACTCATAGTTGTTTTAATTAAATTTGTTATATAAAGTTTTATTAAATTGAGATGTGTATTCATGGGATTGTTTTTCTAAATGCCACGCAAGCTCAGATCTAGCAGGATATTCTGTACGGTGGTTTTCTCATATTCACTTTCATAAAGGTAATTTAACTCGATCTGTTCTGACAGCTCCCGTTGAGTTGCCAATGAAAGTAAGTATTCCGAAACAACCACAAAACCAACACTTTCTGGCCAATAATTTATAAAGAAATTAATAATGTTCACCAGTTAACTAATAATAAATCATTGCCAGTTGCATAAGAGTCTATTTCAAGCTATTACTGCACCGAACTAATGTTTGGTGACGGAAACAACCTCCATGCAATTCAATCTTATCGATAATTATACAGTGTGAATTTTCACAATCTACAGTAGATAATTTTACCCGTACTTAATGGATATAATTTAATTTAGGTAAGAAATTGGAATGTCTATGTTGTGATAATGCGATATGCTATCCCCAATTATAGTTATTCAGTAACTACATAGCAATAAAAATATTAGGTGGATTGATGATACGTGGTCGAGAAATGATAACTCATTTGTATGGTACAAAGCATTGGATTACAGCAAACAGTATGCGAATCTTGAAAGTTGTAGTCACAGTAGAGAGTGTGGAGAAGTGTATTAGTAAATGTCTTTTACATACCGAAAGAGGTGATTATTTGGCATATTTCTTGACTGAAAATGTATATGAACGTAGGCCCGCAAACTTTTCTTCACTGATCTATAGGGTGTTGAAATTACATGATTAAAATTTAAGTTTTTTCTTCATAACTCATGCAGTTTTTGAGATATGGATCTGAAATTTTTAATGCAGATTACGCTGTAAGGATCATTTCTAGAAAAAAAAGTTCTGATTTTGTTTTTTGTTTGATTCAGGTAAGGCAATGGGTCCCCATTCAATATGTTTTGTCGATTATTTTATTATTCAATGTTCTACTTGGCCCTCATAGAAATAGTTGTGTCGCATGTCTCTCAACTCCCGAAAAAAGATACACTGCAGTTGAGTCACGTGTTTCCTGTTGAAGAACTAGTCAAGTCATTGACGTAAGTATCAGAAAGAAATGAAAGTGTCTAATCTAAAACACATTTGGGAAGAAAGAAACAACTGCTATAGAATTTACGACCCTTTTCTCACGCGACACAAGAGGAAAAAGTATATTACGTTTCTTGTATACATTTCCTCGAATACCACCACTTGATACGGCGGTCTACATTTCCCATGAGTTTAAATTACATGTTAAATGACAGTACTCGTTTTCAGTTAATTTTACTCAAGTGCTGCTGAAATAAATACAGTTCTCTGGAAATGATGGAATTGATCAGTCAATACTAAGTATTTACACCAAATTAACTAGCAAACAAGGAAAAAGTTTGACATTGGTTAGATAAAATGCATATCACTACTTTACTGTATAAAACCATGAGGTATTATATTCTTATTGGAAGTTCGTCATTCACCCACCTTATCGCTGCTTATCATTTGTACATGTCAATAGAGGGATTATGAGCAATATATGTATTTGTTTATTGTGTCTACCAATGTTCGGACAGAATAAAGGGTATGGCAGAAATTACTCGTATATTTTTATTAGGAAAACCTTCGAATAAGATCAGAGCCGTAACTAGGAGGATGGCGCCCATGGCCAACATGTGGTTTGGGCCCCCTAACAATAGTTAAACCTCGGATAGCTAATATTATTAAAATCAAAAGTCAAAAGTCATTTTTTTATACAAGTATAAAAATTTAAGTGGTATCCAAATATCTGTTTATTATTTGGGCAACAGTAGCGGCTTTAAAAAATTCTCTTGTTTTTATACATTTTTCATTATAAAAATACGGATTTAAAAAAAATATTACCTACCGCCATTCTACGTGTTCATTGAAACTGTTCGATGTTTTGCGCCCCTGCGGGCTGGCGCCCGCGGCAAATGCCTCTCTTGCCCCACCCTATTTACGGCCCTGTTTAAGATTGTATGTTACGTCTGTTAACCCGGAATAATTGCCTATTTTCAAAATGGATTGTACGAAGTTTTTATGTATAAAATACTATGTAAACTATCTTTGAAGGCTAGATACTTGTGCCGTAATGATTCCATGGAGATTCTTTGATATGTATTGTGATAATTTTTAAAAGTTGCTAAATGAAGTAAATTTCAAAACTTTCCATAAACGCAAAAATAGAAATAGACACCTTGACAAACAAAATACTTTGAAATTATCGAAATGTCTTATTGACGAAAAACATTATTGAAATGTCTTATTGACGAAAAACCCCGTAACTCATTCAGAAGCACACAGTTAAAAAAAATTCTTATTCAAAAATCATAAAATCGCCCCTTAGAATACAAATATATACAATTGCGATATGATAAAAAAATAATAATAAACTATTTATTTTTAAAAGCCTAAATACAATACATTACTTGTTTCAGCGTAGCTAATATTGCATAATATTGTGCTGTTGGTGTTTGAATATGTTTGAATTAGGGAAGTAGCACTTTTTTATGATCATCACCCCTTTTCCCCGAGGGACAAATGATAAAAAAATTCGGTGGATTCTTCTGAATTTTTTATATGGTACTGTTTAATCGCTTCGCTACCGACCACCACATTATCATCGTGTATCATAGGCGTTGAGATAAAGGAGAGGTTTGAGAATTTTTTATTTTTTTCTATAATTACAATATCAATCAACATAAACAATGCAACACGTAAATATATTATCTCCACCCATAATAATAGTCTATTCTGAGCAAGGTACGACTTCAATGCCACCTAGCATCAAAACTTTTTTTTTAGGTTTGTCACTCAATTAATTTCCATTCAAAATGACCTGAATCCACCGAAATTTTTTGTAACTTGCCACTCGGGGAAAGGGAGATAATTGAAAAAAAACTGCTATTTCCCTAATTCAAACATACCTATTTGAATATCCAATGTTGCGCAAAAATGTACTAAAGAAATATTTTTTTGCGTTTCATAATAGGAAATGGGGGAGAAGGGGAATGTTAGATTTTTTTATGAAACAGCACAATATTATGCAACATTAGCTATACTGAATCAAGTATTAATATTGTTTCCGCTTTTCCAAATAAACAGCAAAACTGTTCATTTTTTGGGATTGGTGCAATGGTAATATTTTTTGAGAATTACATGGACTATATGATAATAATAATAATAGACAGCAACATCTGGATGCCGGAGAGACGTATACTAGGGGTGGAACAACGCCACACCCGAGAGGAAACTACTGTTAAAAACTCTCCGCGGCAAGTATCAGCACCGACAGGTCTGTTCATCAGAACTGTCGGGGAAAAACAAAGTTGCTGCAACTAATATGTTGGCCGTTCCGATTCTACTTTACTCCTTTGAAGAGCTGCGACAACTCGACGTAAAAACTCGTAAAATTATGCATCTCCTTGGGAGCCTGCATCCCAAATCGTCCTTTCCACGGATATACTTCCCCAGAGAATGGGAAGGCCGTGGACTTCATCAAGAGTTTAGATCTCCTTCTCTGCTTAGTATTCGATCATGAAAAAACAAAGATTGGAGCATTTCTCTTCAAGGCAGCATCCCGTGCAGCAAATGAACTCGGTCTCGTATTCGACACTGAACGGACGAACCCAAACTCTGTCACCAAGTTGGAACACGTTCAGCAAAAAGCCCAAGCCAATGCACGGGGTTTTCTTCAAGAACATTGAAGACCTTGGCTTATCCCAAAACCTCAGGTCAAGTGGGCTGAAGTCGGAAACTGAGGGATTCCTAATAGCCTGCCAAGATGGTGTCTTCAACACCCTCGTCTATCGTAGTCGCGTGATGGGTATAGAGGTGTTGCTTTATGCTCCAGGTGATATTGTATGTAGTCCTGATTTTCGTCATAGAGTTTTTGGCTCCTGGCGAAACGAACATCGTCTGAAAAGAAGAAGAAAATTGGACTAAATATCAAGATCTTTTCGTTGAACTCAGCAGGCTGTATCCAAACCATTCTGTTAACATGTTGGTTCTGATAATAGGGATCCTTGGTGGAATGATAAACACACTGCTCTCAAACTTAAAAATCATACTGGCTTGCCAAAATATGGCAGAAATCTTAGACGGACGAATGCAGATGGCCGTAATTCTTGGTTCACTCCGCCTTCTCAGGGCAAATGATTCTAGGACCCAGTAATCACTTATCCCACGGACGCAGATAATGTTTACTTGTATTGGGGCACCGGAGACAGGGCCTGACTGGTAAATTCCACATGAAAAAAAATCACTAGAGGACGCGGTTTTACGCGTGCAGAAAAACTTCAATTTTTTTAAATGTGTCATTGGCTGAGAGAGAATCTCACTGCGAGGGACTCGCTCATTTTTCTTAGATACTACGGAATAATCTTCGTCGACGCCGCGTCACCAAAATGACAGCATAAAGAACGGTACCGATTTAATCAAAAGGAACTGTATAACTGTTTACTCGAATCCGCAGCGTTGCTGCGAGTTCAAATTCCTCAGAGGACGGCGAGTGTGTGCCATGAATGGTACTTGTTGGATTGGCCTAGAGACCCGAGAAGAAACGTACGGAGTCTTGTTCTTAAACTGTCTTTAAGGGTAATCTACATCTCTGCCTATCGAAAATAGGGATTATCTTAATTGCCTCAATAAGTACCTCGATGACATATAAATTGATTGATATCGTTAAGAGTTAGGAATTATTACCTTTATAGGGGTAAGTGGGGCTTTTGTGCTCGAAGACGTCCCAGCATTTTTCTAAACAAAATCAACTATAGTGCTCTAGTATGTTTTGTGTTAAATTAGTTCATGACAGTTTGTATGGAGATAAATAACTTTGATAGTATATGTGATCCTTTGCGGAAAATTCTCACTTTAGGCAGGTAGGTGCATTCAGTCGAATATTTGTTCAATGATGAGAAAAAGACTGACAAACTTCGTACACAGATTCTTCACTTCATTTCGAGGTGAAAAGTTTCTATCAATGTATATACTATGATATACAGGGGGTCGAAAGTTCAAAAAATGTAATATTAACTTTGTTTTCTTTAAAACTCCTTAGGGATAAGAACGATTTCTGCCAAGTTCTTCACTAGCTTTTGATGGAAGAAGAAATTCTGTAAATTCGCTAAACAAACAAAGAGCATCGGTGAGGAGGTTGCTTTATGTGGAGTTCCTCAAGGTACCGGGCTGGAACCAATTTTATTCATACTATATCTTATCGCATTCCTACTCCTCGATAGAATTATTCTTGCAGGCGACGACCCGCTTCTTTGACCCTCTTTTATCATTGAGATCATCAGCTTAACATGTTTTCAACTCACTAATTTTATTGTTAGTTCAGCATATCGATTTTATGGCTTCATTATGAGAAACCGATGGGGGAATTTCATTAATATTTCAGCATTAACTTCTCTATGTTCCCCAAGGGTGGGTGAGGCGTTGCAGCTAACGGGATTGACGACCCGTGGGCCCTAGCTTACCGTACACCAACGTCAAAAACACATGTTCCCCGACACTCAACATACACCCACTCACACAGAGGGATGCGAGAACTTGAAAATCTGCTTCCAGTGGGAGCTAAGGAGGGGCCTCGGATTGGATGCTGCGGGACTAGTAGCCGGTGATAAAGTCACCCGCGGCCGCCGCTTCGCCCGGTTGAGAACCAGCCCTACCAGAGTTTTCACGAGGAGGCTGATCGAAGGAACTCGCTGCGGAAACTGGAAAATCTGGTCTTCGGTGTGAGCCTAGGAGGGGCCTTGGTTCGAGTGCTGCGGGACCAGCCCTACCAGGACTTCACCGAGGAGGTGGATGGAAGGAACTCGCAGTGAGAACTGGAGAACTAATCTCCAAAGAAAGCCGAGGAGGGGCCTCAGATCGGATACTGCGGGTCTGGTAGCCGGTGACAAAATCATCCGCGGCCGCCGCACCTCCCGACCGAGAACCAGCCCTACCAGGACTTGAAGTGGCGGATTGAAGGAACTCGCTCCCTTGACAAGCACATACACACTACACACCCAGACTTTGAGGAGAGCAGGTGGAAACCACAGGCAGGCAGAACACCATGCAAGAGGGTAGCAGGGGATAGCAAAAAGGGCCCATGGGGGCCTACTTGCTTGGCTGTAACAACGGCACTACTACTACTACTACTACTACTACTACTACTACTACTACTACTACTACTACTACTACTACTACTACTACTACTACTACTACTACTACTACTACTACTACTACTACTACTACTACTACTACTACTACTACTACTACTACTACTACTACTACTACTACTACTACTACTACTACTACTACTACTACTACTACTACTACTACTACTACTACTACTACTACTACTACTACTACTACTACTACTACTACTACTACTACTACTACTACTACTACTACTACTACTACTACTACTACTACTACTACTACTACTACTACTACTACTACTACTACTACTACTACTACTACTACTACTACTACTACTACTACTACTACTACTACTACTACTACTACTACTACTACTACTACTACTACTACTACTACTACTACTACTACTACTACTACTACTACTACTACTACTACTACTACTACTACTACTACTACTACTACTACTACTACTACTACTACTACTACTACTACTACTACTACTACTACTACTACTACTACTACTACTACTACTACTACTACTTCTACTACTTCTACTACTTCTACTACTTCTACTACTACTACTACTACTACTACTACTACTACTACTACTACTACTACTACTACTACTACTACTACTACTACTACTACTACTACTACTACTACTACTACTACTACTACTACTACTACTACTACTACTACTACTACTACTACTACTACTACTACTACTACTACTACTACTACTACTACTACTACTACTACTACTACTACTACTACTACTACTACTACTACTACTACTACTACTACTACTACTACTACTACTACTACTACTACTACTACTACTACTACTACTACTACTACTACTACTACTACTACTACTACTACTACTACTACTACTACTACTACTACTACTACTACTACTACTACTACTACTACTACTACTACTACTACTACTACTACTACTACTACTACTACTACTACTACTACTACTACTACTACTACTACTACTACTACTACTACTACTACTACTACTACTACTACTACTACTACTACTACTACTACTACTACTACTACTACTACTACTACTACTACTACTACTACTACTACTACTACTACTACTACTACTACTACTACTACTACTACTACTACTACTACTACTACTACTACTACTACTACTACTACTACTACTACTACTACTACTACTACTACTACTACTACTACTACTACTACTACTACTACTACTACTACTACTACTACTACTACTACTACTACTACTACCTCTCTATGTTTGAGTTCAGTAAGGTCAACACTGGAATATGGGGTTTTCGATGCTCTTCTGATAAAGTTCAAAATGAAGGACCACGTACACTCCTTATGTGAAAAATTTTTGATTAAATTGTCCAAAATTTCAATATTGTTGAACTCGGCCTTCTGAACAGAAGTTACCATGGCACGCAAAATATTCTATGTATAGTTTAAAAGATACAGAGTGTTGAATTCGTAAAATGTAACTTTCAGTCCATTATTAACTGAACTTCTTTGGTGGTAATGTCACAAAATAATTAATGGGTTCTCGAAATTGAAAATCATATCGGCTTGCCGTGATGCGGCAGAAATCTCAGCCGGATGTATGCAGAAGGCCGTCATTCTTGGTTGACTCCACCTACTCAGGGCACATGATTCTCAGGCCCAGTAATCATTCACCCCACGGATGTGGGGAGTGTTTACTGTGATTAATGACACACCAGCGCGCCCTCCGGATGTATCGGGGCTCGGGAGACAGGGCCTGACTGGTAAATTCCTGATGGATGAAATAAAATTAAAATAATGATGGTTATACTCCCTCAGTCTTCTTCAAGAAAATTGAAGACCTTGGCTTATCCAGAAACCTGACATTTACTTTTCTCTGGTCAAATGGGCTGAAGTCGGAAACTGAGGGATTCATAATGGCCTGCCAAGATGGTGTCTCCAACACCCTCGTCTACCGCAGTCGCGTGATGGGTGTAGAGATCGCTGACACTAGATGCAGAGCGTGTCGTGGGACAGCTGAGACCATAATGCATTTACTGTCAGTATGTCCAGCTTATGCGGTATTAGCCTATATCCACAGGCTTAACACGGCGCTACGAGTGTTGTACTACCACCTACGACACTCGTACGGTATTGACGAGACACCGGTGTTGCCTTATGCTCCGGAGACAGGGCCTGACTGGGATATTCTTGATGGAAAAAAAATTGAAAATACTTTCTCATAAACACACATATGGAGTGTACCCAAAGGCATAGATTGTGTGGGTAGAGGACGGCTATTATTATTTGTCGTGGCGCTCCGGGCGACATACTGATTTTTTTTGGCTCATTCACTTTTCAGCTGTAGGGAAACCTACAGCACCACCCCGGGTGGTCAGCGCGCACTACAAGCATGCGCCAGACGTCAGGATAGGCATCTATACAAATTACATTGCCTATCGACTACTATGAAATAGAGAAAAAATCTCATTCCCAGGATTCGAAGCAGAAGTTTCAAAGTCCAGCATCTAACCGCCTCGCTACTGAGCACCCGGTACATCTATTACATCTACGTTTGAAAAAATAATCAATTGAGACCATTTTATTAATAAACATAATTTTGAAATTCTGTTTCTGTACTGAATTTCTATATTTGAATTCTGTTTCAAAATATTATACCTAATTTGATGGAATATGACATTATTAACAATATTTCTTGTCCAACTGTATAACATTGTATTCATTTTATCATTTACTGTATGAAAATACATTATTTTCACATTCGTGCTAACATTTTTATATCTATAGTTAGTTCTTTTTTATTACATTTCTTTTACAATTTTTTAAAAATGACGTTGATCCTGATACCTTGAACTTCTGTGTTTGTCCTTGTTTATTTACCATTTACTCGTTAGATCACCTTGTTAATTAATAATTTGTGTAGCGTCATTAGTACGTCCAGTCGGTGTTAACTCAATGGATTCTGGATTGGTAGAAATATATGAAGAATCTATATCAAATTAACGATGAGATGTCTATCTTAATTCGTTAGATTTCAGTTCACGAGAGCATTTTGAAAAAAGTAGGGTGAATACTGCTTCGTAGACGGCACCCTTACGAGCAACCCTCTTCGAGAGACTTGTGAGAGCTAGGGAAGATTAATTTGTAAGGGTAGTAGACGACGGATATATTAAACAGAAATAATTCGTTTCATTTTTTATTCGTGTTATCATCAGTTGGATCTTTGGATGACTCTAATGTTGTCTGACCTATCCTAGCACTGATGGAAGAGAGGAAACAACCTTGAAACATGTCATGAAAGCAGATGCTCATAACCGACCAGATCGGAAATAGTATTCAATGCTTGATTACAATTAGCACTTGTTGTCCTTGAGAAACATTGCACGAATAGATTTCAAATGTAATTCAATGTTCGTAAGGGAAAGTAGTTTTTTTATATATAATAAATATAATTAAGCGGTAAAAATAATTCCATCCATCTTAAAAACTGTTGTATATTTTATATTAACAACTAAAAATAATTAGAATAAAAGAATTTTGGTAAACTGTCATTTTATTCCCAAAGTAACTGCTTGTTCCAACATATAGTTGTTAGGGCTCGTATTTACCTTGTGTATTGGGTGCGAGAATCATGTGCACTGAGCAGGAGGAGTGAACTAAGCGAACCAAGGATGACGCCTTCTGCATTCGTCCGGCCAAGATTTTTGGCATATTTCAGCAAGCCGGTATGAGTTTTAAGTTTGATAGCAGTATGTTCATCATTCCACCAAGGACCTCTGTTATCAGAACCACCATTTCACCAGAATGGTTTGGGTAAAGCCTGCGGAATTCAAAGAGTAGATCTCGATATTTAATCCGTTTTTTCTCCCCTTTTTGGACGATATTCATTTCGCCAGGAGCCAAAATGACGAAAATCGTCTTAGTCTGTTGGTCGAGGAGGACTACATCAGGCTTGTATTTGCCTGAGGGTGGGGAATGCGTTGTTCCAATAGATTTGGCACTTCTCATTCTCCACAACGTCAACGGACTCAATATCCCCTGGAGCATACGGCAATACCGGTGTCTCATCTATACCGTACGTGTGTTGTAGGGAGATGCAGAAAAGAAGAGGGGTGAGGTAATCTCCCTGAAACCAGACCAGATGTTATGGTAAATCGAGTCCTCCAGAGCGGCATCAGCTATTCAATGCATCTCCTCACTATTTGCAATGCATCTGAGCAAAAGCATGATGAGCTCATGCGATGTTGTATCAAATGCATTGCAATTTATTATTATTATACTATCTGTGATACAGTATAGTATTTGATAATTGTCCAACGATACATTGTTGCCAACTTCACACGCAAAATTAGCTGGTTGAGGAAAGTTTTACAAGCGTTAATAGTCTCAAACTTTAGTGATATTCGTTGAATGGCAATATCGTAGGAATTTTTCCTCTACAATGGTCGATGATTCATGTCAAGGACAAAATATTGAATTTTGCTTGCTGTATCGCTGCTGTATTTTATTGTTAAACCAAGGTTTTTTGCTTCCTCAACAACTGGCACTATTTGATTGTTGATCATAAAGTTGCAACTTAATTTGTCATATCCTTTTTTATTATTGGGTCACAAATTCGGATTATGGATTTTGATGCGTTCAGTTCCATATTATGAGCTGACGATGTATTTAATAAATTCAATAAATAATTTTTTATTATATTTGTAGCTTCGTGAAAATCATTTGTCGAGAAGCTCAGATATATCTGGGTATCATCAGCGTGCTGATGTACCTCACAGTGACTCAAGCATTTACCAAAATCAAATATATTCGGTGTGAAGCGTAGAGGACTAAGTATTGACCCTTGAGGGACTCCAAACTTTCACTCTATCATTCAGACTCCTGAAATGTTTACACTAGCAAAGAGAATGATTACTGCTCACGCGCAAACTATTCAAAAAAACGGTAACCTTTATTACGTCTCGATAATATCAGTCATTTTTATATACAATCAAAAGACGAGGTCATATAATATAATTACCCCACTTATTCGAAATGATTTTTTATTAATCGCATAATAATGATTGTTTTTCACACTTGACTTGTCATCTAAAAAAATATTAGTTGCGGATTA
This sequence comes from Chrysolina americana, assembly GCA_958502065.1. Lineage (NCBI taxonomy): Eukaryota > Metazoa > Arthropoda > Insecta > Coleoptera > Chrysomelidae > Chrysolina > Chrysolina americana. Next base: position 77,631,308 of record OY293414.1, read on the forward strand.
ATTCGGCTTGACTTCTATCGAACGCGCCAGCAACCTAGTTCTCAAGTAATTTCTGCTCGATTTCTTCGGATATGGCGTGTTTTCGGAAAACAAACGAAATAGACAAAAACTACAAGTAGAATTGCCGATAGCCTTGTTATTATAATGTGATATGAGTAACCCAGTTACGTCGTCACGGAGAAACCTCAAAGCTGCAAAATCGGCAAATGTCTAATTATTCTAATTCCGATAATGAGATTTTTATCACCGCAGTTACGTTTGCAAAATGTTAGTGGATACGGTATGAGTTTAACTTTAATTATTGTTGTGCAATATTGATACGAGTATTCTCTGTTAACATTGTGTTTGCATTTAACTTTTTTTTAATTTTTTCACTCTTTTCTTTTTATCACCCTGTCCTACCACCTCCTCGAAATTTCTGGTAAAAAAATCTGATTCAGTATGTATAATATCGTGGTAAAAATACTCCTAACTCTGTTCCAAAAATGTATTTAAACTTGTGAAATATAAGTTCTATTTCATTTCCTCCAAATGAACATATAAGTAAACAAATTAATTTATGTCACTATTAGGCTATTTATTTTAGATTTGAAAATAAAGAATGGGGAAAAAATAGCAAAAAGATGCAAACATTAACAACAGTTGTTTTCTAAGTGCTCAATGAAACTATAAAATTTTGCGCCCTTGTACAAGACCGCCAACATAATTAAAAATGTAAAATAATAACAATTGTGGTTGTTTTGTACAGAAAAAAATTTGAGAGTCGCAAAATGGTGAAAATATTACCTTTTATTGCGACCATGTCCAAGTTTGGCATCTAACTTAGAAAAATTGTGTTTGCAACATGAATTAATGATGGAAATATTGCAAAAGCATTTGGAGTTAGTCGCAAACGTATGGAATAAAATTTACACCACCACATATTTCGGGAACTTTGTCAAATAAAAAAAATGCATTTTAACGAACGAAAAAAAAATTATACCTATGAGCAATGTGCTCCTTGACCTGTACTTTTAAGGTCCTTTTAGCTTGACCCACATACTTCTTCTCGCAGTCATTGCAGCTAATATCATAAATCCCTAACTTCTTCTGTCTTACCCTTGGAAATACCCAGGATCTTTTGTAGCGTATACGACGTTTTATGTACCACCTTCATATTACGGGATTGAAAAATACTGTCGAAACCTCGAGTAACTCAAGGTTCGTACGGGATAACGATATTTTTCGGAGGGTTTTCCTCTTTTTAAAAAGTCGAAGAGTCATAAAGCGTTTTCTTAAATCTATGCTTCCTAATCTGTTTGTCTACCAAATCTACATAATAACCGTTCAGTTCAACCACCTCCCTAATGATCACTTTCTCGGTGTTTAATCTCTTCTACTCTTCTTGTTGAGGAAAAACGAAATGAGTTGATTCACCAAAAAATTTAATCCCGCCATTTTTTTATTGTGTGAAATGGTGGGAGCTCTCGAAGATGTAAGTGAGTGTACTCGTGCCTTTCCTGTAGACATCGATCTCAAGCTGATTTTGGTCGTTTGTAATTACTGAAACGTCTAAAAATGACAGCTGTTCTTTGTTGTCAGTTTCTTATGTGAACGAAATGGTTTGAAACTGGCTATTCAATTCTGAAACAAAGCTGTCTACGTCAAGCCTGTTTTGTATCAAAGATAGCGAAAACATTACCCACATACCTCACCCAAACCCTAGGAAAATAGTCGAAACTCTCTCTTGCTTCCATTTCAAACCGATTCATGAACAAATTGGCTAGAAAGGGAGACAGGGACAGTTGTTGAACTGAAAAAAAATCTGACTCATGCCAAGTCTGGGAAGGCTTGTATACTCCCTATTTCGTTACTGAAACCGTTGATTAGCAGTAACTCTAAAATATTCCAATGTTTTCGCTATCGGTACACTTGGAAATAAAGAACTTACATCAACAGAGATCAAGATTACTCCTTCCAGTTTCATATTTCTGATCTGGTCAATACAATCTAGTGAATTTTTAACTCTCAAACCTGGTTGTGCTAAACAAAGATTCTCAAACTCGTTTGTGAGCCACTTTGCTATTTTGTATGTGGGGGACCCTATTGACGAAAAGATTGGTCGCACCGACTTCCCAAATTTGTGAATCTTGGGAACACAATATAATTTTGGTACTTTAAGATTCGAGAGTTGTACTGTTCTCTTTAACTTCGATGTGACCAAAGTCTTGCATTCGTTTAGGGTGGCTTTCACATCAGAAATCATCTTGGGCAGTGATCTTCTGGTCAACTGTTTTCTACCTTATTTTGATAATCGGATCCATCAAGGATCACCACCTTATTTTAGATAGAAAACACCCTTCTCCTTCAATCTTTTGATGATTTTCTTATCTTTGTTCGATCTGCTAACATTTTTTATTTGGTTAGTTTCCAATACTTGAATTTTATTTACACCAAAGCTACCAAATATTCATTTATTTGAAAATTCAGGAAGGCAAAATTGGCAAAATTGATTTGGACGAATGAGGAAAATAGAAAAAGGGAATGTTCAACTGCCATAGCTCACATGACTGGAGTGATACTAATCCACACTTATTTCGAGATAGACAATTTCAAGGTTACTGGAGGTTCGGTGTTTTTTGCTGCAATACAAAATTACGGTGTGCTCGTGGTGCATTTCTGTGATGAAAATTGGAATGGAACGCTCATTGGAGATCGAAGGTGATATAAAGAAATATTTTCCGTTTAGTTTAGGTTTAAAAAATTATTTACATTCACTAGGATTTGAACTGGAAACAGCTGTGGTGTCAGCACAACGAGGCCTCACCTCATAATATAGCAGCTGTGAATAACTATTTGGACAATCATTTTGAAATCCGTGGGATAGCGAACAATGGACCACATCGATGGCCACCTCATTCACCTGATATCAATCCATTAGACTTTTTTCTTTGGGGTCGTATAAAAAAATTGTCCATGCTGCGCCACTAACAACAAAAGAATATTGTCAGGATAGAGTTAGGAATGCATTTGATCTCTTTTCCCGCAAGAAATTCAGAGTGCCACATATGCCGAAAATATTTTTTGATGACACTTCTGGATTTGTTTCTTGTCGATTCTTCCAAAATAGCCTACTGACAATTTATTTAATAACCACTGGAAAATTTTAGTTTTTCCAAGTTTCTACGAGAGTAAAGATTTTTTCCATATGTTGCGTACTTTTTGAATGTCACTGTATAAGTACATCAAATTCTTGAGTTTCAAAAGCAGAAATTTTAATAATCTTGTCACCGGATGTACTGCAAAGCCAGAAGCTGGCATATAAAATGTAAAAAAAAATGGCTCTACTACTACATGAAAACCAGTTTATTGTCGCTAGTCATCCAATTCAAGAGCAGACTGTTATATCCTTCACATTCCTACTATAATGGGTGAATATAATACCAGATTTACCTAGATGGTACATCCAAAATGATTTTCTTTGTTACTATCAGATATGCATCACTGTGTTAATGAAGGCTAATTCATTTGATTGATGTTTGAGGAAAAAAGTTATAACTTTACCACTTTTTTAATATAACCTTGTATTAGAACCAATATCGGAAATCTCTTGTAAAGGCTAGTTCATGTAAAGGTACGCTAGAACGTAATCTAAGGTAATGGTTCACTAAAACGGAAGGTAAAATATATGTTTCGCAAATGCTAGTGAGTTTGAATTTATTATGTAGGCTGCACTAAAATGACAACTTGCACAGGATACACTATTGACAGTTGTTTACTTGAACACACAGAATGGTAGATACTTGGTTCTTTAGTATTTTAAAATACAGAAATGGATAGATGTGGTTACTACGATTCACACAACTCGTCTTCATTCGGAATACATCGTCTTTAAAAGCCCTCTGATTGGCTAGAGGTAAGAAAGCAACGCAGAAAGTTAAAATTTGGCCTATTTTTGCGTAACCTTACGCTTCATACCTTGCCTCGCGGCCTTGCGTTTTATTATGAACGTTCTACACGATTCCAATGATTTAACTTTATTCCGTTATTGCGTTACCTTACCTTACGTTCACATGTACTGGGCTTTAAGGCTACTTTATGTAAACGCAAGGTAAGGTAACGCTATAATGTAATGTAAGGTAATGGAAATGTACGGTTCACAAAATCGAAAGGTAAAATATATGTTTCGCAAATACTAGTGTGTTTGAATTTATTATGTAGGCTGCACTAAAATGGCAACTTGCACAAGATACACAATTGATAGTTGTATACTTGAATTCACAGAATGGTAGATACTTGGTTCTTCAGTATTTTTCTACTTTGCCTTGAGTTTAATCACCATTCCAATAGTTTAACTTTCTTCCGTTTTTGCGTTACCTTAACTAACGTTTACATGAACTAGGCTTAAATGCCTCAAAGCTAGTTCGTGTAAACGCAAGGTAAGGTAATGGAAATCAACTGTTCACAAAAACGTAAAGTAGAATATATGTTTCGCAAATGATAGTGAGTTTGAATTTATCATGAAAGCTGCACTAAAATGACATATGGCACAAGATGCACAATTGACAGTTGTATACTTGAATTCACAGTCATCTCCATTCAGAATACAACGTATTTGAGAGCCATCTGATTGGCTAGAGGTAAGAATGCAACTCAGAAAGTTGAAGGTTGGTCAATTTTTGCATTACCTTACGTTTCATACCTCACCTTACGTTTTATCATGAACGTGTTTACACGATTCCAATAGTTTAACTTTCTTCCGTTTTTGCATTACCTTACCTTGCGTTTACATGAACTAGGTTTAAGTGTTTGAATATTCGTTGACTAGTGGAATGAATGATCAATGATAATCGTTAACAAAGTCTCTTATCTGTTGGAAAAATATTATTTCCCTGGCTAAAACTGTGACGAGTACTGAAGTACGTATCATGCTCGGTAGAATTCAATACGTCTACCTCCTAGCCAAAATCAGTCTGTACAGTATTATAGATTTTATGTTCAATTATTCGAATTCATCCACTTTTGAAAATCAAACCGTATTGTGTTCTAAAATCCACAAACAAAATATTATTACGTTCATCGGGGAAAAGTAAATTCCAATCTTTATCGTAATCGTCTGTAATATATAATAACCATATCATTGCGCTTTCAGAGGCAAGGCCCCCGTCTTCTTGAAAGAAGGATGTGGGTGGTGGCTTTGAACTGAAGAATTTTTGATAACATTCACCAACACTTTCTGAACAGGTCTCGAGTTTCTAGATTAACGGAGATATTAAAGCTATATTTTATGAATAATCAATTACTACGGATTTCCACATTAACAATTCTAAAAAGATATCAAAACGCAATGGCGCAAGCCATAAAATATAAAATCTACATATACAGGGTTATTTACGTAGGCCGTGTGTTACTTTTGTAATATAGAATAAACCGTTTTTACCAACTTTTTAGTTTTTTATTAAACCAACTGACAACTATTTCAATACTTTTTTTATCAACTGACATCACATCAAATATTTCAGAAAACGGTAACGAAAATATAAACAAAATAATGTATCATCTACTGGGTATGATTATTTAGCTTCAACACCGTGTATTAGTTTTTCCATCTTGCAGTTGGATCACATCGTTCTAACTAAAATATGTTTAGTCCTCCAGCTATACAGGGTATGCTAAACGTCCGTACCAACTTTCTTATTTTAAATGGAAACCACTTTTTTTGTCACATGGTTTCACTGGCCTTCTGATAATGAATTTGGATAACCACAGTTATGTTAACTAATCTATTATAATCTTTGAAAGAAGTCCATTTCAGCTCAAAGTGGAGTGGTATAGATGAAACGAGAAGAAATATCACAAAGTCATCTCCACAACTTTAATTCGACCATAATCAAACTAATTAGTTTGTGATATTTCTTCTCGTTTTATCTATTACCTATAGTTTTTGATATAATTCCATTTTTCTGAAAAAATTACCGCCCTAGTAGTTTAAGAAAAAAGAAGTACCTAGATCGTTAACCATTCAAAATTTGGAAACCAAATTTGTGGAGCAGTCAGCTGGTAGTCCAGGCAAACACCTATACCGATAGACCCATTTCGTCAAAAGCCATTTTTTTTTAAATGACACCTACTATTTTTTGGACACCGTTTTAAAGAAAATTGCATTTTAGGATGAGTTACTTAAGCTTTCCCTACACCTAACTTCAACCTCTATCGAGTTATTCCATAAAAATAAAAAAATATCAAGATATTTCTTGCTTTTGGAAGAAGTATGCCTTGAAAACATTTTAATGATTCAGTTACACAAGACGAATTATTATTAATGAACAAGAACAATATTGACAGAACTCTGACGTGAATGTTCAATATGACCACCACTTTTGTTCAAACATACTATTGTTCTACTTTGAATAGATTGCGTATTATTCTACTTTGAATAGATTGCGTAGCACTTCTTATTTTGTCGAGACTATCAAAAGTCTGTATTATTCCAAGTCTCAAATCATCTATATTGTGAACAGGTGAAGGATAAATCAAATATTTCACCCTACCCCAAATATAAAAGTCTGAACGGGTAAGATCTAGAGATCTTGCAGGCCACAGAAATGGTCCTCGATTTCCCCACCAAAGGTGATCACAATTGAACATTTTTCAATGCCACATTCGAAAATCGTCTGCGCCATATGGTACAGAATGGAACATCAGGTGTTAGCCAACCGAACTTAGTTTTCCATTTAAAATAAGAAAGTATGGTATGGACTTTAGCATACCCTGATATGACAGCATATCAAATTTCAAGTTCCTAACCCAAACTGCATGTTGAAAAACTTCTAATGCATGGCCTACGTAAATCATCCTGTATATGAAACGAGAAGAAATATCACAAAGTCATCTCCACAACTTTAATTCGGCAATAATCAAACTAATGGAGGTACATGTTTCAGATTCAGCAAGAATCATGTACCCCCATTAAATTGATTACTGTCGAATTAAAGTTGTGGAGATGACTTTGTGATATTTCTTCTCGTTTCATCTATACCAATCCAGTTTGAGCTGAAATGAATTTCTTTCAGAGATCATCCTATATATATCTGGAAATAATAAAATATAGTTTTATTTATTGCTTCCGGATGAAGAACTACCATATTTATTATAAATGAGGATAAACTCCCAAATTCATTTCACATTTCAAGCAATTTGATAATTGTTTAAAATGCGAAGAAATTTGCGCTTATTGCAAATAAAATTTGTTAAGAATTAAACACATTTTAAAAAAAGTTTTTTTCTTCAGCGTGGACGATTAGAGATCAGAATTGTTTACGTATTCAACTTGTAACCGTAAAAGGGTCAAGGTCAAGGCGAATTCATAAGAGATAATTATTTCAGTAAGATTTGTTAAAACAATGGAAATGGGTGGTAACATGGCTGGAAATGAAGACAAAAGAAATGAAAATGTTGATATCAGCACGATGATTCAAATCGAAAGGTGGCAGATTACTTACCTTGAGTTTTAATAAAGTAAATAAATAAATAAATAAATAAATAAATAAACTTTATTTTCCTTTTGACAATTACATTTCATATTGTATAGGAATCGTCGGTATTGACCTACAAACTAAATGGACATATATTCCTCTAGACTATAAAAACAATTACATAGGAGGAAGTCTTTTAATTTTTTCTTAAAAATACCCAATGTTTAACTGTTCTTTATAGTAACTGGCAGTAAATTGTAAATTCTGGGAGCCATAAGGTTAGGAGAATTGTAAGCCAGTTTACCTTTACCAAATGGGACATAAATATAATTTTTGTGTCTGGTATTCACATTATGTTTCGATTTGTTGGACACAAAATTCTTGTCAACATTTTCATATACATACAAACAACATTCAAATATAAAAAGACAAGGCAACGTTAAAATGTTATATTTAATAAATGCGTTTCTGCAAGATTATGTAATCTAAGTATCTATCTAAGTATAATCTAAGATTATCTAAAGTATTACGAAGCATGAGAAAGTTTGGAGCAAATCATAGAAATGTCTTGAGCCCCAGTCAGCGGCCTCATAGAAAAGTTGTCACAGGTTAATTTTGCTGATTAGTTTGAACTTAATCCTATGACTAGTCTTCTGGGATGTTTTTTGAGCCGCATGATATTTATATCATTTATTTTAATTTTCTCACACATTCTGTGATATTTCTCAAAGTTTATCCTTTCATAAACCAGAAGAATCAAGAATGTGTGTGTGTTTCTGTCTCACTGAAATAGACACTGAAGAAGTTGATTAAAATACAAATGCCACTTTTGCGAGATTGCTTATAGATAATAACACCATTAATAACGTAAAACATTGAAAAAATTAAGGTAATTAATGCTAATCGTCAATCATTTCGAAAAGAAATAAAAACATTTATGCTCCATAAAATTCATAATTTATTTGGTACAGATCCAGATAAATGAGTTTTTATTGCTACATTTTTTTTTTCAATTCGGACAGAAACTTGAATCAAAATTAAAATGAAACGCTCGCTTTTTGCATGCGTTCACACCAACATGTGTATGAATTATTCATCAGTTCGGGTCGATGGATGACATTTTTTCAGACCTCTGACAGTTATTTTGTTTGGGAGTGTGAGTTCACTAAATAATTACGAAATCAGTTCGTATTTGAGTGAGAATATTTTTTGGAAAGTTTGACAACAGGCCACAGGCTATATTTTTACTTTCTCGTTTGAATAAAAAAATATTGATTGAATGTTCTTGATATTCCGGTCGGTTTTTTAAGATTTCTCGCATGTTTTTTGACTGTGTTGACCGTGTATCGCTACTGATTGAGTAAATCGGGCTTAAGAGGAATACCACATCTTATCTCAGAAGTAGGACACTGAATGAGAATTGGTGAAGATATGAGTGATGAATATGACAATATGAACGGAATTCCCCAAGGCTCAAATTTAGGTCCCTTCTTTTTCTTGTTGTTTGTCAATTATCTAATTGTATTGATAAATCAAACAAACTCGCTGTTTATCGTAAATTATGCTGACGATACAAATATATTGTGTATGGATGCACTCCAAAATCCATTAATTTGATAAAATAATATGTGGACTTGAATTTAGAATTCAGACTTTGAATCTGAACAGAGCAAAATTAACTCTTCAGTATTCAGCAAACGGAATCGAGTTCAATGCTACACTCATAAAATAGTGGCAATGCATTAAATCCAGTATATAGGAATTGTAAATATGCCGGAAATTATTCTTGACTGAAAATCAATATATGGAGTTTTCTTATTGATGTATTACGTGATAAACTGAAGAACAGCTGCTATTCTTTCAGATTTTTTCCAAATCACTAGCACACTGTTAACAAAATGAAAAAGATAAATCTTCAGCTGAAGATTCTGTTAGTTTTAATATTTTGAAGGAAAATTTGTATACCGTGGATTTTTTTTTTTTTCTACTCATGTGCCTATATGAAAATGATCATTTTTCAACCGGATACCCTACATAAAAGTGACAGTTTTTCGTTATAGAGATGAATATGAAGCAAATGAACATTATCATGCGACCCAATGGGAATATACCAAAAACAATTTGATGGATTTTTGACACACTAATGACAGTTTATCTCACTAACACTTCAGTGTAGTGTAGTCATAAATGTTTACACAGCCATGCCTTAAAAATCTCATCAGGGGCTAACATAAACTTGGATATTTATGTCTTCTTTGGTAAAAATCTGCTCTTTATGTAGTCGAAAACAACATTTTGCTTTTTTAGGAACGATGTCGTCTTATGAAACTTGCTTATGTCCAGGTTTTGTTTTATTTGAACTAAACATTTCACCATGTAGTAACGCGACCATAGGGTATTGGACTTCTGTACCTTACTCAACTCGAAAAAATATAATATAAATTCAGTTATGTTACGGGGATAAATAAATCTCACATCTCTTCACACGTAGGTATACTTTGCGTATGATATTAAGGAAAGTTTTGTGAATGTAGGTATCTTATTGATATTCCTTAGCCTAAATAGGTTTTAAGAAATATGCTCAGATCGAGGAATGTTTGGTAGGAGCACGATTTGGTCATGTCATAGTTTATGGATAATTTTTTTTCATTTCCGATGAAGCCCAAAATCGGACCTGTACGTTCATGAAATTTATTGGACTACTTCGAGTAATTTTATCAAGTATTCGTCAGAAGAGTACGGCCAAATTCAAGGTAATTAAAAAATTTACAATTAACAGTGTTTACGGCACAATAGTTACCTTTTATCCTGTTACAATCTTAAACTCATAATGATTCATTATTTACTGAAATCACACGCAATTAAGAGATTAAGAGTTGGAAGCGTTTTTTGGTGGGAGCAGTTTATGGCAGATAATTGCGAGATCCTTGGTGAAACGCGTCCAGTCATAGAAGTACAGTTCGGAACGACAACCGAAAATATTACCAGCCATTGCCATAATTGAACACCCCTTCTAGTCCACATTCGAATACATCGATTTCCTGAGAAACCACTCTCCGTCATTTTATCTGTACAAAAATACATAGCGCTATTCTTCACTCCAATTAATGTGTGCTCTTGTCCATTTTTATCTTGTATGTTTATCTGCTCTGGTGAATCGAATCCTGCGTAACATACCTCGTAACACTAAACCATGCTCAGTCAACCTTTTTTTGGTTGTCTCGATTGAAACCTAGACTCCGGCGGCTTTTCAAAAACAAGCCCGAATTTACCAACGCTCAATTATAATTTTTATATTATTTTTCTCGTTGTCTGCCATTTGTATTCGACCAGCACAAGTCATCTCAAAATAGCCTTCAGTCTTTCACGAGACTCTCGAAATTCGATATTTCTCGTCTTGTCTCGTCTCGATTTCGAGACGAGATCGAGACGAGACTAATGGTTTTTTTCGAGAACGAGATCGAGAAAAACACTTTGAAATTTTTCGAGATCGAGAAACTATTTCGAGATTTCTCGATCTCGAAATAATATATGTTCTGCAATATATCATTATATTTTTATTAGATTTAAACAATAATTAAAAGATAAATTCAGTCCGTCATGAACTAATGCATTTGTTTTAATGGAGTTAATAATACTTCAAATTTCATTTTCTGTGACAAATTTGAAATGGAGCCTTTCGTGACTTTTCCAATTATTTTGATAATAATTCATAGTTTCAACGTCAGGATTTATGTAGTAACTATTTAATTTACTCACATCCTGTAAATGTTAGGTATTTTATTGGACCTCTCTTGTATAATATTATTTTTTATTCAAGGATTCGTTTAATTTTCATTTTTTGGAACAATATTGTTTATTTTTCTGCAGATACTCGGCGTTTTTTTGTTATACGTGGCTTTTAGTTCATAGCATATAGCCTCTGTATTTTAACGTAATTTTTTCATAGAAAAAATTTAATACCCTGTATTTTGGTGCAGCCTCGAAATTTCGAGAGTCTCGAATCGAGATCGACATCGAGACGAGAGTTTGTTTATTTCGAGACGAAAAGTGCCTTCGATAAAACCCTGAAGCCTTACACTGAGTTCAGTATTTTTTTTTTGTTGGCATCATTTTCGCAATAAATTGAAGCTTCAGCTCCTGAAGATGCTAACTATGTTGGCCAAATGCCAAATGGAGAAGTCAGGAAAAAACGTTTAAAAATGCCCAAAGTCAGGGAATTTTATTTTTGGCCATCTAGGGAAATATATAAATCTTGGCATCATGTTGAGTCAATTTCACTACTTCTGTGGTTTGAAAATACGACAGTGGTAACAGCATTATTTCAATAAATTTCATTATCGATAATTAACCTACAATTCCCTTCCTAAACATTCCCATTGGGAAATTGAAATTTCCTTTGACAGAAGAAATTACTTTTACTTTTATTTCATTATTTTTTTATATCATTAGAAATGATGATCAATTATCCATAATTATCCACATAACTGGGCTCAGAGTCTATTTGGACAGTGAAAGTTTTTTCAACATATCCGTTACTGGTCATGGAAAACTTGGAAGTAAAACCTGGAATACTTGGAAAAGTCAGGGAATTTAATTTCACAAAATTTGTGGGCACCCTGAGTTCCTATTTTCAGAATGGTGTTCATGCCAAACAATTCAAATATTCATTTATTCATATACAACATCACCCCAAAGAATTCCTGATATGATAAAGGAAACGAGCACATTTACTACGTAAAATGGCTTTCTGCAAATTTTTTCCTAAATTTGTATGTTGTAAATTTTGTATCCTCATTAGGTAGTTTAATTTTCAGATCGATCCCATGACCAGTTCTCGAGCTACAGGTTGTCAAAAATTCGAATTTTGCTTTTTTGGGTATTATGCATCGATTTGATTTTTGTGCTTCAATTCGAGAGTGAACTTTCTTAAAAATTAACTCATCGTAGTCATGAGTGCCATGGCAAATAATAGTCGCCTCTATTCGTACAGGCCATGCCTTTGGGTACAGTGTTTATGAGGGAGTATTATTATTGTATTATTCGAATTAAAAATCATATGCCACAATTGTTGTTGCATTACAGCATGGCAAGACAATGTTTATAGAAATAGATCAATATCAATACCATAATCGTTTGATTTTCACTCAATCCATCAAAACTAGAAAACAAACGGCTAGAATTTGCCAATTTTTTTCATCAATTACATGAAGATTCATGTGATTACGCCTATCCAACTGTTTGATTATATTCATAATTCAACATTTTTCTTACTTGGGTTTTTACAGTGTATGTTATATTCAAGCTACTGTTTCCGCATGTTCATTCTGAAAAAATAGGGAATTATAGCTTTATGTTTTTTTGGATGAGTAGTTAAATATCGAAATGAGCAAATCAATTTTAGCTAGACAAGCGTCTGTCAAATTTGATAACAAGAGCTGTATATAATAATTAACTGAATTGAGAAAATAGGGGAAAAAAATAACAGTATCTAGGCAAGTTGAAAGGCTTTCAAATAAAACTGACCAAATGTTGATTCGGATCCACCTTCATGAACTCATTGTAATATTCGTGGGTGGCTCAATACAGTGGATGTAGTATAATATTCCAAGCATCATTTAAAATAAATTAGGTATATTTAATGGAACCGGAAGTAATGTTCATAGTTTTTGAGGTCAGATTCTGCCTAATTTCAAACCACAAATGATATTTCGGTAGCAAATTTGTTATCAAGCTGATAATTTCTTGCTACTGACAACATAAATCTCTATATTAGCCTCAATTGATATGACGAAAACGTTGTATCTAAATGGTTGTCGTTAGATAAAATAATAAAAGTGCATCGGAGCACTTCAATTAATAGTCGTATTAACGTAAATAAACAAACAATAGTTTATCGGGACAAATGAAATTCAGCACCACATTGTTGGTGGATAAAAATTCAAACTGGTTCACATTAAATGAATGTGTATACTCAAACTCCATGAAAAAGCGTTGAAACTGCAGAAATTCTTTTGTGTTGTCATGTGATGCCAATGTCAACCGGTCTTTGCTTGCTCTCAGAATTTCTGTTAGTTAGTGAGCCCGTTTAAAATTCCTTTTCATTTCATTCTGTATAAAAGAGGTGTTTTGATCTACCTTTCAATCCTTGAACACTGTTGAAGGGTGACTGTTAGAAAAAATAATTACCTATTTTGTATAAGTCGAAAATATAGATATCCTTAATTTGAAATCAATCATGGAATTCCTTCCATAGGCTCACAGACTATATAGGGAGGAGAGACCAGACAATGCCAAGGTATCTCCATATGAACACTATATACTTAAAGTTCACTCAGTGATTTGAATTTCAAATGAATCTCGGGTGCGGAGGAAATTCTTGCGGAAATTTCTTTTGAATTGGTTAGTTCAACTGTGCGTTTAAATGGAGAAATTCTATTTCTTTTTTATTTATTCAACATTTTTTCAAATTTTATTATGAAAATTTTTTCCATGTAATTTGAACCTATCGTATCTACGTATTAGTGACCAAGTGACCAGATATAGCCAATCAGACAAACATTTAACTGATAAATTATCACTAATGAACAATCGAGTCACCATGGTTATGACATACTTTGACGTTTACTCAATTTAATTTTCAAAATGTCAGTCCCTTCGAGTAGATATGGAAATATCCAAATTGAGTTGATCGATATAATTATAAGTGACAATTCTATGAAAAAATGTTCTTACTGAATATCACTCGGCTATTGATAAATTCTCAAAATTGGTCTTAATTTTTCTCAAGCGAGTAGCTTTAAGGTAACAGCCCCCGCCTTCGATTCGTAATAACATTCTCAACAACAAAATTCATATCACCTTTCTTCTTAAAGTGTAAAATGAGCGACTTATGTGGAATTATTTATTTCTTTCACTAGTACAAAAAATTTCTTTGTTTTGGCGAATAAAACCTCATGATTGTCCAAACAACCAATTTTGGTACTTATACGAATGATAATATTTTGTTACTAATAACAAAATAAGACAGTAAAAAGAAAAAATTGCGCTGGGATATGAACTCGTGAAACCCGTTATCATCATGTCGCACCACTCAATTGACACCACTGAGCTATTTGGTATTAATGTACAAAACGATAATTTCCATCTCAAAGCCATTCCGAAAGCCGCATTTATTTTGTGAATCAAAATATGTCTGCTATAATGATAACTTTGAAGTCCTTTTTGTACAGAACAAAAAATACTGGAGGGTCATATGGATGTGGTTGGAAAAAATGTGTTCGATTCGATAAAACATAATTATTATGAGCAATCAAGTTGCCTTGAAACTTTGTTGAAATACTATGTGTCAAATATTCTCGAGTATATCATGACAATGTCATAAAGTATTGTAACTCTCAACTACTGTTCGAATATTTTTCGAAATGCCGTTTTCCCATAAAAAAAATGTGATATGTTAGAATCCTACTTAGTTTGCCAGAAAAATTGCGTAAGAGCATTCCAACACTACAGCAATTCGTTCCCCGATCGTGAATTACCTAATCGGCGTGCTTCATCGTTTATTCAGGAACAATGAAAACGTTTTTGAGAAAACGAAAACTAAAAACGTTTTTTAATATCTGAAGATACAGAAATTGACGTTTTATCGTACTTTGAGGTATATCCAGATAATTACATCAGAGATTTATCTAGAGAAATAGCTGTTCCACTGTCTGGTATTCAACGAATTCTGAAGAAACATAATATTTCTCTTTATAAGTCAAGACCAGTGCAAACACTAGAACCTGGTGATCCTGAGAGACGATTGCGGTTTTGTCGGTGGTTTATGAATAAATGCAGACAAGATCCAAACTTTTATATATAATATATGGAGCGATGAGGCTAATTTTTGAAAACGTGGGATGTATAATAGAAAGAATTTTCATTATTGTAATTTTCATTGAGCAGGTATTAATGATTGGTGTAGTCTATTTAGAGGCAGAATTATCGGTCCATTTTTCTACCATGGTTCTTTGAACGGACCCGTTACATTAATTTATTAACAAGAATGTTGTAAGAGTTTTTCGATGATCTTGATCTGGAGGCTCGTCAGATGATCTATTTTCAGCAGAATGGAGCACTAGCACATGATGTCAGTGGCGTAAAAAGAATGATGCGAGGCTGTTTTGGAAACTGTCTTATTTTCACCTTTATGAAAAAAAGTCATTTTATGAAATATTCTGAAAACGCGACTGTCAGTTTATTTTTTTTTTCGGCATCGAGAAGGCTATTAAAAATGTTACTAGTTTTCCCATTTAACCGAATTCGTAGCATCAATAATAACGGAGCTGGCAATGGCGTCGACTTAATTTGGAACACCCTGTATACCCAAATCGAATAAGCTCTCCACTTTTTCTATTAAGAAATGCCTAATGGCCCTTCCCTTGAAATTTTCATTTTTCAAAATTATGGGTTCCAAAATAACAGGGTTTTGTGATTTCAAATCGTACACACTGTATACATGATGTTCTATTTGAAGTTGGTGACTTTATGGTTCTTCTAGTCGAACTGAAGGTGAAACAACACGTTTGTGTTTTTATTTAGCTTTTGTGGTATTATATTCAGCACCAAAATTTCGTTTTTTTCAATAATAATGTGGGGGGGGGTGTTGCTAGTTGCACAAATTCTGGGACACGGGGTATAATTGATTGAGCAGTGCCAAATCAGTTTTGCAGTTTTGCACTTCGGATTTTGTAACACCGTTTTCTCCCCCCTAATTGAACTTCGTTTGGACGTTATGGGAATACCGTCATCAAAAAAAGTGAAGCATTTGCGTGTTCTCTCCGAATGAAGATATTACATTTCGCTAACTTTCACTCAAAATAGTTTACATACTCACAGTTATGCTTTCATCCATTAATGAAATAACAATATTAATGCCATTACCAAGACAATGACATTGTTCGTTTTTTAATGGCCTAATAAAAACGCGAACAATGGCAAATGGTTTATTTATATTTTTTACGCTCAAAAAAACCCGCTCCTTCGACCGTTGCTAAATTCTGTGACCGGTTCAGTTAAATAGCTGTATCTATTAATCACGTTAAAAGCGAACATTCCATTATTACAAACATCCTGTGCCAAATCATATTACGATCGTCATGGAGATCATATGATTTACTAATACAGTATGCCCCAGGCCAGCAGGCGTTGATCAACATTGCTTTTAGCCGTCGAATGACAAAACAACAACTTTTTTCTACGAGCGTGCGCAAAGTAGTACTTTTTTACTCATGTGCGGCAAGTAAATCGCACGCGTGTGGATAAGCTGTCAAATGCGTAATTTCTGTTCAGATTTACTGACTCAAGCTATCAAATTTATAATTTCTGATCAAAAAAAAAACAATATATTTGAAATTTATATTTTTTTTCATTTTTAAACTCCATAAAAAAAAATTTGTCCCCGGTGGGGATTCGATCCCGCGTACTACCGATTGAAAGTTCGAAAAATTCCCTCTGCTCTACCTCCTGATCTGAGTGGTCACGTGTAATGATGTTAGACTCACAGCTTATTGTGGAATATGTCATATTCATAGGAAAAATGTTGTTCCTAAAACGTGCGCAAAGTGCATTTTCCGCACGCAATAACTTATACGAACTCCGCTTCGCGTCGTTCGCCTAACTGTATTTGCGTGCGGAAAAGTAACACTTTGCGCACTTGTTAGGAAAATAACTATTTCTGAACTGAGGGCAGATACGTTTGCATCCGGAACCTGAATGGTATACAGGGTGAGTCAACAAGATTCCCGTGATCAATTGGTCCGTTGTCAATCATTATTTCGATTTCTTATATTTTTTTGACAAACGGACCATTTTCAAAATCATTCACATTCATTGAAGCCTGGCTAACCAAAGTTGGTCTTTATGAAATGGAACACCGAGTATATTTTAATATAGTCCGATCCGCTGTTTCATTGGATGCTCAACGATTTTTCAATTTTGAATTCCGTTACCTAAAAAACAACAATTTTGTGTGCTTCTTTTTGAACAATAACCTATTTCATATTTCGAGAAATTTGTTGAGGATAATTCAGGAATCGTCAGTCGATATGGTGATGATCATTGCGAATGTGGTGAATTTTGTATAAATTATACAGGATGATCGGTACAACACAAACATTTCCATTTTCAGTCATCGATATTTTGATTTTTTCAAATAAAGCACTAAAACAACTCGTTTCCGAAATATTGTGATTCAAAGGAATAATTGTTCAGTGGCAAATTAACAATTCTGCATATTATCTATCACACGTTCCTTGAAAGAATACGACTGATACTGAATGCTGTTTCAATTATTATATCCTTCTAGAGCATTTTTGGAAAATTATGAATAACTAGTTCTACACTCTACACTTTCCATAGAAAATATTGAAGTTGTTCGTCTTTTGTATGACATATGGAACTGAACTTTATATAAAAAATCATCATCATATTTATTCCAATCAGAAGGGAAATGTTCAATGTGCTTCCATTTTCACCAATACCCGTTCTCAATCTATTCCGGAAATTATCCTCCACACGTTCCAGCAAGTTTTCTGAAAATTCCCTGAAAGCAATACGAATGTTTTTTTCATATTTCCCAAAGTTTTAGGCGGAGTTTGATAGATAACCCATTGAATGTATCCCCGTAGCAATATTGAATTGGCCCTCCTCTACCTATCCATTTTCTACGTTTTGCAATTATTTTCTCATTCGACTCGTTTTTATGAAATTTTGAACCAATACAAAGTGAAACCATGTCTGCATATGTCTTAATTTTTTTGACTACATAAAATTGCTAGCAACGTCAGACGTCACTTCAACTTTTTATGTTCAATAATGGTAACATTAAACATCAGTAATTTAAAATAAAAATTATAAGAACAGACGAAACAATGTGGATTTAGTCCTCTCCTTTTTTATGTGAAAGTATTTACTATAAAAAATACGTATACAAAAATTCCTGTCGCTTTGAAATATTTCCACACCTGTCGCTGATTTATGTGAGCAGTATGTGTGCAATTTTTTGTTTGTTTACTTTGTTCATTGTGTTATATCCTTTCGCGAAATATATTTCTCTTCTGAGCTGTATGAACCAGTGCGCACTGATAATGAAACAGATACCATGAATTTTACTAAAGTTTAAAAAAAAGTTCACTATAATTATGTTATCCTAGAACCAAAGGCATTCTAAAAAGTTGTGTAATTTTGGATAATAATCCAGTAATCATTGGATCGTTTGGAATTTTCGAGCTAACAACACTACTTTGCACTATGTCGTCAAATGTATGACTTTAATTTGATGTATACTCCCCGACACATTTTCTCAAATTATAATTGGTACGCATATTATTTAAATAGATTTCAATAACTTTATTTCCGCAATATAATCCACATGAAGGTAATTTATTAATATATATTCTTTATTTCTAGTTGAGGATATCATTTGTAGACGGACCTGAAATCTATGAATACCCCTCAGAAAACTCGTTAATGGTGGATGATTCCCCACTATCTCCTGTTCAACTCGGCCATACAGTTCCTAACCTAGGAGGTAAGTTGCATCATTTTGCTTTGTCATCATTATAAACGCTACCTTATCAAACATTAAACAACCAAAAAAAGTGATGCATGAAATTATCAATACAAAAGTAATTCCAACAAACAGATGATGACTATCGAACATAAAACCTGAGCGAAAATGATAATCGAATAATTTCTTCTTCCCAATATTCTTCAAACTAGTAAAGAGTATATATCTGAATGCAACAGGTAAAAGTAAGTTTAGTGGACTTCTCAAATTTGAAAAAAGAAAGTTATTTCTCACGCAGTTTTATACAAATTCGAAAAAGTTTCAAGGGGTTTTCCAATACTTTTCGAGTTATGCCCTTCTGAACCTTGAAAATCGACCATTTCAAACACGAATTTTTCAATAAAAATTGCACAAAATGCCTCCTTCATCTTGTCCACACTTTTTTCAGACTATACAACTCATATATTACACTATTACACAGATCTCTTCCAATTAAATATAACCTACATTTTCACCTCTTAAGTCAGCTCTCTAGTTTTGCTTGTCCTACATTTCTTATTTTAGTTTAGCGGGTCCGTATCACCCGCCATCTTGGTTTTTGTATCGATAAAAAAATCATAACTTCCGAACCTGAAAATCCCCACATGCTAATTTTGATTCGAATCGAACCGTAATTACAAATTTCGTCCGCCATCTTGGAGCCACCATCTTGTTTTTTTCTGCATTGACAAACAATTTATAATTTCCGACTCTGAAAACCACCTCTTATCAAGTTTGAATCCAATCGGACCATAATTTTGAATCTTGTCCTCCATTTTGGAGCCGCCATTTTGTTTTGTTTTCTTAGAAAAATTCCCTAATGCATTGTTACCGAATTTATGTCTAATTAGCTTGAAAATGAAGTATCATAATTTTGAATACAGATCAGTTGTTTTTTCCGCAAGAGGGCGCCAAAATAGAAAGTTGGGTAGCAAAAATTGACATGGCTGAATTCCTAATTCCTTATGAAATTACCTTTTTAATGATGTGTCACACTTACTACTTTCCCTATTCAAACTGTTTGGGTGATAGTGACCAAGAGGTGGGAGGAGAGGTATGACAGTTGAGGTTATGATAGGAAGATGTCCCTCTTGGATTATAAATCGACGTGTTTTTGCATTTTCTTCACAGCACATGTGTTTTGAAGATAATCGATCTGTTTCGTTTTCGGTGCCCCACCCTGTATGTGTGAGGTTCAAGCTGACCGACAAGAAACATCCAATATTCTGTTAATTTTCCAGTGAAACTTACTTACAAGACCTAATTCCATTATTGTCATTTATTACAGGATCATCTCTCGCAAACTACACTCCGAAAGGTACTGGGGATTTTCAGCCTGGTGTAACAAGAACTATTCAACCAATTCTTCCTATGAAGCCTGATGTGACAGAAGTAGACACACCAGAACTAGTAGAAGTCGCCAAACCATTTAGCTCTGGAAATAACGCAGACATACTTTTTTAAACAGAATATTTTACTGAGAGTATTTGTATATTGAATTCCATCAGCCACATTCCAGTATTGAATACTATCACATTTTGGAAACGTTTACAACTTTGTATAATAATATTTACATCATATTAGTGTGTATTATATTCGAGTTTCTGTTTGATTTAGAATCATAATCCGGTAAGGCAATATTGAAAACTTCGGTTATCAGTTATCTTTATTACTTTCGAATATATTTTTAAAAATCAATTGGGAAAATATAAAGCATAAACCTATACTTATGAAAAAAACATTTCATGATCACTTCAACATTATTTTAATGAATCAATGTTCAGCATCGATTTCACTCCAAAAGCATTTTTCTTCATTAGTCTCTATATATAATGTACCTTTTTCAAAATGCTAATATCTTGTTATACAAGGTTATCATCAGTGCAGAATATAGTGCAATTTCCTTCAATGGAAATGCTCCAGAATTCACAAGAATTCTTCATAAATATATTCGAGGAAATATGTTTTTAATTTACAGGCAACTCTACAAAATATCAAATCAAGATATCAATATTATATTCAAGATCTTAGTGAGTGAAAGAAAACGCTCTTTTCCAGAATCTAAAATGGGATATTGTGAAAACATTATAACATTACAGATCTTGTTGTTCGTCTCCTCTGTCTGATTTTATGATATCAAATGTAACAGAAACTCACCTACTATAAACTAATTAAGAAACTGCTTTAATATTTTAATTAAGTTCCTAATTTTAAATGTTAATTTTAAGCACATATCTCATAAACTGTAATTGTACTGATAAATGCATTTCCATTGTATATTTTTCATTTTACCTTTTATTCTAGTTTTAGGGTTGATTTTGTTATTAATAATCTGTGATTCTAAGAATATTCAACGGACCAAGAAAACTGAGTCGTCCAGTTTGCTTCTTTTTAATGTAGTCTGCTTATGTTTGATTAAATCTGAATATATGGTATACATGAAGATTGTTAGAAATTTTATTGCTCTTCTCAGTCTCTCATTGAATGAATCTGTTCTATCATTTAATCTCTTTTTTGATTACAGTAGGAGTTCTGTAAAAATAAACTAAATGACAGAGCAGAGCAAAAATTTATCAAAAATAAATCATAAGCTCTCTGGAGAAAGAAAAGAATATGTAATTCTTAAGGTTTTCGCAGCCTTTGTTCAAACAGCATTGGTGTTATTTTCGGGTTTAGTTTTTTTAGAGGTTTCAGCTCTATATTTTGAACATTATTCTGAGCGCAAATGGATTTGGTGCCGGATTTGTTTTAACAACTCCAAGAAAACCCGAAAAAACTTGCAACATTAGATCATCTGAAGAGTTGGAATTAATTGAATGAAAACTCTTGAAGACGTCCGCCGAATTGTGTATATCTGCTTTTCACTAAAATTGGACGTATGGTATCTCCATTGACTCCAAAAAGTTCAAATTCAAAAGAAGACATTCTATTTACGCAAGTATCAAACATTTTAACAGTCTGTTCTATCTTTTTAGTCAGATTCACTTCAGATGACTGCTTAAAGCTCATATGGCAGTACAGGGGTATTCTAGTTAGATACTTTGAAACAGTTCTGTTAGTTGCTGAGTCATAACTGAAGAGCTTCAGAGTTAGGATGAGATATGCGAGTGCTTCAATTATACTCGTTATTTCATGGCCATCGGTTGTTTTGGCGCAAATTCGGCAATACAGTTGACTATATCGCCTGCTAGGAGTTCGGTTTTCACGTGACTGATTTCCGAAAGATTGAAAAACGCGAGCTCTAATTAAAAAAAGTCAATGAAGTTTCTGCATGTGCTGTTGTAAGGATTATTCATCCAAAATATTCTTGTACTAAAAAAGTGATATGCTGTGATTCGCAGCATTCAAGAAGATTGAATGAATTATTCTCCTGCTCATGTATATTCTGAAAAAAAAGATCGGATCTCTCTTCAATAAGGCCTACAGAACAAAGCAGTATGGTCAATACAATGAAGCTCTTTCTCTGTGTAAAAGAACCATACAAAGAGAGAGAAGAAAGTCGCGAAAAAAATTCTGCAAAGAAGTCGGGAGCACGGCTGAATGCTCACGACTGAACAAAATCTTGTCAAAAAATCCGACGAACCCGATTGGGACGCTAATCCGAGCCGACGGATCATTCACCAAATCAGGCAAAGAATCATCATCATTTTCTTGACACTAGGGGAACAAACAACCTAGTCGTGTCCCAGCGAGTACAAACAGTCGAGGTAAGGCCCACAAGGGAAACTTGAAGTCCATTCAAGTCAGCAGGGCCAGATGAAATCAAACCTGTACTATTACAGCGGAGAGCAGACCTTTTGATTCTATACGTAGTGAAGATGTTCAGGGCTAGCCTGGCTCACAGGTTCATACCCAAACCTGGCGAAGGTCTAAGGTGGTCTTCACACCGAAGCCGAGGAAACCATCCTATACCCAGGCCAAGGCATTCAAACCAATTTGCCTCTCATCGTTCATGCTCAACGATGGAAAAACTAGTTGATGGAAATATCCGAGATATCAAATCTTCTCGGAGTAACAACACGCCTATCAACCCGGAAAATCTTGTCAGACTGTTCTCTACAGTCTAGTCCGCATGATTGAAAAATCACTCTCGAATAAAAAGATTGCACTCGCACCGTTTCTTTACGTAGAAGATGCGTTTGAAAATACTTAATTTTTTAATAATTTTTATTCTGGGATACGATGGAGGTGGAAGCCACGAGAGTCTGCCCTCAGGGGAGGGGAGTACTATCCTCACTTTTGTGAAACCTCATGGTAGACAGCCTCCTTATAGACCTCAATTGGGGTATTTAATATGGCCTAGGCTACGCTGACGATATTGTAATAATGGGGAACGGGAAGTATGAAGTATATGGGAGTTTGTGTGGATCTGATGTAATCAGCATTCACAAACGTGGTGCGGGAGGGAGAAGCTCAGAGTCAACCCCCAAAACACCACGATTTTCCCTTTCACCACAAAAAGAATCTTGGGGCCCAACAGACCTCTTCGAATCTTTGGCAAAAACTTACAGAGGTGTCAGGAGAGTCGAAATACTTGGGGCTGAACTTATAGCGAATTCCATTGGTAAAACTAGTGCGCACCGAGTGCACTTTTTGTATTCCATTGGTAAAACTGTTGCAGTTTTGTATTCCATTGGGAATCTGGTGCACCTAGATTTGAACTAAGTGCAATAGTTTTTGCACGAGCACTTTGAAATTAATAATTTTGTAGGAAATGTTGTGTGTAAATTCAATGATGAAGCGAAATAAAAGAAAAATATATTTATAATCTCATCTGCTAGCATTTTTATGGTATGTGACTTTCAAAGTGGATTGGTGTAATGTAAAGACAATGAGAGAATTATTCGACTGAAATAAATGAAAAATATGAACTTTTTTTCGAGGAAGTATTGATAAAGGATTATTGATGAGGGATTTCAACCTGAAGAACACATTTCCATTAAGTTTACTGCCTGCGAAATATATTTGTTGCTTTTTCAAATTTAAACTTCTTATTGTATAAGCTAGCAGACAACACTTTTTCATCACTATATGTTTGCAAGAAATAAATCATCTATGAGAGGTGTGTCTCAAAGGTTTGGCATGTCTCAGAGTCAATATTTCGTTTTCCATTGAAAATGAACTAGTTCACATTTTGGAGACAAACACTACAGTGTTTGCACACTGGTGCAAAACTAGTGCAACACTAGTTTTACCAATGGAATTCGCCATTAGACTCGAAGCTCATCGAACAAATATCTGGGAAAAGTGCTGACAAAGGCAAGGGCATCATTAAATGATGGCCAGACGGTCCTTCGGCAAAACATAGTGACTAGGACCCAAACAATCGCTTTGGCTATACACAGCGATAGACAGGCCCTCGATAACGTATGGGGTTATGCTGTGGTGGCCAAAGGCAGAACAAGTTACAACCAGAAAGAAGTTATCAAATCAAATCATTTATTTGACTACGTTATGCTTAAACATACATTTGTAGCAAGTCAGGTAAATCAAATTGGGAATAATACATCCCCCGTACATTCTTAGACTAAAAACAAAAGTAAGTAAAACGTATACAATCAAGAGTGGACGGACACACTAAAACCATAAATAAGACATGACTTCTAATGAGTGAAACAGAAACAACACGAAAAGAATGATAAAATTAGCATGAAAACAATCTGAAAGAATATCAAACTATTAACTCAGTCGGAGAATATAAATTAAGTAGACTATGTTTTTAAATAATTGTTTAGGTAGATACTACTCAGGTACTCGATAATTAGATAGAATGGCTCTGCTCGGAGTCACTTGTGCAATGTAGCACATCGACGATTAGCCTGGAGGTGATCCTGAACCTCCCCTCCTATGCATCTGCACATTATAGCGAAGGCGAGGATAGAAGCCTCCAAACTGAAGTGCATGGGCCAATAATAGAGGGGCAGAATCGACACATATGAGATGCCGTCGGACAAAATGATCACAACCTACTCCTTTCATGGAACATTTACCACCATCATTCAAGATGAGAAAGTCGCATCAAGGGCCCTACCAAAGCTGTCTGACAAGCAATGGGATAAGGGCTGGCATATACCAAGCAGAGGTAACACTTATTTCCGTCTGCACAAGAGAGATTATAAGGAGGGGTCCGAGTAACCAACCCAGTCATTTTCTCAGACAACCAGGCGATAATAAAGGCTCTGCGATCATGCAGATTCACAAATTAGTTTGGGAGACTGACAAATACCTCAACGATCTAGGAACACAAAACAGCGTAAAACGTGTCTGGATGCCCTTGTGACCTGCAAGGGAATGAGAACGCAGATCCCCTTGCAAAAGCATGGGCAGCAACAACCGGCTGTACCCTTACGAGCAACCCTCAGAAGTCAGAGATTTGTGCGAGATAGGGAAGACGTAGCCCTCACCTTTTTGAACGTGTGTTGCCATGCACGAGGCCAGTGATCGTGTTGATTCAAACCCATGCACCCATGGGTGATTGGATTAAGAAGCAAGCGCTTAACCTGCAGGCCACCAAAGCCCATGCTCGAATTTTAGTCCATTAATTTCTTGACAATCAGCTACTCTATAAGTAAGTCCATCTTTCAATCGTTCACATTTCTCTCACGGGTGATGTCGGAGATTTGGAAGAGAAATCGGTATGAAGAGTAGATACTATACGATGGAAGCTTGGCGAGAAGTCCCTAGAGTAAAACGCGAACTAACGACTTGGATGAGAGAGATGTCTAATGCAACGGACAAGAGTTTCACCATATTTTTCAATAGATTGCCGCAATATATGTGAGTCATACAATCACGTCACCAATTCCTGAGAGTTCTAATATTCCATGACCACGATGTTGATGGCTTTTTTCATGACCTTCAAAATAAAGCATAGCAGTGCGATAGGTCCGTATTTGCTAAGCAGGGTCTTTCCATCTTTTTTTGTAGACTTGTACTCTAGCAATGCGAAAGTGTAATACATGGAGACGAATATCTCAACTCGGTGTTTTGCCTCAGCCTCAGAGATGGCCAAATATAACTAAAAACCACATAAAACAATAGCTTGTCCAATATCTACAAGCATGAGACCTCCGCGCAGAAGCTTTGCAAGAGACGCTGATCCCGGATCTACCTACCATCTATCATACCAGGCGCACGTCAACCTTTCAGGAAACGAGCAGGCTGGCGGAGCAGCCATCTGGCAGCACGAGAAGAGAGGATAGCAAGAAATGCTACTATTAGAGCTCTCAAATGTGAAATGTTTGAGATTGAATATGTACTCTAGCAATTTTCTATTTGGACGGAAAGATGCCCAATTCATGGAAGTGGAATAACTTGCGAAGAACGATCAGTGGAATTCTGTCAAATACACTAGCTCTGTTGGTGGTAAGACAAAAAAAATGCGTCCGATATTGCATCGACGGAAGGTAATCTCAGGCAGATCATTGTAAGTGATATTCTGGGGATTTTTCCCAAATATTACAGGTTAAATATGCTGCAACCACGTTGGCAAAAATATTGGCTTTTTCCTAGGCGTTCGTCGCCAGTGTTTCATCTTCCTTGGTTAGGGGAGAACACGAACTGGAAGTGACATTTCTTGCTACAACTATGGCAAAAAATCAGAAAGCAAAACGAGCGCCGGATTTTGGTTGTCACCGATGGTATGCTGCCTGCTTGAGGGCGACAGATGAGCAGTTTTTGCTGAACCATGGTTCAGCAGATGATGTTCTTCTTGACGTGTTTGGTATATATGTGTGCATTCCCAGCATTATGATGATGAGACATTGTGTCAGGGCATTGTATTGGATCTCCAAAAATAAACACACTCTTTCCCATGGAAATTCTGAGAAAATCTTACAAAGACTATCCCAGTCAGCTGATATGTAGTGAGCAGTACTGTGCTACTTGATGATATAGAAAGGGAGCAAACAGTGAAGATGAGGTTGTAGTCAAAATCAAGTATATTGGCATACTGGTTGTTAACATCAGGAATGCTAGTGGGCAGCTTGACCAGCTGTTGTTGCAATGTTATAGCAAAGGCCTCAGCTGCCTCGTTAGAAAGTTTGATCCAGGTTCAAAGAGTAGAAGGATTACATCATTTTATTTTTCAAATTCTAAAATTTTGATACCTAAAGTTAGAATTATTAAAGTCCGAGCCAGACCTTAAAGATAATACATAACCCTTGCTTTGGCAAGTATTTTGGCTTGGTATTCCCAAGTAGAAGTGTATGACAAAAAATTTATATATTAGATATATTTTCGGTTGATACTCTTTACTTCCATGAAGAGAGATGGCATGGAAACATATCAAACAGTTCCAATGCTAATATTAATTTATATTCAAATCATGATCTTTTGGAAAAGAATAATTTGCTGTTTGGCTCTTGCTATTTTCTTAGTCATATTCCAATTCTGAAATAGTATGTTGTGTATCTAGTAGTAAAAGCAATACATTCCCGGACGACAATGTAAATTGTTGGCCTAGGCCAACAAGCATTGAAGTCTGGGAATATGCTTTTACTATGAGGTACACATACTATTTTTTCTGAAATCGCAATCAGCATTATCATAAATTAAGGAATTACACTTATTGTCTGCGTGCATTCATTTACTGTCTAAAATGTATACAAGCCGTCAAAAATTTTCCCGGATCGTTTACGATACGGGGATAGTTATTTTCCTACAAGCGTGCGTGTTCCGCCCTATTCCCGCACGCAATTTAGTTTGAGAGGTGTCATTTTCCCGCACGCTACTGTCACTTTAAGTGAGTTTTTCCCGCACTAGTGCGGGAATAATTTTTCCCGCACGCAAAAGTTTGTTCAAGAGAGCAACATAAGATGTTTCAATGCGCTTGTAGAAAAAATATTGATCCTAACTCATACGGAAAGGTACTCTCCCGCACTCGACTGCTTACCCGAACTCCGCTTTGCGTCGTTCGGGTAACGGCAGTCTCATGCGAGAATGGTACTCTTTCCGTACTTGTTAGGATAATTATCTATATCCTAACAAGTACGGAAAGAGTACTATTCCCGCATGAGACTGCCGTTACCCGAACGACGCAAAGCGGAGTTCGGGTAAGCAGTCGAGTGCGGGATAGTACCTTTCCGTATGAGTAAGGATCAAGATTTTTTCTACAAGAGGATTGAAACATCTTATGTGATGCTCTTGAACAAACTTTCACGTGCGGGAAAAATTATTACCGCACTAGTGCGGGAAAAACTCACTTGAAGTGACATTAGCGTGCGGGAAAATTTTTTCCGCACTAGTGCGGGAAAATGACACCTCTCAAACTAAATTGCGTGCGGGAATAGGGCGGAACACGCACGCTTGTAGGAAAAATACTTTTTCTACAAGCGTTGCGTACACGCGAACACGCAACGCTTGTAGAAAAAGTATTTTTCCTACAAGCGTGCGTGTTCCGCCCTATTCCCGCACGCAATTTAGTTTGAGAGGTGTCATTTTCCCGCACGCTACTGTCACTTTAAGTGAGTTTTTCCCGCACTAGTGCGGGAATAATTATTCCCGCGCGCAAAAGTTTGTTCAAGAGAGCAACAAAAGATGTTTCAATGCGCTTGTAGAAAAAATATTGATCCTAACTCATACGGAAAGGTACTCTCCCGCACTCGACTGCTTACCCGAACTCCGCTTTGCGTCGTTCGGGTAACGGCAGTCTCATGCGGGAATGGTACTCTTTCCGTACTTGTTAGGATAATAACTATTCCCGTACAGTTTAGTGCCGAAAACGGTCCGGGAAAGTTCGTTGCTTAGCAACGGACTAAAATACTAGATTAGCGTATTTTGAGGCCTGAAGTTGCTCCGAGAAAGTGGGCGTTCTTGAACGATTTCAGAAAAAAATATTTGTTCAGAACTACACATATTGATTTTCCAAAGAAGCTATCCTTTACATAATTATATACATATATCTCAGAGAATTAAAGAAAAGTATTATTTTTTATTTACTCTCATCTTTTATCATAAAAATTTTGAAACAACTGGAAATTTTTCCCTCACATTCACCTGGACTTCTGCTATTTTATCTAGCTCAATCAGTTTTTCCTTCAAACCTTTTAAAGCCTGAAATAAAGGAGTTATTTTAATATATACAAAAACAAATAACACATGCTTACTTTTGAGAAAAGTGATTCGTAATGTTATTGAAAACACTCACCCCTAAAATTTTTCCCTGAGCCTCAGCATCATTTTCAACTACTTTTGATTTCAACTTCATCAGATCAACTGCAGTAAAGCCAATGAAATCTGCTACTATATTACTATGTAACCTTACGCTAATATCACCAGTATCATCTTCAACCTTAATTACTAAATGAAATTCATCATCTATCACTATCATTTTTTCAACAATTGATTTGAATTTAGCTTTTATCTTGAATTTTCCATTACTAATATTTGGGATATTTTTAACAAGTTTGACTATTGTCCATACTTTTGGCCCTGATTGATGGTATTCCTTATCAATTTTATCTACGATTTTATCTAAATGTGCATCAAAATCTAGATCCTCAAACACATCATTCTCTAGCTTCAAGCTATCAGACAAATCTACAACTTCTGGGTTATTCTCTGAAGAAAAAGGTGTTGAAGTTTTATTCTCAATGCTAATATTTGTAACTACTGGTTCTGGAATCACTATATTTTCAAAATCACTATCGTCAATTTCCATATTGTCAAATATATCTGGGGTTTTATTAGGTTTTCGTCGTTTAACCTGAGCATCTTCGAAATCTCTCTCAACTTCCATCAGAATATCCATTTCCTCATTCATTCTTTGTTCTTCCATTTCATAATAATCAACCTCATCTCTATTCATGTGGGCTGTGTTACCATAATTAATCCTTGTTTCTGTTTTGTTTTGAAATGAGTCACTAGCAAGATTGCTAGTTTTTCGTAGATCATTTCTTGGATTTTTTGTCATGGTATTGAAGGTTTGCTGATGATTAGACAAATTTTGTGAGGGTTGATGATTTGTTGTTTGATTTCTAGTATTATTACTATGAGTAGCATTGGTCACATTTGATGCAAGACCTAAAATAAGTTCCTCAGTCAAACTGGTTATAAGAATTAAAAAAATGAGTATCTTATCATAATTCTGACACAATTTGATGGGATTCATGAGGAGGTGGGATACAAGTTCAATTTATATGAAAGATTTATTTACTGGTTTCATGAATCCTATGAAAAATGAGATCATTATGATTAAATACTTCAAGAGCAATGCATGAAGTATTCCACAGTAGGGAAGGTAAATACAGTTGTTATTTTTCTTATGTATTTGAATCTGCATGTTAATAGATTAATGTCTGAGCTTTATATTATTGGGTGGATTAAAAATCTGATTTTACTTCCCCTCTCAGCAAATAAGTCTTTCTGATATTTTCAGGATCATTAGAACTTCACACTTGTTGATTATATTACAAGTTCAATTTCCAGTATTTACCTGTTTCGCTGAAGATATCTTTGTTAGCAGTCAACAAGCTCTCCTGAATTACAGCAGGAGTGGGGTTCAAAGGCAGTTTTAAATGTTTGGCCAATATATTTTCAGCTGCATTTTCCACAACTAAACTTTCAACTTCTCCTCCAAAAATTTTTACATGTTTATCCTCAAGCATCAATCTTCCTCTCCTCACTTCAATAGGGCCCATCAATCTTATTTTGATTCCAGGAGAAAGGTTAAGATTCAAACACTGAATGAATTTCAACTCCATTGCTTCAATTTGTTGGACTCCATCTGTCAGTGTGAGTAACAATACTCTTTTGGATGTCTCTGCTTCTTGATCCAGGTTCTTCGATATGCCATTTCTTATTCTTTGAATTTGCCAATATTTTGGCCTCGAAATATCGACAATTTGCATTACTTGCAAGGAGTAATTGCCGGTTAGAGTGAATTTAATTTTACTAGATAAGTTAGGTGGTAGAGAAGTAACTTCCACGTCTCGCAGGTCCAACAACAACCATTGTTCGAACACATTGAATTGAAGATCTTTCAGAGAATAATTGGGAGGCAGATTCTCTTGTTTGCACCAATCTATACAACTTTCCAACCAAGGTCGAGAGAAAAGTACTTGATGAGATTTGAAAAAATTCTCAATTACAGATATCTCATCCATATCAAGGTAATTTCATTTATTGTAATTCTTGCATTATAATTAATAATTGCTCGATACGTTTTTCGGGAAGGAATTTCAGGTTAGGTTAGTCCAAATCAATATGAATGAAGTTGAAATAGTCTCGTAAAACGAAGAAGTAGTGAGTTAGTGACAGGCCACAGACGATATGAGGCCAGAGTCCGCCAGAGCACATTCCCAGTCTTCTCAAACAGTGCGACATCTATAATTATTTGTTTGAACTGGCATAAAGTAAGTCAGTTTTTTTTGCTATAAGTGGTGTAAACTGATTCCGCGTTATTCTAAGTTTCAGAATATGCTAAGAGCGGACAAGGAGCAAAATCAAGTTCGAACTGTAGTATTCGCTGTTACTTCCGTTTGAGGATACCTCCGATCAATTAACACAACCTAGATGAGTAACTCGCCGCTCACGCCTTCAAATTTGTTTGTAAGGGACATCTTCCCTCGCCGGCAGTGTCGTGCGTTGATCACAGAAATATTGAGGTTCAATAAAAAAGAAGTAATGGAAACCCAATATGGAATGGAATCCTGAAATTATGATGGAAGAATCTCCACATGATTTTGCGAACAGTCGATGCTCTAATTGACATGTTTTTTTCATAATTCATTGATTTTACTCTTTTTCAATTCGGGTTCCCTTTCTCGATAGTTACTTACGACACTGGTAGCTTACCTATGAAATGACATATTTTGATTTCCAGCTTCAAATGGTCTTTTACACATTTCACAATGCTTCACCATTGCTTGATAATAAAAACTAACGATACTTTTACACAAATCATCTCAGAATTTGCCCTTTATTCACGAAAAACACTCCAATAAACCAAATACGATAACAAACAGAAATGTTTTGTTGCTGTTCTGTCAAATATCAAATGAAGCGTTGCCATACTGACCAGACTATATCGACAACGAAGAATCTCCGTTCGGCTATGGAAATACTATCGTTTTTGCATGCTCCCAACAAGCTGCAATGAACGTTTCAATTGCCTTCTCATTTATATATTTCATCAAAGACGGTATTTTTGAGATTTTGTTGCCATGAATATACACACCAGAAATAAAAATCTAGCTGACATGTTTATTGTATCCTTGAAAAAGTGCGACTAGGCAACAATGTCATGATTTGAGGGATTACATTATGATTTATGAAAAGACGTTACCTTCAGTACTATTCAAATATTACTCATCTAGGTTGTGTTACTTGATCGGAGGAGGAAAGTCAATATATGCTAGCAATTTTCTATAAAGGGTTTAGCTTATACACAAAGGTTGAATCGGTGCTCATTTAACCGAGAAGTCAGAAAACATAAATGAAATATATCTATTTTGGTAATTTTTTATATCAAGAAAGTCACCGACCGGATTCGAAAAGTACTGGCAAAACACGACGTCAAAGCCATTTACAAACCGACTAAACAAATCGGTACTTTGCTTCAGTTCAAGACCCACGAGTCCACCTCGCTACTCCCGTTGTATACCGGAAAAGTCTGCCGTTGCACTGCGCGCCTACGGAGATGGTACCCATGATATCCAGTTCCAGAAAACGTAAGTGCTCTCGACCATAAGACACTACTAGAGATGCACAAACACAAGAATAATATCAACAAAAAAAAGAAATCCCTGAAGATCAACAAAACCTGGTACCTAGCCATGAAAAACACGAAAATAAAACCATACCACCGTTATACAACCACTTCAACACGCGACAATCACGCAGGTAAGACAGATAATCATGACACAGTTATCATGAATGTAGACAATGGCAACATCCCATCCGGTCAGGTAACCCAAACACAACAAGCTAAACAAATGAAAATAATTCAAAACAAAGTAGTTAGCCAGGCTGCGACTATCAATTGCGAGGACCCTTCAACCGCCAAATCTCTTACGTTGCTCTACTAGAAGACAAAATCCACAAGGACATTCATGTGGTCTGAACTTGAGAAATCAGTAACCTTTTTTATGTATTAATAAAAGAATGATATAATATTTTATTGGAAATACTGATATCATTTGTATGTGAGCATTGTATGATCTAAAACCCATGGGGTGGTCGGTAGCTCAGAGGTCTCTGGCTGTGGAACCTTTGGCTCGCAACAGACTGAAGTTCGACGCCTCAGTACGCGAGAATCTTTTTTCTCAAGTACTTCGGTTTCCTTAGGCGGCCACATGCCTAGAGCATGCAAGCGTGATGTGAGTTGCCTAGATGCCAATCCCGACGTCTGGTGCTAGCTTGAAGTGCGCACCGACCACCCGGTGTGGTGCTGCAGGTTTCCCTACAGCTGAAAAGTGAATACACCACAAAAAATCAGAAAGTCGCCCGGGGCTCCACGGCAAATGATAATAAGCGTTCTCTACCCGCACAGGCAATGCCTAGGTTGCATAAGTTTTTTCGAAGACTTCTGAAAAAAAACATTTCATTATTATAACAAATTGCAATGATTGAAATAAAAAAAAATCGGCGCAAAGTTGGGAACATCCAAACTTAGATACCGGAATCAGCATCCGAGTTTTTGGATATTAGAAACCGCATAAAAAATATCAATTGGTTATAGGCAAAAATGTAGAAACATTGTAATTACACATAATTTTATTCAATTGTATTCCAAAACATACAAATAGAAAAATTGAAAACGATGTACTTACAACACTATAAAAACAAATATAAAAGTGTTTGAAACTTAACACTACTAACTATTAAAAATATATTATCAGTGATGGTATGATCAGTTTGCTGTATAAAAATCTTAATGACAATTCAAATTGTTGATTGTATAGACTTCAGCCAGTTGAAGAATATATCAACATCGATTCTGGAAAGCAAACCAACTTTGATCTCTTGAATGATAGTACCGTTTGGATCAATGATGAACAAACCCCTAAAAAATAGAATTAATTTATCATCAATTAAGTCAATTAACCTTTCAATAATACATGGCTAGCACTGAAAGTTTCTAAAATCACATTATGTCATTATGCAAATAGAAGTTTGTCATTTACTTTTATTATTACTCCCGAATTATCGTTCAAAAACTATCTGAAAATATCAAGTGCCAATTGACATTGAAGAGGTTTTGATTTATGTGAATCTGGAGTTGATACTTTATTAACGAATTATTATTAATCAATTGTGAATACACTGGAATGCTATCCTACAATTTGGGAAACTCATGAATGTAAGCGAATAATGTTGGATTGAATAGTCCGATGCCCCTTATACTGATGTGATAGGAGTAATAGTGATACAACTGAAGTCCTCGCCGCCACCATCAAAAGATTGAACTTAGTTTTCCTGGTTGTACAGTTCTAAAATTTCCTGGGACACTTCTCAACATACCTTTATTTTAAAGAATAACAATATCCCTCTGCTGATTGATATTGTATCGTAACGACTCTGAGGCCGGACCTGGCCGCGTCTGTTTGGATATTTACGCTCAGCCTGTCCGAATGATCTCATCTCTGCTCGTTAACGGTACACCTATGACTCATCCTTCTGTCCGCATCGAGAATGTACGGGAGCCATTTGAATGAGTCACCGTATACTCTCTATAGTTCAAGAATGGTAAAAGGGATCTACTTGCCGGGATAATAGACGCTCAACATCAGATGGCAAGGAGAGTTGCAGTTGCGGAGATAAAGTTACTTCGAGAATTCGCAAATAGACAGAGTAGCGACAGTGATAACTATAAATGTTTTTAATAAATTAAGTTATTGTTTAGAGTATAAATAAATGAGCAAATTATAGTCAAGTGCATTTTCACTACAATATTGTAATCCATATCGTGGGAATACAATCAATATATTGTCAGAGTAGGTCGAGTTTACTCGAAGTAAGTTTCTGAACGATTGTCAATGCAGACTCCATGAAGCTAGAATGTTTGGGAACGATTCGGAGTAAGCAATACTTACTCAGAGTGAGTTTATGAACGCAACCCATAAGTAATAGAACAAGCGTGTGTCGGTGATCACAGAAAATTCAGTCGTTTTTACTATACCTCACATAAAAATAAATTTTTCACGATAACAGTTTGGAACAATGATTTTATACGCTTTTCTTTATGACTACATGCGCTATCCGAGAAGGGGGACACAGGAGTCACGACCCAGCCCAGCGAGTGTGAGGCACTCTGGCACGACATAGGGTTATGTTAATGGTTAAGAGACTGTAAAACTGATGACTCAGGGTCAAATATTATCAAACCGCCTCAGAGTGGCGGTATTCCCATTGGTTTATTTCAAAAATATGTGTAAAGCGTTTTGATGGAACTATGTGACTGTGAGCCAGGGGCTTAACACTCCATACTTAACGGATGTGCGCTCAGACGCAATAGTTTTCAGCGATGCTTCAAGACCACCTCACTATTGACTTGCTCTAACATCTGTATCCTCATGCCAAGCCATGGTCAACAGCGCAGATCGCCTCGATTTATTTGGTAGTACGCTCTTCTAAATTTTTAAGCCATTCGTCGCATTGCGATAGTGATAGGCCCTTTAGCCGCCGCCACGTATTCCATCGCACACTAGATACGAGATGCGTGGTGTTTCGCCAACTTGATCATACCCAACTAGAAGGGTGGTAATTCCTCTCTCCATTTGGGACAGAGCCGGATCGGCATTATTCGCATCCACCCGTGCTAATTACTGCGGCTTCAGGGAATTAGTAATCACCCCACGGGTTCTGATGCACTTCAATTGCTTAATGATGCAACTCTCCTCTGCAGCCAGACCGACATGTAGCTGATTGTAGCCCTAACCTTGAAGATACGATAGATAATCCCTTAGAATCTAACCATGTATCCTCTTCGGATCACTGCTCAATGCAGGTAGTTCTGCTCTCCGCTGGCAGATCTATCTCGAGTACTCCGGATCTTCTAATGAACTCCTGGATATTTCTCACAAGGTTTTCCTGTGAGATGGTATTTTCTGCACCACTATCCGAAGATATCCATCATTGTGCATTAGGGCTTCGCATTCAAACAGTGTGAGGCTGATTCGTCCTCCTCATCACAGAACCTACATAGTGTGGAGTCTCGATGTATCCCCAACATATGCGAGTATTTTCTCATGTGGAAGTATCCTATTATTAGTCCTACCACCTTCCTGAGGTAGTTCCGGCTCAGTTCAAGAAGATGCCATGATAGGCGGTCAGTTATAGGTCCCATCGCCATAATTTTCCTGTGAGTATTCCCTGAGACGATTTCCCAGGAAAATTGATGATGGTTCTTGGCCCATTACTTTGTGACCTGCTTAATGTCTCCAAATGGGATTCCACAGGCTGGTTCTGGTCCAAAAAGAGTTGCTGCTGCACCCGCTCTAGCTAGGTACCCTGTTGTGCTTCTAGGTCGTTGAGGTTTTTAGGAGTCTACCAAACTAATTTGGAAATAAACCTGTATATTCGCAGAGCCTTTATTGCCGCCTGGAAGTCTGAGAGAATAACTATGTGTTGGTGAATCTCTCTTGTGCAGAGGCAAGTAGCTGTTACCTCGGTCTCTGCCCATATATGCGAGCCCCTACCCCATTGCTTGACTTAGAACCATCCGTATACCAGATTTTCCCCCTTGACATCATTGGGCCCTGGATTAGACATCCCATCTTGAATTATGGTGGCGAATGATCCATCAAAGAAGTAGGTTAGGGTCATTTTGTCACACGGCATCTCAGATGCGTCAATGGGGGTTTCCAGTCATTTTCAGAAAAAATATATTTCGATATAGTACATTCATAAGTACCTTGTGTTCAGTTTTCGAAAAAAATTTCCATCAATTTATCGAGATAAAAAATATTGAAAACGCCAAAATTAACCACCGAATTCAAACGACCAAAAGAGGCGGGAACGTGACGTACTTGCGCGAGAGATTTTGATTGGTTATACTCGTGATGTTCGCCTTGCATATCGCAAAAAATATGATTTACCAGAATATACTATTTCACTTTCTTAATAATAATATATCGAACAATGAATAATGGCTAACAAGGAGGTTATGTTTTTATAAGTGATTCGTATACATGGTTTCCACGTCTGCAGTTATATTTTCAGAGAGAGTATAATATTAACTTAACCAAGATTACATTCAGATCACTTTGTTTTAATAAAAAATAATTATTACATGAAATATATTACGATTACTGAATTTATTTATTATGATGTTACTGAAAATAGCTGCTATATTGTCTGACAGACTATGTGGCTGTATCTGCTTGACTGGAACATGACAGCATACCTATATGATCTTTTCTAATCGAATATTTTCATGTTCACGGTAACTTGAGAATAGCCATTAATAAATTACTAACACTTAAGTTCAATTTGTCATTACACGCAATTACTTTCTAGATTTTACAAAGACTTGGCAACTGCGGCGTCCCTCAGTCACTCTCGACTATGTCCGCGCGATCCCATACTTCAGCCAATCGTATTACATGAAGACAATGTCGTCACAGCTGAGGATCGTTTGAATTTATCCATACTGAACTCAAGCATTCAATATTCAGCCCTATGCTGTATCACTTCCTTGCTGATTGAAATTGGCAAAATGACGGAAATGGCGAATAACGTTGACGTTATTTTTAACGGAAGTGATACAGCATAGGGCTGATTGAATAATAATTCAGTTTTTCAAAATTTAGAGTGAATAAATGGATAGGACTATGTTATAAACTGCCCTCCATTACATCAAATGAAAAAAAGTGCATATTTTACCATACTGGAAACCCCCATTCTTATGACCTCCATTATGTTGGAGTGGCCCATGCACTTTAGTTTGGAGGTTTCTATCCTCGCCTCCGCTAAATGCTGAAGATAGTCTCTCAGCTTATTCGTCTACTGAAACATATAGTTTATCCCTCCCAGATTGCCGATGCCGGTGAGATTTTATCAATATTATCCATGTTTATTCACAGTATGCTGTCAGAAAAAAAAAAACAGAAAAATATTAAAAAACCAAATGTTCTTACCTGAACGTATGTCCCAAGTGATCAGAATATATTTTATAGGCCTTAGATATATGATGATTCGCATCAGACAGTAAAGGTACCTCCAGTTTGTCCAGCAAACCTTCCCGCTTCAGATTTCTGACCCAGGCATTATGAGTGAAGAAGGAATCAACAGAACAAGCAACAATTTCCACGTTGATGCGTCGAAAGTCTTCAATTCTACTGTTGAAACTTATAATCTCCATAGGATCGCAAACGTAAGGTAGAGTACCGCTGAAGAAATATTGAAATATAGTTTTATACGTTCATATTCTGAAATCTTAGCTTATGATAGCTTTAAAAATTGGTAACTTTTCATGATGCTCTTTAATTGCATAATTTTCAGATAACTCTTCTAGTATATACTATATATGCATGGGCTGTGGTGGCATGCGGGTTAAGTGCTAGCTCCATAATCCAAACATCCGTAGGAGCATGAGTTTGAATCTTAGCACTGCCACCAGTTTCGTGCATGGCATCACACGTGTTAAAAGGTAAGGGCTTCGTCTTCCCCTAGTTCGCACAAGTCTCTGCACGTAGGGGTGCAGCCGGTTGACGGATATAACAATTTTTTTCTACGATTCAACAATATATCAATATATCTCAAGCACTTGTTCAAAATCCTAACATTAGTTCCGTTACAGAAACCTTTGTGAGGAAGAATATCAGAAAGCTTGCACTTTCCTTGTACTCACAAGTCAGTCCATTCGTATAGAAGACTAATGAATTAATAACAAAAAATGGATTAGGTAATCCTATCTTCTGATTACTTACAAGTCTATTGGATAAAAAAACAGCACTAAATATTTCTTCAAATAGTCTGTTGATTTGATTGTAATTATCTTGTCATCCAGTAAAGCTGCCCCTTGCCATGAAGGAGCATGTTTAGAAACTGAAAATGAAAGAATGATGTAACAAACACAAATATTTCACACAAGTTTTACACTGTATCTACTCTTTTTCTCTTACCTAGTATAGGGTAAGGAGAAACTTGCGTACTCTGGGTGTTATTTGCATTCTCCAAGTCATGTTCTTGACTGAAATTCTCCCGAATTGTCTCATTATCCAAGTGCTATATGAATGAAATGATTTATTAAAACTATTAAACACCAAAAATATTTACTCGATGCAATAGCTTTTCTTCAAATTCATATAAAAAATTTCAAATAATTTTTCCTATACAGAAGTTGATATTAAATAACCTTTTTAAAAATCAACTGAAGTAAAATAAAATGAAACAAAATTAATGATATTAAAACTTACTGGTCCTTCGAACATTTTGATTTTCTTTGGTGACGGCGGTATCTCATCCCATCCAGGTCTGATCCGAATATCTGACAAAATGTTAATTTTTGTCTGACTTTTTACTGTACTAGCCTCATCTGTTTGATTTTCGTCCCCTTCTTTCTGGACAGATGGTGTATCTTCAAAAGGCTTTGGTCTTTTGCGCATACTTTTATCATGTGTGAAGTCTAATGGCAAATTATTGTTTTCTTCATGGATCCGTGAGTCCATCGGAGAATGTTTACTTGGTGTTTTGTGAACTGGGTGCGAAAACTTTCTGGGGAATTTCAAAGATGGAGATGATGAAGACACATCACCAGTTGTTCTACGGATTTGATGGGTCTTAACTGATTTTGGTTTTAGACTTGTCGAATGGAACGTCTCTCTTCGCTTTTTGGGTTGCTCTGAACTTATATTCGATTTCAGTTCACTCTTACGTTTTTCTCTTAGTTTTTTGTCGCCAATGTCGCTTAATCTATGTGTTGCTCGTTTGGACTTGTTTTCAGGTTTTGTTACTTTCTTTTTGTTTTTGTTCAGTTTCTCTATTAAAGATTCCCCGCCCATTTCTTCACGAAAAGAATCCAGCATATTTTCGAAAAATGATTTCAAATGACTTTTTCCGCTACTGTTTATAATACTAGTGTTCAGGTTAACCGTTTTCAAACGTTTCTTGATGTCTTGGTTCTGGTGTTTTTTTATATCTCTATAACTTATTTCATTTTTTGAGATACTTTTTCTAGGTTTCTTTGTTATCGACTCTTTTTTCGGCGGATCTAAAGCAAATGCGGACATTTCAGTCCTATTTTTCAGTGGAACTATCCCAGGTATGACATCACTACTATCTCGTTCAATGGGCTCCTTAGCAAAAGCTGATGACAGGCCCACAAAAATGTTTCCAACGCCTTTTTTCATAGACTTGTTACTTTCCTTTCGGACTAATTTATCTGGGACTCCTTCTGCTCTTTTACTACCAACTGAATCATTCGATGAACGATTCAGGAAAATAAGTTCCTTAGCTTTCTCAGTCTTGTTAGAATTTTCGGTAATATCATTATAACTTGTAGGAGAAACAGGATCTGTTACCGAGTTCAAATAAGATAAATCATCTGGATTGTACAATTTTCTACGTCTGCGCCCACTAAGTGTAGTCGAAAGAGTTTGATTTGGATCTTTCGTTACATTGGGTGATAATTCTAGAAAGGAAATAGAAAGCAAGTATACAAATTAGAATATATGCTTGATAAAGTTATAAAGTATCAGAAGCAAGAAAAGATCGGATTGGGTCTAAACTGCCTATTCAAAGCTCAGTAATATTGTGCCCCCAAACGTGCTTTGAAATAACAAACAAACGATAACAGTACATTGTGCAATGAGCATGGAATGACACTCATTTTTCACGAGTATGAAAATTACAGTAGGAGCCGAAAGCGAGTGCCGTAAATGATACGAGTGAGAAATGGACATTCCATGCTCGTTATTCACTATACTTTTTCTACGACCATAGCGACATTTCACTACTCACAAGCCTCACACTATATGACGAAGTTATTATAAAATATGAACTTCGATTATATTTGTCAAATCATATGTTACTATTCATTATTAGTTTATTTATTATTTACAATATTGAATGTTACGTTTCCACAATGACTGACAGTTATATTTGGACTTTCATTAGTTTCAATTTTCACAGTTGAATTTTCCTGACTTTTCCAATTCTTAGAAGTTGAAAGTAAATTTTCTCTATTTTCTATTGAATTCCTTATTCTATTTTAAATACCTTACCTTACCGGGGTGGTATATTTGGGTTTTAAATTTCAGCAATACCTGTATCATGGCCTGTACTGAAATGATTTATTTCTACGACCACATGGGAAAGTAACGTATATCGCTCTGTATAGTACACACGGAAAGTGGCTTATATTACAAGAGTGCAATATATTTTCCGCACAAAAAATACACTTTTCAAATAGATTGCTTCAAATATTTTGTATTTAAAAGTAATTATTAAAAATAAATGAAGTCAGAACAGTCGGACTATTCATTAAATTTTCTTGCACATTAGATTGTTGGATTGTTAGTAACTTCTTGTACTAAGCCGACGAAATATCCATTTCAAAAAATTCTGAATCATCTAAACAAAGCAAGGAATTTTCAAAATGTATGTTCCTTTTCGTTAAATAGTTTCATACATCAATTCCCTGTATCTTGTCAGGCAATCATGTAAATTATCTTGCTAAGTATTTATTATATATAAAAAGCAGGCTTTGAACAATTTATGTCAAATGTCAAAAGTTATTTTAGGTATGTAGTGAATGTTAGGTGCATTAATTGTGCGTGGAGGCAGCAAATATATCCTCCCTAAAAATCCTACTAACAAAATCTTGAAGCAATCTATTTGAGGAGTGTAATTTTTTCATCTTCTTAAAAAAAAACGCGTACTCTTCGTCAGAAGTCACGTCGAGTCCCGCTGCCTACCAACTGAGCTATTGGACACATATTATTACAAGAAAATATATTAGAGTGTATCTTGATTAATAATTATTATCAAGAATAAAAGATGTCTAATTATGATATCGATCTCGTCGGTATTATATCATAAAGAAAATATTTTGTATTTAAATTAATTATTAAAAATAAATGAAGTCAGAATGGTTTTCAGTCGGACTATTCATTCAATTTTCTTGGACACGTGTCAATATCATCTATATTTCTTGGAGTTTGATTCAAACAAATATCCATTTAAAAGCATTCTGAATCATCTAAATAAAGCAAGGAATTTTCAAAATTTATGTTTATTTTCGTTAAACAGTTTCATATATCAAATCTCTACTTGAGTCAGGCAATCTTGTAATCGTCTTATTAGTTATTTATTGTATATAAGAAGCAGGCTTTGAAAATTTTGTGTGAAACCTCAAAATATTTTTATACATTATTTGATAAAATTATTATGTGGTCGTAGGAAAAATAGTGTACATTACTCCTGCGAATGTGATTTTTCACACTAGTAATGTACAGCTCGCGATGTATAAATGAAAGAGTGTATACAATCGGCCTACTTCCTTGATCGATGAGCATAAAATGGGCATATTTCTATGTGGTCGTAGAAAAAAAATAAGTAGTTCTATTTATCAGCTACATTTTGCCGCGGATTATATCATAACATTTTTCAATATAATTTTGGCAGTTTATAAAATATATCAGATGTCGATATACTTATCAAGAGTGGACACTTATTTATACATTCCAAAATGAACACGCAACAACTTCTTTAATCAACCGAGCGTAGAAATAAAGAATGTATTCAATAACAGGTGAACTCTAGTAAAATACAAGTGATAAAAAGATCCCGACTTATTACCAACTTCATGATTTTTTTAATAAACAAAAAAACATTTCAACATTGTCCAATAATAATAACAATAATTTGACATTCATAATCTTCCACCGGGATATAATTAAATGCCATTTCTCAAAACTTTTCCCATTTTATAATGCCGAATGCTTCAACATCTAATAAACATATACATGACTATCAAACCCCAAGAAAGATTAAAATATTGTGAAGGATGCTGGAGGTTGGATATGATAAATGTGTAAGCAAAAGTACAGATAACATGATAAGACCAGATATTTTATTTAAGACTGTCACACGCAAAGATAAATATTCAGCCCTATGCTGTATCACTTCCGTCAAAAATAACGTCACCGTTATTCGCCATTTCCGTTGTTTTGCTATTACCAAGCAATAGCAAAATAACGGAAATGGGGAATAACGGTGACGTTATTTTAAACGGAAGTGATACAGCATAGGGTTGATTAAATAATAATTCAGTTTTTCAAAATTTAGAGTGAATAAATGGATAGGACTATGTTATAAACTGCGCTCCATTATGTGATATTGTAAAATATGTAAAAATGTAAACTAAAACAAGTTTAATAAAATTCAATACATGATATAGTTAAAAATGTCCCTAGACGAGTCAAAGTTAAAAGACAAGTACATACAAATATTTAAATACATACATATAGGGGACAATACACACCTACGTAATAAACAAACAAAAAAATACCCGTGAGTTATTAGGGTCGACACATATTATGAAGTATTTCCGAGAAGGAGCGGACACTATTACATTGAATATTATTTAGACATTAGTGAATCTCAAGGACTATTTATCAGTTATCGAGAACTAATTCCAAGAACATTTTCTTTGCGTGTAATATTGAATGCAGTTGTTATAATATTGTTTATGGGCCAATAGATTCTTGATATATTCGAGTTTACTCACTGGACTGAAGAAAGGAGGAAAATTTTCAACATAATCTCGAATAATACATTACAGGAGCAGGGTTTGAGTGAGGTATCAGCAATACATTATTGACGATAACAATTTATCT
Source organism: Chrysolina americana (assembly GCA_958502065.1). NCBI lineage: Eukaryota > Metazoa > Arthropoda > Insecta > Coleoptera > Chrysomelidae > Chrysolina > Chrysolina americana. The sequence continues at coordinate 77,675,134 of OY293414.1, forward strand.
GTTGTCCACATAATCTGCAATTTTTTGTCTTGTTTCACTACGAATAAACGACTTCAGTTCTTGTTTCAGCAGCATTAGGTTGCCAATTTTGTGTATATATATTATATATTATAATAATAAAGTTGTCGAGGATCGAAAACATTAGCCTCATTGTAGAGTCTGAGGGATATTTATATTCTTTTGAGAGAATCAGTTTCAGTAGTCTTTTCTGCAATATTTCGAGAGGGCGCATATGAGTCTTCATTGTCCCTCCCCAGCCCACTATAATATATCGTAAGTGACTTTCAAACAAAGCATGATACAGAATTTTAAGCTGATGAAATGTTAGTATATCTTTCAGATATTTAAATTTGTAGATGATTGAACGTAGTTAGTTGCAAACAAAGTTTATACGCGAGTCCCATCTGAGGTGAGTGTCTATGAATACACCTAGGTATTTAACTTTTTGCTGGGGTAAAATTGTATTTTGTTGTTCGTTTGTAGTGAATGTGAGGCAATCGAATGATGGTGAGTTGGAACGGTAGGAGCTAAATGGTAGATAAAACGTTTTGTCAAGGTTCACGGTGAGTAAGTAGTATTCCAGCCAATTTTTTATCCCAATCGTCTGCTTTGTAAAATATTGCAGTATCATCGGCAAATCCTAGTATATCCCCATTGCTTTCTACAGAGAACATCCCATTGATATAAATGTTGAAGAGAAGAGGACGAACTACGGTCCCCTGCGGTACTCCATATTCTATTGCCCTTCGTTCACTGATCGTATCATCCACTCGGACGCACTGAAATCTATTGATGAGGTAACTTCCAAAAAGTTTGAGACGCTGGTTCCTTATACCAATATCTTCCAGTGTTTGCAAGAGCAGACTATGACTCACAGTGTCGAATGCTTTTGACAAATCCATAAAGACATTAACAATTCCGCTTGATCATATCAAATTTGAAAAAAAAAACGCTATTCAATTAAAATTTAGCTTTTGGTTATACGTGAAAATGTCCAAGTTTCCTAAATTACTCTATAATGAAAAATTGATTTAACTCACCTTGTTCTTCAGACTTTTTTGCTGGTGCGACACTGTCAAATTTTACATTTTTCTTCAAGAGTGCAGGCGAGTCTTTTGCTATACCCTTATTCCCATTTATTTCTTTGATGGCCTCCTTATTTTTAGCACACAACGGATCAATAGCATATTTAGGAGATTTAAGCGTACTTTTCAGTTCTCTAACCTTGCTTTCTGATGTGATAATTTTGTCAGTTGGTCCAACAATTGAATCAATATTGTCAGTAAATTTCGTGGTTTTTATTTCTGGGTGTTCAAAATTTTTCTGAATGTCTTCATGAAATTCTTCTTGGCTGGTACTTTTTAGTTTGATGTTAGTTTCTTGTGAGGATGTATTTCTAAATACCACTTCTCCAGAAGAGTTACGACTCAAATCAACCCTCACTTTTTTCACACTTGTATGATTGGGGGGAGAACTAGTTTTGATTAAATTTTCGAATTCTTTTTCCAGGTCAATTCGGACCATTGGAGTGGCTAAATCATGTATTAGCTCACTATCGCTATAATAATCTTCTGATACATCAGATTTATCACTAACTTTCCCTCCAGTACTTGAAATTTTGTTAACTTGATCTTCTAGAGGAATGTTCATTTCTACGTTATCATTCTGGTAATTAGAGGAAGCAGCCCCATCAAACTGAGGTTTCTCTTCATTTCTCTTCATTTTGTTTTTATAACCCAACTCTTCATTCTCAGAAACTTTCAAATGTGGGATGATTCCCGTTTTAGACACGGTTGCACTAGTTGATTTTTCATCAATTTTTTTTAATGAAGTCATTTTTTTCCTCAATAAACTCTTTTGAACTTCACTTAATGCTATGTTATCGTCTTCAGACGAGTCAAGTGTTGATTTTCGAAGTTTACCGCCTTCCTTCAAAGTAGATTTGGTTTGTTTCTGCTTCGGATTTTTGCCCAACCAACGACTGCTTCTTTCTTTTTTTTCTTTTTTAGTAGTGACTGGTAACGTTTCTTTCAACAATCCTTCAGTTAGTTTGGAATCCTCAGCCTGTTCATTAATGTTGGAAATAATTGTCTTTTTTTCCTGGATCTCAATAACTTTTTCGCCTTTTCCGATTTTGTTCTTAGTCAGATCCACATATGGATCTTTTTGCTCATCCAACCGATCATTTCTTTCACTTTTCATATCTGAATCAGTGTCTTTGATGTTATCGATGACGTTTTTATCAGCAACTTGTTTTTTAGAAGTAGCTTCTACATCAACTATTGTCTTCAAATCGTCTGTACTTCTGTTAGATTTTCTACGAGTTTGATGTGTCGTAATCTTTTCAATAGAATCAACAATAGTTTTGCTGCATGAATGTTTGTCAGTTTCGATATTCACTGAAGAAACATCCCTTTGCAGGATCTCAATTCCAGCACTGGTCTCTACATCTCTTGGCAAAATTTGCTCGTTATGTTTCTTGGCTATTTCGTTATCAAAAAGAACAGGGCTTTTAGAGCTCTGGCATATACCTTTATTTTGTTTGTCGGAATCTTCTGTAGATATTCCCGTTTCAACATACTCTTTTTTATTTTTAAAGCTTTCAAAATGTTTTTTTGTCTCTATTACATTCATGATCTTTGATTTGAATTCGTCATTGGGTGGATAATTTTTCATACTGATCATTTCATTTTGAGTTTTATGTTCTTTTTTTGATGTTCCTTCATCACGCTCCGCAGTTTTATGGTGTTTAGAATCTACCACAGAGGTTTTTTTCACTTGTTCAATATGAGAGGGAGACACTTTTCCTTTTTCCTTATCTAATTTCAAAGCAGTAGAGAGACTATCACTGTGAACTTTTTCAGTCTTGCCGTCTGATTTTTTTGATGTTGACCTACTTCTTTTTCTTTCCCTTTTTGTCGTTGTTTCACTCGCGTCTTGATACATTTTTCTATCTGAAGATTTTTGAGCTTTACTTTCCTTAGAACTGATTACTTTTTTTTCATCTTTTTCAACAATTTTCTCCTTTTTTTTGGAAATTTCAATTTTTGTTGTATTTTCTTTATGGATTTTAGAGGTGCTCACTTTAGGAGGTGATATCTGTTTATCAGCTTGTATCTTTTTGGTAATTTTTTTTTCATCCTCTTCAATAATTTTCTCCTTTTCTTCATAAATTTCACTCTTTGTCTTTGTTCTACTCGTGTCTTGATGTATTTTAGAGGTGCTCACTTTATGATGCGATATCTGTTTATCAGCTTGTATTATTTCGGTTGACTTTTTTTCACCCCTATCGGAAGTTTTCTTCTTTTCTTTGTAAATTTCGCGTCTTGTCTTTGTTCTACTCCTGTCCAGATGCACTTTTCTATCTTTTGAAGATGACTGAGAACTAGCTTCCATACATGCGAGAATTTCTTCATTGTTTTGCAATCTTTCATATAATTTTGAATTCTTTTTTTCTTGGTGAATGATGTCGACTTTTGACCCCATCCTTGGACTTGGAGCTGATTTAACTTCATCTGAATAATTTTGCTTTCTAGTTTTGTTTGTGTCTTCAAAGATATTAACCTCCAAAGAATTGAAGAATGATTCATCTGGGAATCTATCGTCGTTTATTTCTTCATCAATTTTTGTCGATACTTTTTTGTGTGAACTGTCAATAGCTCTAGATACTTTATTCAGAGGTGCTTCTTTTATCGCTTCACTTGTGAGTATCAGTTTGTCTTCAAAGTCGAGTGATATGTTAATTTCTTTACCAGAACCAAGATGTAGTAATCCCACCTTTCCAGCTTGACTTTGTTTCATCTTTTTACTTTCAGCAGCTTTCTTGCTGCCACATTCAATTTCACTTGATTCCATAGATGCAGGATTTATATTTTCTATGTCAGGGATCACTGCCGTGCTCACTTTGAAATTTACTGGTCTTCTTTCTCCATAATTATGATTTTCGAGGACACGTAATCTATTGTCAGTTGAAATATTTACTTTCATTGAATCGAAATCTTCAGTCATTTCAGGGAGATTAAATGAATACTTCTTCATTAGACAGTCGGATAGCAAATTACTGTCAAAATGGAATTTAGCAGAAGCAGCGAGCCAATTGGAATAAGAAGTTGGTTTTCCAGTTGCATGCGTTTTAATGATTTTTTTAAAATGATTTTCATCCACACTTTGGCACGATTTATAATCATTGTAACTCTCAATTCTAAGAGTTTTCTGACTATCGAGCTCGTCTGATGTTGAATCGATGTTACTTCTGCCAACTTTGGTCAAATTCTGAGATTGCAGATATTCCTGAGCGGTTTCATAGATTTCCGCCTGTGATACTTTTTTAGATTCCCGTACTGTCTCAATCCGGTTCACATCATATGTTGATACCTTTATAGGAGTACTGCATACTCGATCTCTAGATGCTCGGGAATAGATCATGTTCGACCCGCTACACCTTCCGGAAAATATTTGTATACGTGGAGCCTCAGCAAGGTTGCTTGATTTGCCGGTTTCAGAAGAGGTTACGGAAATGGCATCCTTATTGCACTCATTTTCTGGCACTCTCTCGTCTTGCTCTGGTATAACTGACAGAAGTCTCGCACCATGATTTCTTTGCTCGACTGAACTGTCAATAGTGATAACTTCAATATTCGAACTCCGTGATGAAATGGAGGGTCTAGTTTGATCCATCGACTGATTTTTTGATAAAGCGCTCTCTTCACTTTTAGTAGTGGTTGACTTGCCTGAGGTGGGGTCGAAGAGAGAAGTCTGAAAAAGAATAATGAGGACCATTGATAATCCTTTCTTCAGGCATCCTGATTCTGAAATAATATACAAAGTTTCTCCGAAATAGGGTAACAAACTTATTCTAAATGCAGAAATATAAAAAAAGTTCCTATTATTCCTAGACCCGTGAATGCTTTCTATCATTAAAAGTTGTCTCTACTAATGACTATAGCCAAAATTAGTTTTGACTGTTTATTTTTCTGAAAACATGAATAATAAGTTCATAAATCAGAAGTGAACTCATCTACGGTTGAAATACTGATTTTATTAGCAAATGATAACCCCTCATTGATATATTGAATCATGTATGTAATTATATTGAATATGTTTGAGTTAATTACTAAATAAGTTATTCGATGGGTATGAGCTACTTTATTTAATTTAAATTCTAAGTAATTATTAATTTCGGACTGGGAAATATTTCTTGTTAATTTCGGTCTTGAGAATTGTAACAGTACTCTGTTAATAATAAATAAATAAATGTGTAGACTTTCATTGGTTTGTATATCAACGGGGGTGTCTTTCGAATGGCCATACTTCCTTAAGTAAGCATTTTATTTTCGATGTTTATAATAACTTCATTTTCATATTTTTGAATATAAAATCATAACCCAAAGTTTGTTACTCTTTTATGAGAACACGCTGTATATTGATATTCCCATGTCATTCATATCAAATCAGAACATATTACAATAACAAAATCAAATTTATAAGATTGGGCCGAAAACAGTGGGTTGGATGAATAAAAGTGAGCAAATGCTTATATTACAGGTTTGTCTCTCATAACTAACAAAACAAATAGGCCAGTTTCATGAAATCTGAGTTAAATATTTATTTAAAATTTGGAATAGAATATAATTTAGGGACCTTCATATCCATACGACTACGTATGTTGCTCTAACTCACATTGACATTACTACTAATTTTTTCATACTTATTTCATTTTGTACAAGCAACCATATAATGAACGACCAAATAATTCGTTGCTTCACAAAAAAAATTACCGAAATTACAAAACTGTATAAAAAATACAGGGTATTAGGGGTGAAATTTCCTATATAGGCATATATTCAAATGTATTAATGTGAGCCATTCAGTTATGAAGATTATGTAATATCCGGAACTAGTTGCAAATTTGAAGATACACAAGAGTGGTTTAACCTATTCTTAGTAATTTTACTAATGTCTACATTGAAGTGTATAGTTTTAATTTGTTGATTTTTATATATTTTTGAACTGAATGCATTACCACACCAATTTCTGCGCATCATTGTCTATGTTTGTACCACTACAACTTTCAACAAATAAGTAGAAAACATCAATCAGAATATGCATTGATATCATCCAAATATAAAATAAAAGAAATCATCCGTAGGTTTTTAAAGAAATAAAAATACTGTTTTTTTTTCTTCAATGAATAAAATAAGAATAATGGGGTTTGTTTGGAGAGTAAACTATCATTGTAATATCGGAGACACTGAACTATTTATTATTTCCTTCAAATGACTTACCGTACAGGAAATATCAGATTTGCAGCGTGATGAAACAGATTTTGCTCTTTTTTTGAACTTGATGTTCAGGGCTTTATATCCGGCACCTGAAACGAAGTTATAAATTTTCTTTGATGGAAAACATCATGCCTTAAAAGCTATATTAAAAAAGTTGATCTTTCTCTCAATGACCACCAATTAACACCTATATTGGAGAATAATTCAACACAGAAACAGTTTTGAGAATGGAAAAACAAATTCAACTATTTATCAACAGAAAACCATGCTTTCAGCCATGATTTTAAAATCCTTCATGTGGAAAATAAAGATATGAAAATTAACATTTCAGAATGCTTGGAGAATAATAAATGTCGAAGTACCTTGCTCTCCACACGTTTCCACCAAGTGAAAAAATGAGGCAAACATCTGACAGAAAACAACTACTTCCCTGGCCAATACCACGACGGACATTGAACTACATCTGACAGATATTTGAGCAACGTTCTTCAAAAAAAAAACAATTGCAAGTGCTTATCTCACCATTGTTGAATTTGTTTTCAGGAAATGAAATAGACAATTGTCTTCTATTAGATAAAAAATAATTAGACAGAAAAAAAGACTCTTACCTGTGGAAACTTTTTTTCTAACGTCTGTATGCGAGACTTCCTGAATTTTTTTTCCAAACAAGCCAGGCAACACTTCTGTAATCAACGTATTGGCTGATTGTGAACTCCCCACAAGAATACTCAAGTTATTGGCCTTGTCCAAGATATCCTGATAGTCTCCAGAACTCAAACAAGATCCTGACAACTTGCAGTAAATGATGAAACTAGACTTATCGGCAGAACTAATAAGAAAAATATATGTTTATTTAGTGGACATATAAAGTTTATTCACACTCTATTTCCAATTAATAAAATACTATACTCAATGAAAATTTGTTTCAATGGATTTTCATCACTAATAATTCAAAAGTTATGTGCACAAGGCATATTTTATTAATATATAAATTGGATGATTATTGATTACTTTTTTCTGTTTATTTTTAAAGTATGTATGTCTTATGGAAAAAAACAATATAATTTTTTGGTACAAAAAGGTTCAAGTATCAGATTGAACTTAAACACGGTTCAAAAACAAAACTATGGGTAAAGGAAATGCCATTCTGACAAAAAAAGTTAGATATTTATTGGATCTAATATCTGGGCTTATCTTAAAAAGAAGTTTTTGAAAGAGATATCTTCTCGAACTCAAAACAATCTAAATGTATGCTATTCCAAAACAAAGAATCTGAACTTCACAGATAATGTTAATAATACGAGTGTTAGAACCAACAATATAACTGAACGACTTCAATATAGCAATGCATTGTGTTTCAAAATATCTGTTATGGGCGGGTTCCTCAGATTTATTGATACTCCATGAATTTCAAATTCTATTTAAATATAATGACTTCTTAATGAATTTTGAAAGTCCAAACTAGCTCATCATACACTAAATCTCAAATCATTGGCAAGCTAATATTTTCCATATTATGTTCAAGCACTATAGGATAACAACAGAAACTATTTCGAGATTTGTAGAAAGAATAATGTAGAAGTAGCATTTTTGCCTCATACCAAATTATTTAATTTACTTCTAAAAATACAAGAGATATAATGAAAGAATCTGGTGTTTATATGCTAAAGTGTATGGAATAAAAAAGTGTTTAAGTGGGACATAATAATGGACAAAACCTGTCAACAAGTATGGCCAAACAAAAAAAGTATTATTATCATTATATAGGACAAAAATGTCGTAACATCATTGTTACAAATAAGAGTGGTATAATACAATAAAGAGTATCATTTCAATTCTCAAAACACAATTGATTTGTTTCCAACAACAAAGATTATCCATCTGTCAGTTATCAGTCAGAACAATTATTAATTTTTGATAATTCAAATTCAACTTGAAATCTTCAAAATGTCATTAGTATAATTTAACTCAATACCTAACATGGCTCCCAAAGACAACAAAACTAACAGGAATGGGAGGAAATAGTTCAAAAAAGTCGGGAAAAAGCCATAACAAAATAAAACTCGATGCTAAGCGAATGGCCCGGTACAAAGAACTTTTCAGAAAGTTTGATGGGAACAATGATGGTAAAATTACTCAGGAAGAACTAGGTACAATTATGAGGGAACTTGGTAAAAACCCTACTAATGCTGAATTAGAGGAAATGTTGAAAGAAGTAGACCTGGATGAAAATGGTTCAGTGGAATTTGAAGAATTCGTAACATTGATGATACACCATACAAAACTATCAAGTGAAGATGAAGAAGAAATGCGTCAAATGTTTCGAATATTGGATGTAGATGGCAATGGGAAAATTTCTCCACAAGAGTTGCAAAAAATAATGGCTGATTTAGGTGATGACATATCAGATGACGATATCAATGAAATGATCCGTGAAGCAGATACTGATAGTGATGGTGAAATTTGTTTTGAAGAGTTTAAAGAGATGTTAAAAAAGTTGTCCAGTTAAAAGAAACTGATACCATACATAATAATGTTTTAAATTTTCAAGCAAGGTAACTCAAAATTAACATCTACTGCGAGTAAATCAGTGACATTTTACATTGAAAGAAATACCGAAAAGCAATTGCATTCTTCTATAATCATAAATAATGAAGAAATTGTGTCGGAACTTTCAATTCCTCACCCATGTAGATGAACGTAGCCAAATTGAATTATTTGAGGGTAACAACTAAAGAAACATAGCAGACACTGGCATGCTTACTTTCCTGCAAAGGTCTATACAAAAATAAATTACAGTGAGCTTTAAAATTTTGAATCAAAATGTATGCATGAAATATTAGTGTAAAAAACTTTTTTTGTCGATGATTTCAGTAGTCCATTTTTTTGAAATGCAGAAAGTATACAACTCATTACACATTAATACACATGGCTGAATAAAATAAATATTAACATTTGAGTAAAATCGATAAACAGGCATATCTTACCTATGAATATTAACCCTTTCAATGTCTGAGACAAATAACGTTACTAAATTCCATACAATCTCATCCTCTCCATTGTTTTGGTCTTTAAGAAAAGAGTTTGTACTACAATACCAAGTTATAGTAGCTTCCCATAGGTTGAAGTCTACCCAAAGTCCATTAATGCTGTTCTGTAATAATTGAAAACATAGTTCAATACAAAATAAATTTTCTTGTTTTTGTGTTGAGAAATTATTTTTATCAAGTTCTAACATACCTAATAGCAAGAGTTTGTGAGTTTCTGGTGAGGTATAAACCACAAAAGTAATGAAATTGTGAAAAAATGATTCATGTCATAAATAATTCATTTATTTATTTGTCTTATAATAGTTTTTATTTTCACTTACCGTAACAGGTAGGCACACTACTTCTCCTACTTTGATACTTTGACAAACTATTGAAAATAGTTTTCCAGATGTTTTATTTAGACTATTCAAAAATGTACGAATATCTTCATCGAATGTTTCATCATTAATTTCGGCAAAAGATTGACTCAATTCCTGTGATTCAGGTATTAAATCTTTTAATCTATTATTTATTGTGATTTGTCCATACATGCGGAACACTGTTTCAATCAATTGTACTTGTAAGTCGTAATCTCCATAGGAACTTAAGCTGTCCACCATTTTATAGCTTGAAACAAAAACCAGCTCAGTGTTGAGAATTTAATGAAAAAAGTTCTACTTACATATACATGTCAGAAAACCCCTCCACTGTTTTATTTCTAATCATTTTGTCTGAACTTTCAATACAATGATTAAATACTTTCAAGAGTTCTCGCTTCATACACCAACTATCAGCATTTTCTTCGATGATGATGTCAAAAATTCTTCTTGTGACTTGTTTCACAAATACGTTTTTGAGTTCAGGAGTTATAATTTCCTTAGAGAAATGTAAATTCAATAATTAGGTGAAATAATCATAAATTCCAGTTCAACTCTGTGTTACTATTATCATCATGTCTCCGTTCACATGCCAATGAAGAAACAGTTGTAAAAGTAAGATTAGTAAGAATGATACTTTTCAAGCAATATTAAAAGTTCAATGAAATTAACTACTAAGATTACTAATATCAGAAATACATTCATCAAACAAACATTTTTAATGTTTTCATATCAAATAAAAAAAATATTTATACAAAATTCGGGATCTCAATGATAAAAATTTTTTGCTCTCAGATATTTTCATGTACAATTTGAAAATCACCCCTATCTTAAATAACGCCCTTTGTCCATTCATAAACATCATATAAGTTGTAATTTTCTTTATTCAATGAATAGATATTAATTCTTTATAGTTTATACATACCTTCAATATTCCAAAACTATCCTTACAAAGTGAATGCTGACATTGTGGGCTCTGGTTAGTAGCATAATTTACTACAAAGTCTATAAATTTTATAACACATTTCATTAAACTTTCAGGATGTGCAACAAGCGAAAGTTTTTTCAGCTGGCCCTCCCATTTTTTCAGATTAGCTAAATTAACTTTTGATGGCGAGTCATCCTGAAAACACAAATGAAAATACAGAGTGTGAATTGAAAACTGACTAAACCTAAACAAAATGTTTGACATGTTTCCTTAGGCTGTTTCATAATATCAAATTCCATATAATACTTTTAAAATGATTGAATAGTTTTTTACTAAACACGTACGAAGATGCTTTAGAATTTCAATAATATAACTATAAACTGATGCAATAAAAAACTCCAAAAACACCTCAGTTGTTGTATCAGAAATCAAATCAATTCCATGGGATAACTGCTGATATTGTTCATTCGTCTGGGTTGTTCCCCTATTTGACTGAATCAGGTTTCTTCGCAGATTTCCTAGTATCTTTCCTACTTCTGTTCAATTTATGCATCATTCATTCAATAATGAAGTCAATTTTACGAATATAAAGTTTACAATATAATCGAAAGAGTGAATACAAATATAATGATACTAATCAATAAAAATAAGAATGAGTACATTAACTGAATGAAGAATATCGTATGAAGAATAGGAGAGCTAACACAGAACTACTCATATACATATTGGTTTCACGTAAAATTCTAGTTAGGAATTCAAGCAAGTCATCTCCACTGTTAATTTCACCATAGTTTATTTATCTGCAAACAGTACCTATAGGATTTACGACTTGAAAGATAGAAAGGGTCATGGGTCCAGTTATTCAAAAGCAACCTGGGAGGCAACACATTTACAAAAGAGTAATCTGGTTCTTACCTTCTCGATTCCTTTCAAGAAATTTTTAAGAATATCTGTGGAGTCCATGATTGGCGACTACAACGGTAGCGCATAAAATTCTATGAAAATATGTTGAATTGTCTGAAAATCTTACAATTATAAAAGCGAAAATAGCAAACACTAGATAGAAATCATTAAATACTAGAAACTATCACACACATTTATTTTTTGATCTACATTTCAAAACCATAGCCGTCTTTGTTCTTTCGTTCTTTGTTCGTTTACATTTATATTTGCCTACTGCCTACTGCCTACTGCACATCAGAACTACTCATGTTGCGTTTTGCTAGTATTTGGGAAAACAATTGCGCATATTGCAACAGGTGTGCGTTTCAGTATTCCTATCTGAAAGGATTTTTAAGAATAAAATAATTCCTTCAAAATATTCAATAGGACAGAAACTCACACAAATATCTCCAATAGCCTGGCTCGCTCAGCTTGCGCTCTAAGTATCAAAGGTTATCGATTTAAAATATGATTGGGTAAATGGAAAAGGCTTAAGACACATTTTAAGTTTTTCTTTTTAGCATTGACTTTTATTATAATTTTAGATTTTCTTTTAACCCAAAACTTTCATTGCCATTATTATTTTGGTTACGCCCCACAAATAAGCTTGTTGATGAAATTAAAGTATTATTTTTCTGTTCTGTTTTATTTCTAAAACTGTTATCCTAAGAACCGATCCATAACAGTTGGTGCGGAATGTTTCCAAAATAAACTGCGTGCGGGAATAGGGTGGATCACGCACACTGGTAGAAAAATAATCAAACAGATGATTAAATATTCAATCGATATATTTTTCACGGTAACTTTTATCTCATGCAGAATATGGGCACACATGTATCTGAATCAGCCTTAAAGGCAGTAAATACATCGTGATTATTTAAAAATCTCAAATAGCATTACTCCAGCATTGACAAAATTATTCCAGTACCAAATAAAATATGTTCTTGAGATAGAAACGTAAAAGGCGTTTAAACCGTTCGTGCTTCAAAAACCCTGCATGGGCACGCATGTATCCGAATCAGCCCTAAGTTCCAAGTTGCCAGTAGTTCATTTTCACAAGTGTTGAGAAATGTGTCCGTGGCAACTAATTGTAATCACGAGACAGTTTGTCAAAAAAAACTTTAAAAACTTTTTCTGCTCGCATTCCAAAATGTAGAGTAGGAGACTTTTCGAATGCAATTTAAGTGTTACAATAGACATACCTGTGTTGCGTGTACGCAATAGACATCCTTATTATACTTACGTCACTGAAGGCAGTTTGATCAAACCAAATAAATCGTCCTTATAAAGCCCGTGGCTCACGGCAAAATAGTTTGGTCAAACTGCCTTCAAGTGACGTCATTTCCAGTGGTTCGCTTTAAGTTTTGTGAAATAATCCGATATAAATTACGTCACTTCGGAGAAGTCTGATCAAACTATTTGACAGTGAGCCATGGGCTTAAATATGACGGCAGGACCTATTAGTTGAAGTATATGGAGTACATACAATAAACACACTTTTGCACGTGTTTTTAAGCCTATGCATATGAAAATGAAAATCGCTACATACTTTAGAAAACGAAACGATTCATTAGTACCTATAATAAACAAATTTTTTTCTTGAAACACATGATTTTCTGTAATTTCAAATTATGAACGAAGATGGCAGTGTATGGAAACAAGTTTGCCGCCATCAAGTTAATTAATTAAGACCGTAGCTCACGGTCAATTATAGTGTGATCAAACTACCTTCAAGTGGCGTCATTTTCTTTGGTTTATTTCACACAATTTGAAACAAACCAATAGAAATGACGTCACTTCAAGGCAATTTGATCAAGCTATTTGACCATGAGCCATAGGCAAGGGCGGATCTAAGGAGGGGTAATTGCCCCCTCACACTGATTCGACACAACAAAAAAGTGCTATGATTGATAAAATGTCCTCATTTCCACTTTATACCTATATCGCCCAATGGATGCGTATTTTCAATACCATCCGTTGACTCCTTTCTACCTGGTGTATTAATGGCATTTTTATATATTTTTTTTATTCCAACGAATCATCCAGGTTTCCAGCGGAATCATGAGCTCATATGTATTGTGTGAGCAACAAAGATCCGTGACCAGTGGCATGAGGTGTTGGGAATTGAACCCAAGTTCGCTTGGGTGAGAACCGAATGCTCTACGATCACGACCCTTACAAACAATAATTCAACACCAGATCTATACAATGTTCGTAGAGATTGGTTGGCGCTTACCAGTATCTCGCAAAGCTTCATTAATTGTAATGATATGAACATAAAAAATTTCTATTGCCAATTGCCACCCGTGCTTCACCAAGGATTTGTCGATTGTGATTCCAATTTCAGTTTTAACTTTCAAATGCGTATAAAGGATTTTTTTTTACAAATGATATTTTTTTCATCATATACTCTTTCATTCATACCCTAGAGGCAATCAGTACAAAAATAATCAATTTATCAAATACATTTATTTCATAAATATAATGTGATGTAGTTTCAAAATATTTGTCCGATTTTTTTAGTGAGAGCAAAATTACAAATTGTTCATGTATAAAAAAAATTACTGCTATTGAAGAATTCAAACCTCAATGGTTTTCAAAATACTTCTTCTTCTCGACAGGATTTGGAATTATCTGTAAGAATACGAAAAAGTGTTGGAAGAGAACGGCAAAATTGATATGTATGTATTTTGGCCACAACCAATTTTCCTGAACTTTTAATATCAACGAATTTCCTTATTAAAATTATCCACCACAATAATTGGTTTTGTTTATTCAGGATTCATTCATTCCTGGCTTGTAATAGTGTATCAAGATGAACTGAGCTTTACACACTTGATAACCTATTTATATTAATACAATTACACGAAGTAGTCTTGAAGAAAAAAGTTTATTGGTATTTCATAATTCATAAATGTAGAATTCATAACATGAGTTTAAAATTGACAATTTATATCCATATAACAGACCAACTGAGAATTCAGTTTGAGATTATCTTCAGTTCTAACCATGTTTTATTGGCTCGAATATTTGTCCAGAAAAACTGGGTGGTTCATTGGACTTTTTTCATACAATTATGAGCTTTTCATCGAGCAATATTGTATCAATTACGTACCGTATCTTGTCCAGGCTTCCAACCAGCAGGACACACTTCACCATGCTTGTCTGTATACTGGAAAGCTTGAACCAATCGAAGGGTTTCATCAACACTCCTTCCAACAGGTAGGTCGTTCATTGTAATTTGACGTACTATTCCTTTCGGATCGATTATGAACAGTCCCCTGGAAATCAAAATAAAGATACATGAATTGTAAAAAGTCAACCTAGTTCTAGTCTGGTACCCAGAGCCAGGTACCTGCTTCTTGGTAATAATCTATCATTAATTTAAAATTACATACAATTTTGCTTTAATTTACTTGTAAATTATCTAATACTTTAATTGATCACTTATACTAATTACAAGTGTGGTAGTCATTTGATACCGAAAATGATCTCCACAAATAAAATAGAATTGCTGCCAAAATTTTCTTTGCAACAAAAGGACACGAACAAAATACCTACATGAATATACTAGAGTTTTATCCCAACACCAAACCACTATTTTCAACACCTCGACACGTGTTGAGGTGTTGAAAATAGTGGTTTGGGGTTGGGATGAAACTCCAGTATATTCATTACTACACCAAAGGTTCCAAACAGTACAGTGCAAGTAAAATACCTACACTCAAGAATTTTTCAAATTGTATGGAATGGCTAGTGAGGCAACAAATTATAATTACCTGAGAGTGTGTCCTAGGTCATCCAAGAACACCCCATAGTCTTTCGAAATGCTGTGATTCAAATCTGATAGCAAAGGGAAATTAACGTTTCCTAATCCACCCTCTTTCCTTGGGGTATTGATCCATGCCAGATGGGTGAAATGAGAATCAACCGAACAGGCAACAACTTCAGTGTTGATTTTCTTGAACTCTTCAATTCTATCACTGAACGCCAAAATTTCTGTTGGACATACAAAAGTACTGAAATCAAAAAATTTCTTGATATTGCAGTCCTAAGAATTGATTTATTCGAGTTTTGTATTAATCGACTCATAAAACAATACATAAAGAAAACAATCCATGCAAAAATTATTACTTACAAATCTAGGGGGTAAAAAAAGAAAACCAAATATTTTCCTAGGTAGTCAGTTGATTTGAGCTGTATAAATTTTCCCTCTAAAACCGCAGTGCTTTCCCAGAACGGTGCTGATTTTGATACTGAAATACAAAACATGACCATATTAGAACTTCTTGAACCAAAATAACCTGAAAATTGAGTAAACGATAAAAAAACCCGCTTCCAACTAAAGACGTTCCTGTCCCGACCAGCTTATCGCCATGCACTCTCCCCTCGCTTCCCAGCAGACTATACGCTACACCAATGCAATACTGTTTTTTATCCCTCCACATCAAGGTACTTACTTCCTTTTGTTTGCTTATCAAACCAATCTAGGCTCCCTGAAAGCCTGAAGTTGAATCGAATGTTTCATTGGCGCCCAACGTATTTTCATCCGATGTTATACATATAGCGTGTGTCTACCAAGACCTTCATAAATACGAGAAATATCAATCGATGAATTCATTCACACACTACACAAATGTTCCGTTACAATACAATTCAAAGTCTACATTGTAGCATACTAGAATAACACGCCTGTAAAGACTCTTGAGGAGTACTTATAGTAAGCTTAATAGTATATTATGTAACAAGGGACTAAAGTGAATGTTTTAATCCCACACGTGATGTTTATTGCCTGATCTGGCCAATAATCACGTAAGGGATAAAATATCTCTTTAGTCCTGAGGCATATACGCAATTTTCTTCACTTCCCAGTATTATAACTTTTAATATTGATACAATTAATAATTTTGATGAGTTATTTTAACACGGTACTTGGATTACTCAGTAGGTAGGGTTATAGGAACAGTGTCAACAAAATTTGAAATGCAACTTTATCTCCTGTTATACGGGACTGAAGTTGGCACTTTAGTCCCGGAATGAATATAAATATGTATTTGGATGACAGAAGACTAAATAAAAATTAAATTTACAAAATAATTGTATATAAGAATATAGTAGCAGTATTCTCCGTTTTGACTTGGTAATGCAATTTTCTCGTATGAACCACAAGAATGGGAAGAATTTTAGCTAGTTTCAAAACATCAGGCAACACTCCATATAACACTTGGAAAGTTACGTGATCTTTAAGATACTGAGATCACTAAAGAAATATTTTTTTATTTGAATGAAACATGCGTCAAGATCTTAGAAAATGGGGTATTGGACGCCTGTGGTGTCACTGAATGAGAACAAAAAATAGTTTTCCCCTTCACCACACTAGTAACTTCATTCCTAGATGTGCAATTCGTTGACGAAGTTAACTTCATCAGTAAGATTACTAAACTGTTAATAAGTACCAAATCAGTTGTATTTATATCAATCAAATTATTATAATTGACATGGGGGTGCTCCCTCCGATCAAGTAACACAACCTAGATGAGTAATACTCAATTAGTACTGAAGGTAACATCTTTTCATAATGTAATTCCTCAAATGATGGCATTGTTGCCTTGTCGCAATTTTTTAAGGATACAAATAAGCATGTCAGCTAGATTTTGATTTCTGTCGGGAATATTCATGGCAATGAAAACCCAAAAATACTGCCTTAGATGAAATATATAACAATAAGAAGGCAATTGAAACATACATTGCAGCTTGTTGGGAGCATGTGAAAACGAAAAAATTTCCATTTATTTTTGTTTTCGTATTTGGCCTAATGTAGTGTTTTTTTGTGAATAAAGGGCAAATTTGTAAGTTGATTTGTGTAAAAATATCGTTAGTTTTTATTATTAATGAGTTTATGTATGAGCTTCGAACCCAGAGGTACTTGTGTATTTTTTTATAAATCCTTCCGTAAAAAAATCTTGAAATTCCATTTGTATTTCGATCAACCGAACAGACTATAGAGATAAATATTTGTAATTTTCGCGCCAAAATCGCACTTTCTATGAAAAAATACATAAACATCTCAAGATTCATAGTGAAGGCTTTTTTGTCTCTTTCATTTAAAAAATTGATACATACACGGTGTCCCGAAACTATGGTGCCAAATTGAAACAAAAGATTTCCCTCGATAAATAAATAGGATTTTCCTAATATTTCTTTTCTCAAATGTCGTTCGGGTGTTGAATATGAAAAATTAAAAGTAATTTTTATTCATAACTTTCAGTTCTAAAAGTTTTTCAAAAAAAATTTAAAGAATATTTGTGTTCAATAGGTGCTTCATTTTGAAAGAGAAACCACATTTTCAGTTGTTACCAGTGGCGTACAAGAAGAGCATCACAGTCCCTTTTCTCCCATATTTTTTACGCCACTGGTGAAATCAGAAAAATTTATAATTTTTTGCATTTCTCTTTCGATTTTGAGTAGAATATGTATACCTGTTTGATTCCAGAAAAATCAACCTTTTCAAGATAATTGCCCTTTTATGAATACAAACATAACTAGTAATGGAAAACAATGTTCGGCTGAAGTGAATTTTGCAAGCCTAATTACTGGTTAAACCTACGTCTACCAAAAAAATCAATGACATTTCCACATGCACTTTTTCATGCAGAGGTACAGGGTGTTGAAACTGAAAAATAAAAAGGCATTTTTCTCGTCACTTTCATAATTACAAAAAAAAAACAATTAAATTTGAAAGTATGCCTTTCTAATAGGTGCTCTATTTTATTTATTTCTATTTATTTTGGTTGAATATACAGATGTTATTTGGACCAGTAATTGGGATTGTAAAATTAATTTCTGCCGAACAAATTTTTCATTACTAGGTAGTATGTTTTTATTCATAAAAGCGCAATTATCTTGAAAACGGTAATGCCCTTCTTGTACGCCACTGGCAACAACTGAAAATGTGTTTTCTTTCTAGAAATGAAGCACCTATTGAACACAAACATTCTTTCAAATTTTTATTGAAAAATTTTGGAAACTGGAAGTTATGAATAAAAATTACATTTAATTTTTCATATGCAACACCCTGTATCTCTGCAACGAACGAAATTTGAGGAAAGAAAGATCAGGAAAGTCCTATTTATTTTTCAAGGGGAATCTTCTGTTTCAATTTGGGACCATAGTTTCGGGACACCCTGTATATGAAGAAATATTTTTTTACCCCTCAGTTTGATTAATTTTTGATTCTCAATCAATTATATTCTGAGTATTCTAATATACTTAGTCAATAATAGAATTTGATTATTCATTGATAGTGTGTTGTGATAAAAGATTAAAAAATGAACACAGGGTTTCATCATTCCAGAAATATCTTTAGATTTGGGTCGAGTCAGAAAGAAATTGAAATGTTTGATATAACCTGAATCATTTGAATTACTTATAATTTGCAGATCTCCATCATATTGAATATTAGCAAGTGCAAAAGGTTATTTTTTGGATAAAAACAATGCATCAATTCAAAGCTATTTTGAATTCATTTTATTTTCCACATATTCATTTTAATTAAATTTTCACTCGGCTTGGGAAAATGTTTTGTAATTTATACCACTGCTGAAGAGTGAAATACCTATCATACAAATTTGATACAAAGCTTGTAATGAAATGCTAACAAAAATAACTAAATGATAGTGATACTGTATATTCAGTGTCAAATTGATGATGTACTCATTGAATTGGGATAGGGATTCAGACAATAATTAGAAGAATTGGCAGTACACAGTTTTGGTAATGAATATGGCAAGATCAGAAGTCTTACCAATAACTAGGAAGCCCTGGAAGAGGCAACTAAAATAAAAAAACATTTTTCTTTAAAACTCCGAGTTATAACTCGAAATTTAAAAATTCCGTGGTACAACTTCCAGGGCTTCGTAGTAAATAACAATTTATCAGAGGGATAAATGTGGATATATGATATATTGAAACTCAAATGTTGATAAAAGCTTATAAACAAATATATCTACACCTACTCTTCAGATAACATCTAACTAAATATGTATTTCGGACAATACGTATTGAAGAATTCGGTACTTACTAACAGCTTTTGTAAATTGTAACTTGTGATCTGCTTGCCCTGGGTTAGCTGTATGGGGGTATACGCTACCACCGGCAAAAGTTTGGCAAGATTCTTCTTCGAAGCCACTTGATACCAGTAATACATTTGTCCAGATAATCAAAAGTTTTCCCCACATGATAATTCCTATCACAAGTCTCTGTAGTACATACAACGATTCAATAAATATAAAACTTGAATGTTTTCAAGTGGTTAACCTAAATCTTTCAAAATTACCTGATTTGACATAGAACATAGAATACCAAATCATAAGAAACGGCACGTATTACTTTTATCAGGGAACAGTGAACTACTTTTATTGTGTCCTGTTTGACAAAACAGCCTTTGACAGCACAGGGATGGGATTCGATTCCGTTTAAGGCTTGTTCATAACCTTGCGAATTTTGCAATTTTTCTGCGAATAAAATGGCTCCGTCATGCCGGACCAATCGTTGATGCAGAACCATGTCGGCAGCCATTTTATTCGCAGAAAAATTACGAACTTCGCAAGGGTATGAACTAGACTTTTTACCGACATATGCCTCTCAACCTTAAAGGCTTGTTCATACTCCCGCGAATTTCGCATCAACGATTGGTCCGGCTTGACTATTCGAAGAGCCATCTAGATGAAATGTTCTATACTCCTGAATATTCGAGAGCCGTGAATGGAAACTGCTTGGGAGTATATAAGCGGGACAGGCAGAATGGAGAGTTAGTTACAGTTCCAGAGTTCGCAGATAGAGACTGACACCGTAGAAATAAATGTTTAGTGAATAATTGTTGTAAATAGTGTTTCAAATAAATTAGGAAAATTAGTTAGTGCAGTTTTACTACAGTATTTATCAGCGTGGTTTGTTTGGATTTCCGTGACCTTCAGGTGGCGTGACGTTACATTAAACTGATGTATTGTGTGCAATTTGGTACATTTTTTATTTGAACTATAATAAGGCGCTCATTTTGCCTTAACTAGATTGAAGTTATTAGGGCCAGTGGCGTCTCAGCGGGCACCACAGCCAACAATATTGTAAAAAAAGTACTGACATATGTTCATAGGAACTTTTCTTCTGCAGTTAGGAAACGAAACAACTTGTATATTATAGAAGTATATATTGGGGAGTTTGCAGAGTGGGGTTTTCGGGTTTTACGAAATGCTTGATTTTTGAGTATATCATGTGAAAAATATCAATTTCCTTTGATTATATCAATTATGGTGTACATTAGTACAGGACGAGGCAGAAAACGCGATTTTTCTGAAACTCATTGTTTATTGACTTCTCGCCCAATTGTTTGTCCAATAAACGAGTTTCAGAAAAATCGCGTTTTCTGCCTCGTCCTGTAGTGATGTACACCATAATTGATATAATCGGAGGAAATTGATATTTTTCACGTGATATTATACTCAAAAATCAAGAAAAATCCATTCGCAGAAAATATTTTCCCATTTTTGTAGCTCACCCTGTAGAGCCAGAAAAAAGTCTGATGAAGAAAGTTGCTTGTTTTGACCTGTAGAATGATATATCCAAAAATCAAAGAAATCTATCGAGCCCCAGGAATACATGTATCCAGTGCATGTCCTTTTACGGTATAAAGGCCGATTCAGATACATGCGTGATACAAGTAGGTATTTTGTTTTCAATTGAAAATTACAAAACTAATATTTATACCAAAGGCTGAACTTATGAATATTATAATATTCATGGCTACAGTACCTCCAAAGTGGAAATTACTGACAGTCTATGTTAAAAAATGCACAAGACTACAAGACATGCATCTACAAAGTTATAGTGCCTGGAACGAAAATCATAAGCTTTCATGATAGTTTTTTTTTAATATATGAAAAACAGACAAGATCTTAGATATTGTATTTTGACACTATGTTTTTGAAACATAAATATTTTTATTACAACTGCCATTATGTCTCCTCAAATGTGAATAATGATCAGAGAACATCAATAATTCATTAAAACTTTTACAATGAAATAACATCTATTGAATTACACATTTTTTGTTAATGAACATGAAATGCAACAAATAACAGATGTACTTATGCTCATCACTTTTTGTTAACTGGAACATAAGATCTTCTAGTGATTTTTTCCAAAGACACAAACTCTCCCTCCATTACATATGGAATATTTCCAGTGATTTCATCTGGAGTCATATAGACTGATGGAGGAAATTGAACTGAGGTCATGACCAAATAGAACACCTCTTCCAATACATCTGGTGCTTCAGGTGTCATTATTACCAAAATTTGATTAACCAAGTCAATGCCTCTAACAATTCCATATCCCAAACAATGAAAGGCTGTAGAACATAAAGCTACCAGGTTTGCATTTACTGCAGCAGGACTAATTTCTGATCTATCTGCATCTACAATTTTTATGGCGTCCAGACCAATCCTGCAAAAAAGCATCAATTGTTTTATATTATTTTGAATTTTATGACAGGTCTCATTGTATAGACAACCCATAATAAATTATTGTATCAAGATTATACCATCACTCCGTAAGCTTAATGAGGCAGTGAATGATTGTTCTTCATTAAAATCTAGGACAAAACTAGAATAGGACTTATGTTGCCTCAATCTAGGAATGGTCCTTTGAAAAAAGTAATTTGTTTTCATACTCACTCATATATTGGAAGTTCACAGCTCTTCAATGAGCTAACACCTTCAGGTATCATTTGCCCCAAGTAACTCAAAACACACATTTCTCTTATTTGTCTGGGTTTCAGAATCCATCCACTATTATTATCATTCATAGACGTCAACTCATGCAACTTGAAGTTTATACTGGATAGATCTCCTCTGAGTGGAAGACAATTCTCTATCACTGTATCCATTGACAGTTTTTTGAAGTTTTTCTCATAACCTTTGCTCAATATTTGAACCACGTCCGTGGGAAGGACATAACTTATGGTGGACGATACTAGGTTCAGGCCAATGCCTTGAGTGAATCCCATGTAGTTTATGAGTGTGGGGATATTCTGCTCAGTGTCTAGTTCCATCATCAATAATTCTATGCTTTTGAGGTATTTTGATGGGTCATGTCCAACATTGATATTGGACATATATGATCTGAAACACGATATATCAAATGAGTAAGAGTTCTTGGTAATCTTCTTGGTGATTAAAAAATTCTGCTTGGATTTTGAATAGTCCAATAACCACAGACAAATTTGTGCCAAATCTGAAGGATCAATTGTAACACTATAATTCTCGGCACGTGACTTCTTTACATCATGTTTAGTTGAAAAAAAATTGTTTACCAAAAAATCAAGGGTGGGGCACAAAAAATGTTTCCCTCTTACCCGAACGACATTTATTTATATATAATATTCTCTCAAACAACTGAAAAAAATTATTACTATTTATGAAAATATCGTCGGGTGTTAGGAAAAACTCACTAATTAAGTACAGAAATTATCATAATCGACATAGGTAATATTTTCACTAAGTACATTATCTTTTTATAAGGTTTTCCTGTAAAAATTCATTATCTCCGACAACCGCGTCACAACAGTTATAAGAATTGTAAAAATTCATAAATTGCATAATTTCATGTGATCCGGGGAGGACAAATCTTTAATTATCTAAAATATATTACTTAGTGAGTTCTTCTTGTCACAGACGATATATTGAAATGTATTTCTTCATATAACTATCTTGGGACCGAAAAATCTCTATGATTTGTGTATGTACTCTCAATTCTGTACAAATTTCAATATCCTGAAAACGGATTTGTTGGCACCCAGCTTATATACTTATGTTTACTTCAGAGAAGATCAGTGCATGATAATATTCTTATGACTCAGTTGTCAACTCAAATAAATCCTTTAGGAAAAACTTCCACATAAATTCATTGCGAGAGAGAAAGTTGTGGTATATGCATTCTGACAACACTCTTGTTCTTTGCCAGACTAACTCAATACCCTGACACATTTCCACCCACTTTTTGTAAAAGATAAGCACTAATAGGAACCGCAGCATTCAATACAACTCCAATCAACTCTAAGATTTTTTGAGGTCTTGTCTGCTCTACAATAAATTTCTACTCACAGACGGACAATCGCAGCTGGATCTATTATAATCTTAATTAGTTTCTTTAACTATGAAATTTCTTAACAATACTATATAATAAACTCAAATTTTCACAGCAAGAACAAAAAACTTTGCATGACAGTAGGGCTTGACGTAGCTATAATAAGCCAGAAACAGGACTCAAGATACTATGCTCACAGCTCATCCGTTGTTGGCTTAGATATTATGATTCGATGATCCTGGACTAAGTTGTATATATGGAATGAACAGATAAATTTACCTTCTTTCGTTTCGGATAATCAAAGATTTCTGAAAATGCCGCGGTTCGACAAAATTATTCATCGTTTGAAAATAATGAGTTTTTGGACGGCCTCTGAATTTTTTAATTTATAACACAATTTGGAGTTGTTTCTGTATTTTCAACAACAGAAATGTTAAGTGCAAACCTCCAGCATGAAAATGTATACTTTATTTTTCATGCAAAGTTATGACATATTTAATGTTTGGCACCACCGGAACTTGCAGCGGCGGGTAAAGCACGAGCCTGAAATTTCAAATTTGATGTCGGTGTTCAATTACGTTTTCTGAGAAAACGGGCTCGTTTTGCAAGGAATAACTGAGGATCACTCTTGTAGGGAATTGAATCATCTGTAACACTATTCAAACCATTTTTTTATAAACTCCATTATTTCCAAGGTGACAACAAATGAAATATTATTTTTTCAAATCCATTTTTTTTTGGGTTCCACCCTCTGATTTTAGGTAAACAATTATTTTTCTTGTTTGACATGGTTCCAACTACTAGCATGCCAAATTTAGTGGTAAAAACAATAACTGAAAATCAAAAAATCTCTCATTCATACCTATACTTACTTTTGAGCTTTTCTCAAATGGGTGTAATTTGGTCCACAAATTGGTTCGGTTATAGTTAGTACAGAAATACAGCCGGGAACAGTAAATTCAGGTTGACCAGGATCCAAATCGATAACTCTTATCCTTTTATACTGATTCAATAGTCGATTGATTGCATATTTGATAAAAGTACTTTTTCCAACCCCTTTTCCTCCAGTTACCAACAATTTTGTTGAACTAGTTACCCAGCTCAAAACTTCATCCCAAAGTGGGCTCTGAGACACAACATTCCAGTTTCCTTCTGGCTCAAATATAACTTGGGGCCCTTGGCAATCATTAAGTTTCGGAAATATCTGTTGAGAAATATATTTCTCAGTACATTTCAAGCAGCCATCATCCACCTTACTGTATTTGAAAATAGCCGTGGTTTCTTTCTCAGCTAACTCTTGAAGGTATTCATCCTCTTTGAAATCAATGAGCTTTTTATTATCAGTCACAGCCCCTCCTACACCTGCTACTGAAACATTTTTTACAACTAACAGTGCAGATCCCCTAGGGGAATATAGGTTGATTTCCTCTGAATGTTTATCAATAACACAGCCTAGTACTTCGATAGTTCCTTGAAGAACTTTCACTGTAAACATACCAAAGAATGGTACTGAACAATTTTCTCTCAATAACACCAACTGTTCTTGTTTTATCTCATGGTAATTGGCAACTTTCTTTTCAGAATTCTTTTGTGGTTCAGGAAGTTCATGAATGAATTCTAAAGTTTCATTACTGCTTATATTGTTAGTAAAAGATTCAGAAGGAAGGGATTCTTGTACGAATGTATTCTCAATGTGTTCTGAGTTATTTTGTAAATTGCTTGTGCAATGATTTTCAGTAATTTTGCTTTTCCGCTCACTCTGGTCAACTTTACCAGCTGCCTCTGCATTTGATGCAGTTCTTTTATTTTCCAATCTGTCTTCCACTTTTCTTGGATCTGTATATTCCTCGCGCATTGTGATATTTTCTGTATTTAAGGAATTAGTGGGCTCGACATTAAATATTTGTTTTCCGCAAATTTTTACTCTCCTAATACCATTACTGATAAACTCATAGTCTATTCCAGAATGAGCTTCAGTGATAGATTCATTCAAGCTATGGTCTCTTGTATCAAAGAAATTACTAAAAGAGAAGGAGTTATTACTTTCTTCACTGTCACTACTTATTTCTACTACTGAAGGCTCTCGTTTCATACAATTACTTCTATTCGAATTAGGAAGACGACATGTCTCTGACTTTGAAGGAGAAATGGTATCTGTTAAATCTTCTTGAAAAGAATCATTACTATATGATATAACTAGTTTCCGTTTTCTAGGACTCTTAACTTTATATGGTGTAAGTACTCTAGATTTCAACTTAGAAGCATTGCTATTTGGTTCGTAGTCATCATTAGTAGAAACCGATTTTTTTTTCTTCTTAGGTTTGCCATTCACAGACGATTTCGCAAAAACGGTTTCAGATTTGTAGTCATCCATCGAGAATTTTATTTTTTTAGGGTGCCTCGGCATGTCTCGAAACAAATTTGGTCTGCTTCTATGTAATAAAAATGAATTCGAAATGTCGTAAATGAATACTCATTCATCAATCTATGATATGCGTTGAAAAAATGCGGCAATCATGAATTACTTGACTTTGCAAAAACTACAAACAACTACAATCCGCAAGACCGCAAACCAAAACATCGTAAACACGTTCATAACCTCACTTTATTGAAGTCAAACCAAATAACCAAAAAACCAAAGATCTTTCTTCTTCTTTGTTTATAAAACCATAAAGCCTAGTCCGTTGAGGGCATGTTGAGGGAATACTTCATAAATATGTTTTAACTTTCGAGTTTTGACTTTAGCGAAAGCCTTGGAGTAAACCTTGCACAGAAAATTCACCATTCACTCATTTACTGTCACCCCTAATTATTTATTTTTTTTTTAATTTTTTGTAACAAATCTTCATCCAGGTTTTCAGAGGGAGAAACCCCTCAGAAGCTGCTAGGAGCTTGTGCGAGCAAGGAACAGATCCGGGACCGATGGCCGTGCTTGGCTTTGAACCCACGACCTTATACTTGTAAGGCGAGCGCTCTCTACCTCACGACCATCACGGTACTATAATAATAAGCTGTTAATTTGAAATTTTATTCAGAGAGTTTACTTAATTAACACATAACTAAAAAGTGTTAATTCTCTCTAGGCCTTTACTTCGGTAAAAAACAGTGTGGATGAGTTGATATGTGAAGAGAGAATCAGCAGAGCAAATAATGTGCTGGGCCATGCCACCCATCAGTCATCATAATATTTTATAAATGAAGTAAATGTGCATGGTCACCAGTCTGCGTGAAGAAAAAGTATGGTCGGTTTATATACAGCCCTGTACACACTCTTTTTATGCTTTTCTAGGACGCAAATTTGAGAGCTGCACCCATAAGTTGTGTATTTATATATTTGGACAGCGCCTCTGGTTTTCACTTAAACTGGATACTAGAATACTATATAGATTGATATACATATTGGATTTTGCTATTTTATACCATTTTTATACTATTTTTATGCTATATTTTTATGCTCATTTTATATTTTTTATACTTTACATTTTATATTTTGTTTTTATATTTTATTTTGTACTGCTAGTGTTGTTTTATTATGTTACTATGTGCTGTATTATTGTCTATTGTCTATAGTTAGTAAAGAAATTTTATTGTGTTCATATTAGGATATCCTATTTAATGAAATAAAGATTATTATTATTATTTTTTTTGTACATCTGCATCAAAATTACATTTATTTTAGTTCCGCATGACTTCGTGCCATTATTTCTATTGTTGAGCGATTACATACGAAATACCTAGCTCATGTAACATTTTTACAGGGAAAAAAAGAAGTAATAGAAATTATGCATTTTTTACGTTTTTTTGTTTTTTTCATACGCTTACCGCCTAGTCGCACTATGCGAGCACCAGAACTTGCGCGCGTGCGGAGAAGTTTTGTGAGTTAGTTTTCGCCTGTTCAATGGAATATGTACCTCACGGAAAAATATTTGAATTTTAGAGAATTATTCTCACTTAATGGGAGTCAAGAAACCCAAATCGATACGGAATGCCTAGAAAATGAAATAATGAAATTCACCCCATAATTTCCGAACGACAAATAAAATAAAATAAAGGTACTGGGAAAGTGGGATTTATCGAACGCGCCTTGAGTGACACAGAAAATGTTGACTGCAAAATAATTCTGTGTCCCCACTCTTCCATCTTTTGAAGTTTCTTCTGCTTCTGAATTTTTTGTAACATTCTTTCGAATGTGTTTGTTGCTGAAGAAGGTTGTAAATTTAAACGTGTTGTTTATCATCATAACGTGAGTTAATTTGTTAATTTAATATTTCTTATTATATTTCCCATCCTCGCTGAATTCTTCGAGTTGATTGAACCAATTGTGTGATACGGAAAAGCGACTTGCACCTTACTTGGTATTTTTTTATAATTCAATCAAATGGATTCCGAAAAAAATTGCGAAAATACCAAATCTTTATCGGATGAAGAAATTAAATGTCTTCAATTGCAAAATAGCCGTATAGTGGGTGAATTCAAGGCTAGGATGTTGGAAGTGGAGGCCAAAAAACATTGGGATTTATTTTATAAAAGAAATGAAACACATTTTTTCAAAGATCGTCACTGGACAACCAGAGAATTTGAAGAACTCTTGAATGAAACTGATTCAACACCAAGAACCCTTTTTGAGATAGGCTGTGGTGTAGGCAACTTTATTTTTCCATTAATTGAAGAAAATCCAAATTTTTCCCTGTTTGCATGTGATTTATCACCTCGAGCTATTGAAATGGTACAGAACAATTCCAAATTTAATCCTGAAAGAATGAAAGCCTTTCAGTGTGATATTACAACGGAAGATGTGTTTAGGGAAGTTCAAAAGGCGTCTGTAGATATAGCCACCTTGATATTTGTACTGTCTGCTATTCACCCAGAGAAGTTTAAGAAAACTCTGAAAAATATCTGTGATTTGCTGAGGCCTGGTGGCATTCTATTGCTACGTGACTATGGACTATATGACATGGCTCAGCTAAGATTCAAGCCCGGTCACAAAATATCCGAGAATTTTTACATGCGGCAGGATGGAACAAGAAGTTATTATTTTTCTACAGACTGTGTTTTGAAACTACTGATAGAGGCAGGTTTTCACATCATCACCAATACATACATCCACAGAAGAACAGTAAACAAAAAGGAAGACATTGATGTTCCAAGAATTTTCATACAGTGCAAAGCCAGGAAACCCCTTTGAATACAAGCACAAGGTAGGGTAAATGGTCAATGTGCTAGTAGTTTTCCAGTTCAGCCAAATATTTGTAACTTCTTGAGAATGATACATATTTTTACTTAGGAAATATTTAACAGTACTGCAAAAAAGTTACAGGTATGTGGGGGTTACATCACAAACTGTGGAATTTTGGTTACAGCTATGGATTTATATTTCAAAAATTCAACATAATTTATGAAAACTGTTCAGGTGGAAATGAATAAAATCAATCAAAGAATAAAAATAGTGTCAGTTTTGATTACAAATTGTTCCTAATGTTGCATACTTATGTGGTTATGAATATTCAAAAGTTCTGAAAGAATATAATTTTGTTTGTATTAGTGATGATTTAATAGAAATGACTTTTATGATTTCATACTATTAGCTCTATCTGAGTTGTCTCCCTAGAAATATATTCTGTGAACTATAAATGTTTTCAATTGATAATTTTGGCATTTGTTTCAGGAATTCACCTTTCAAAGTTTAAGGACAAAGTTCATTTCATAAAATGTAAGTAAACATTCTGAATTTATTTTCCATATTGTATTTTATTTTGTATTGCACTGAACACATAAATTAGTAATGCTGTACTTATGAGTTGTTCAATAATTGATCTCTCAAAAGATCTGTTTCTCAATCACTTCTATAAGAATTTTAAATTGGTCAAAAATTTTTATGTTTCTTGATCTAGGTAGACAATTTTATAACATTCGTTCTTAATGATGAACATTACTATCACCGAGATATGAGTGCTAATGATTCATAACAAACATGCACTACCAACTGATTAAACTAAAACTTATTTCTTACCGTTTTTTTTGAGCTCTTCGATTAAATACCATTTTATTTTCAGGGATGAACACAAAGAATACCTGTTGGAGGTTCAATTGGATAAAGATGTAAGTTTCTGTTTTTAAAATTTCATTGATATGTACAAGATAAGAGTGATAAAACGTATCCTAAAGAGATACTGTTTAAGATTTTTGAATTATTAATCTTGTGGTCATTTTCTCTAAAATTCTAATTTCAATTATACTATATAATCTTACAAACATGAAATGAACAATAAATAATGTAATAAAAACATCTGCTTTCATTCTGCTTTCATACTTTTCACTAATCTAAGATTGTATTAAATTTGTGAAGTTTATTGGTTACTACTTTTCTGTTTTTTCATAGTATTTCCATGACAAACCTTTGTATATTGACAATTTTTGTTTTTTTATGATGACAATACTATCACCGAGATATGAGTGCCAGTGATTCATAATAATACATGCACTACCAACTGAGTAAAAAAAACATCGTTTTTTATTTGGTTTTTTATTTCCTAATTTAAATCCGGTTTTTTATTTTCAGGAGTGGATGCAAAATACCAAAATATAGCTGTTGGTATTTTTATTGGATAGTTATGTGAGTTTTGTTTGTTGTTATTTTATATTTAAAAGAAAGCTGATAAAAGCAGAACACTGTTCTCTAAAAAAAATCCAGAGATCTGGACATTTGAAGAGTTGTAATCACTTGGTTGATCATTTATGCTTGATAATCGTTCAGTAAATCATTCTTTCAATGAGAAAATTTTATAGTTTTCAATGGACCAAAATTGTAATTGTGAAGTTAATTGGTTATTACCGTTCTGTTCATTGATAAAAATTTAGGCGGATGACCAACATGTTTTGGTATTTACCAAATCGTTTAGGCGTTTTTGGATGTCAGATTGGTTTTCATCTAATGACGTCACGAATCAGCTGTTTAATGTCATAGTTGTCACCAAAATTTTGTGGTAATTATTTTCATTTTTGGTTATGGTTATTATCGAAAAAAAATACTAACCTCATTCTGACCGTGTTTTTAATTGGTCTTTTAAGTAAATATTTACTGAGTTTGAATTATAAAGAGGCGAAAAAAGAAAAAACTAAGTTATTATACTCCATTAGCCACGGTTCAGTTGCTGTTGACGGTATTTTATTAGGAGGGATATGCCTCTGGCACAGAATAGCTCTATATTCTGTGCCTCTGGTTAAAAGCAAAAATCCTCTCTGACGAGAATCGATGCCTTAAAAAATAATGTAAAAGCAGTACTACATTTTCATGGAATAAAAACTCGGACGCTAATAAGCACACAAATCTCAGATTTGTTTCCACACATTAAAGTTCTCCATTTATAATATATAGTATTTTTAACAGTTATTGTATACAAAAATACGAAAATCCAGAATAATTAATATTAAAGGGGGATTTATCGGATTCATAATGCACAATTTAATGCATATGCATAATTTTAAAATACAATTTTGAACATTTCAATACTCAGATTCAAAACCATTTAGGAATTTTAAATTATGAAACTGGTAATAAATGGTTTCATATGAATCTGAGTATTGAAATGTTATAAATTGTATTTAAAAATTATGCATATGCATTAATTTGTGCAGTGGCGCACCCAGGGGGGGCACGGGGTCACAGCCCCCCCCCACCCGAACTCCTATAGACAAACCACAGTTTCTCTTACAGTTTGTAAGCGAATTGAAAATAAATAGCATTCTATCCCTATTCTGAAATACACATAACCTTGACCAGAAAAAAATCGCTTGTGGCGCAAAAGAAATTCGCCTGCGGCGCAATTTTAGATCCGTGTGCCCTCCCAAAATATCATTCTGGGTAGGCCACTGAAATTGTGCATTATGAATCCGATAAATCCGCCTTCAAACAAAGGAATAACATAAAAAGGGCAGAAATAAAACAAATCTTTTTGTTTACTCTTTTTGAATTTTAATAACCAGGAACTAGAGTAAACCAAAAGGTTTAGGCGAGAGCAAACGTTGACGTCATGTCTGTCATTTATCATGAAAGACCAAGGTATATCTGCGTTAAATACCAAAGAATTGTGGTTATCCGCCTAAATTCGATTATAATATTCCAAAGATTTGTGCTTTAATATAATGGTGGACAATTTCTTTTTTTTAATGATGACCATACTATCACCGAGATATGAGTGCCAGTGATTCATAATATATACATGCACTACCAACTGAGTAATAAAACTCATTGTAATTCAGTTGATTTCTTCATTCTTCATCAATAAAATAGTATTTTGTTATTTTCAGGAATGGACAAAAAATATCTGTTGGTGCTTTATGTTGCTTTATGTAAGTTCTGTTTGTCTTTTCATATATTATTTTGGCAGTTCAGCAAATACGTTTTAAAATCGGTCAGTGAATTATTCTTTCTAAGACAAAATTGTTCATTTGTTTTACTTGTAATTTTCACATAAATTTTTTCTTAATTTTGATTATTCATTGAAATTAATGTCAAGATCAAAGTACTCTTGCGAGTATAGGTTATTTGGTTTGAATTTTTTTATTAAATTCAATAATTCTAGTTTGATTACAAAATTTACTAAACATTAAATAATTACACCATATTTTTACCATCTCTACTTTCGAATATTTTTCTGAACACAATGTTATTTTAATTTTTGTGTGAACCTGAGATTGTAAAAAGAACACCATCTGAAATGCGCATCTTTTTCAATTCATTGTATCATAATTTTTTGTTTGTATTTTGATAAATATAAAGTTTTGCATTAATAATTTCATATGTTTTTATATGATGACAATACTATCACCGAGAAATGAATGCCAGTGATTCATAACATATACATGCACTACCAACTGAGTAAAATCATCTCATTGTGAATAATTTAATTTGTTATTTCTTAAATAATATCTTGCTTTTTTACTTTCAGGAATGGACACATAACACAGCTGTTGGTATTTTAAACGGATAGTAAGGTGAGTTCTGTTTGTCATTTCATATGTAAAAGCTGATGTATGTATTCTTTAGAAGAATTGGAGATTTGGATCTGAAGAGTATGGTCATTTTGATAGATCAGTTATGTGTAAAAGTAGTTTGGTGGGGTGGTGCTGTAGGTTGTCCGGGTTTTTCTACAGCTGAAAAGTGAATACACCACCAAAAACATCAGTAAGTCGCCCCGGAGCGCCACGGCAAATAATAATATTAGCCGTCCTTTACCCGCACAGGCTATGCCTTTGGGTACACTCTATGAGTGTTTATGAGGGAGTATTATTATTATATATTATAGTTCAGTAAATATTTCATTTAATAAAACAAATTTATTCGTTCAACTTTGATGATTTTCGATAATCCTAAGTTGTACTGAAAATTTCATTAAAATAAATGTGTAGATCAAAGCACTAAGAATCCCCTTTGAATTATGTGAAGCATACTCATAAGTAATTACTACCAATAATAAAACCAATTTTTACCTTTTCTATTTTATTCTCTCACATGATTTTCTAAAGAATATGCAATTTCCTTTTTTTTTGTGAACTAGAGAAAAAAAATAACAGTGTCTTCAAGCTTTTTTTTCAGGTAATTTTTGAAACATTTCAGGCACTATACTTCTTTTTTTTTGAGAGTATTTCTACGTTTTCTACTTGCCAATATAATGGTGGATAATTTTAGAATTTTTTCTTTATGATGACAATACTATCACCGAGATATGATTGCCAGTGATTCATAATATATACATGCACTACCAACTGATTAAAAACAAAAAACTAATTATAGTAAACTGTTCGAATTTATCAAATGAAATATTGTTTTGGTTATTTTCAGGAATGGACACACAAAATATCTGCTGGGTGTTTCTGTTGATTAGTAATGTGAGTTCTATTTTTCATTTCAATATTAGTATGTATTCTTAACAGTAACTATTTAAAATTTTGACATATCAAATTTTGGACCTAGAATGATTCTGCAATTGACGTGATTTTGAGAGAATTTAACATGATGAACTTATAGTTCAAATGAAAATATGATTACAAAATTTTCGCCCCTATCTGAATTTTGTAATGATGTGCATTATTCTACTTATAATTATATAGTTTTCTGATAAAGTCCATATGTTACAGGGGTTGATCAATATAATCAAGCATCTAGATTGTATTTGAAGAAGGTAATTATATTATTTTTTTTTAATTGCATTCAAATAGAAAAGAATTATTTATCTCTTGAAAATTACACATTTAATTTTTTGTCTAACAAAAACAAGAGTATTTACTTTAAAATAATTCATCAGAACAGCTATTCTTAATATTGCATTCAATATTTTGTTAATTTGTAGTAGTTATTATGTTATACTCTTATATAATTTTGATATGATGATTTCATAGTTCAAATGAAACTATTTGATTACAGCTAATTTAATCTTTCGCTCCTATCTGATCAATTATTTTGAAATGAAATATTCATTTATTTCTGTTATCACTGTGTGATGTAGCTTGTCTTTTTTTAGTGCTACCAACTAGATGGATGATTGTGTATCTGTTCCATTCCAATTGAGAATTCAGGGAAAAAATATATGAACTAGGTGAGTTATAACATATTCAATAATTCATGATATAAACAGCCGCACCTAAAACAGTAAAAGTTTGGAGGTGCTCAATATATAAGTTTTCCATTAATATTCAACATTTTTTAATACAAATTTGATATGATGATTTCATAGTTCAAATGAAACTATTTGATTACAGCTACTTTATCTTTCGCTCCTATCTGACTGTTAATTTCAACTTTATCTATTTATTTATATACATTTCCTCTGTGTGATATATTCTGTATTTTTCAGATCATCTGGGGGAAAAGAGGTTTTCCCGAATTATTACGATGATTACTCCCATTTATATTAATGGGAGATGCCTAGAAAAATCATTTGACTAGGTAAGATGAAATATTTCATTATCTTTTATCTACATAAAATGAAATAGTGTTATTTGGTGAATGCATCACTTGGGAATGGCTGGGCTGATTTGTCAATTTTAAAGAAACTCCATTACGGTCCGAATAAGGTTTTTACAAAAAAAGGACAATTCCAGAGGAAAGTCTGATAATTCGAACAAACTGCTAAAATCATAATATATTTGTTTTTTTTTCACTGTTTTTTCCTTATGCTCCCGAGATGTATAAAACTCATTTGAATAATTTCAATTGGAAAAAAAAGTTTTAATGACATCTGTTTTCGCGATCTGTTCAACAAATGTAGTTATTTTATTTCTACCCCCTATTTATTTTTATTGAGTTGTTAATTTTTAGTTGTGAAAGTAAATTGCAATCAATCATGAAATATAAGTTTTGATCTTTTACTCTTAACATCCATCTCACTATCGAAATAAATTACCTTGAGATTGTGATTTCAAATTTGATGAAAGAAAATATCCATTTTCAGTTACAATGTCTGTCGAGTCGGCTAGTTTAATATATAAGTACCCACGCTAGGGGTATGGTCCGTATATCGCCAAAATGTTCATCTCTGTAACTAGCGATTTATAAGTTTTACGGCAACCGGCTCCACATATCGGACCCCTTGTCACTTGTCTTTAGTCAACATATTGATTATTTGTAATAAGTTGTTACATATTTCCTATTCGTCAGAAAACACCTCTAATGCTTTCAAGTCCATAACACTTTTTTTATAAATTTTTACTTTTTCCATTCAAAATTTTAAAACCCCAATCAAATAGAATATAATGATTATAACGGTTAATATTCCCAAGAAACAATAATATGTCAAGTTGACAATCGACAAGCGGTTTCGGAATATACCAAGGAAAAAGTACTGCTGTTCTGGTAACAGATAAATCACCGAAGTTTCAGGAAATGGTCACCCGTTTTTCATGAATTTTATGAATACGGACCGCCAAATTACTAACCAATGTAACCAAGTATATGTAAATTGTAACGACAGTTTTCGGATAGGCAGTAGGAAGTTTTCTAGCAAAATGTTAATTTTTTAAGTCTAGTTTCTTATTTATAAAATTTTTTCTTCATTAATATGATGATTTGCATGCACCACTCTTACTGTTGATGCAGAAAAACAATGCCATAAGCCTGATAAATCTTATACTGAACATTGTTTAGGACCGAAAATGTTCCTGTAATTATGACAGTTATTTTTTTACAGGTACTGACTTTGGGAGGGAGCTTGGAAGTCGAGGCAATGAACAGTAGTTACTTGATGTAAGTTATAAAATGTCTTGATATTTCGTATCTTGAAAAATACACAACAAAAGTTAATAGTTACAATTAAATATTTAGTTATCAGTATATTTTTATTATTAAAATTCACCCAATTAAATATTTTTTGTTCTTGTATAGGTGATGATTTGCATGCACCACTCTTACTGTTGATGCAGAAAAACAATGCCATAAGTCTGATAAATCTTATACTGCAAATTGGTTAGAACCGAAAATATTCCTATAATTATAACAGTTATTTGTTTACAGGATATTTACTGACTTTGGAATTCGAGGCCATTTAGGCAATGACTATAAGTTACTTTATGTAAGTTATAAAATGTTTTAATTAGTTTCTTGATACCTACACAACAAAGAATTGATTGAATTGTGAAAGGCTTTCGCGGCCATTGTTACTTTCATTAAGACTTTTCGGGATGTAAGGTCGACATTTATTGCGAGTTTGACTTCAAGTTTTACCAACACGAGTGGTTGGCATTCTCAAGAGATTTTTTTGT
Source organism: Chrysolina americana (assembly GCA_958502065.1). NCBI lineage: Eukaryota > Metazoa > Arthropoda > Insecta > Coleoptera > Chrysomelidae > Chrysolina > Chrysolina americana. The sequence continues at coordinate 77,711,588 of OY293414.1, forward strand.
ATTTGACAGCTACGCAATTCATTGTCGAATACCAAAAATCTCTCTCGAGAATGCCAACCACTCGTGTTGGCGAAACGTCGATTTGAACTCGCAATCAACGTCGGCTTTACATCCCGAAAAGTCTTCATGTATAAACGTTTATTGTTGAAAGGTTTGTAAATGTGCAGTAGTATACTAAGAATAGAATTTTTTAGAATTAAATTATCAAAAATTTTTCATTATTGAATTTTACTAAATTATAATTTTTTTGTTCTTGTATACATGATGATTTGCATGCACCACTCTTATTATTGATGCAGAAGAACAATGCCATAAGTCTGACAAATTGTATCTGAAGAGTTATTGACAAATGCTAAAATGTTCCAATAATTGACAGTTGTTATTTGTTACAGGTTACCGAATGGGACCCTGAATCTTGGAACTGAATGTGTTTATACTATATTATGTCTGATGTGCAATAAATCTTCATCAAATTTACATTGCACATGTCCTAAAGCAGTCGAATCCTGAAAAAAATTTTTTTCCCCAAAATGATTATTTTATTTGTTTAGGAGTTAATAAATAAAGATTATTGAGATAATGTGATTTATTTATTCAATCATTGACGCCATGGACGCAGGGCCTGGTTAACCTGTATGCTAAATAGGCTGTAGCCTAGGGCGCAAGGATCGGGGGGGGTGGCAAAGTCAAAACTAACATACTAGTTTTTAGGCCGACCGTAACACACACCTGGCGGGGGCGATCAGAAGTCTTGATTAGTCGCTGCAGATTTTGTACTGAAAATAATCTGTACGTTGGATTGAGAAAAACGGATGCATTTAAAAAATGTAAATATATTGACTAACAGTATGCTGCTTGCTTGAGGGTGACAGCTTTGGAGCAGTTTTCGGATGAGGTTCTTGACGTGTTTTGGTATATTTATCTGCATTATGGTCTTTGAAATTGTTTCGGTGCATTGCGTACTCTGCCCCAAGCAAATGCTGAAAAAAAAATAAGCGAAGACTATAGAATTCCGCTGAAATTTGGTGTCTTAGGAGTCGGGTCAAAGTAGTGCTGGCTGATGAACTTATGTACCATATGGATCAGAATTGGTGGTGAGAAAAAGTTCGTATATTGGCATACTGGTTGCTGACATCAGGAATGTGTGGGTAGCTCGAACAGCTACTCTAGACCATTCGTGATAGCAAAGTTCTCAGCTTGACGCCCTGCAATGTCTGTTTTGTTGAAGAGTTTGAGCCAGGTACAATTTTGCACATCGGAAGATTGGAACCATTATGATGACTTCTGCATCCGCGTTGGATGGTTTTGCTAGATAACGTCTAAGTAATAAAAATTCGAAGAGGTTGCTATATTGTATGGTTTATTGAAGCAGAAGAGACAGTTTGGTATTGCCCACTCGAACCACATCACATTCAAAGTATCTCTGCTACAAACTGTCTTCGCGACAAACGAGTCAATTTGAAAGAAATTAATTGAAAACGTCGATATGAAATAAGCATACCCTACTTTCTTTCAGATCAGTACCAAAAGCTGTGCTGAATATATCTGATTTTCACAACTTGCGTGCGAAGCACAGGATTGGGTTATGTGTTGTTGCTAAACAAATTTTTCGCCCAACTCACATTGGAAAAGAAATCAAAAACGTCCTCAATAACTATAATAAAAATATACAAATCTTGATCAGTCATAACAAAATAGAATCACTTAAGTACTCTTACTGGTATCTATTCCAGTATCTGAGGAACTAGAAACAGTATCAAAATATTCGGTTTGCTCAGTGGTTTCTGTTCGTAATCCGTCGTCAGTTTCTTCTGGAAGATCTTGGGGTTCCGTATTAGCTTGAGAATCTTCCGGGAGCGAGCTCATATCTTGCGAAGAAACACCTTGGTCTACTTCCGCATAATCTGCAGTGTTGTTGGAAGAAGACGTAGTTTCGTCATCTTCTTCGTCTTCAACTTCGACGGCCAGGACAGATGGATGAACACCTAAAAATTTCATTTCATCACAATGAAATTCAAGCAGATATCGAGAAGCCTTTTTAAATTTAATTCAATGTTACGATTCTAGATATGCATTTTCATTATTCATTCAAATTTATTGAATAACTTAGAGAAAATTGGAATGCAAAAACTTGATGTATCGGAACAATTACAATTCATACTGTATCGGAAAACACTTTTATAAACTTGATTTCAATCTGGAAAATACCTTCTTGCAGGAAATTGAGTACCGCAATGAAAACTTTTACAGGACTAGTCCTGCAAAATAATCTGTTAACCGTACTACAGCAAAATACGTTCCACTATATATATATGGAAAGAAAAAGATGTCTGGAGGATGGATACCTACAGGGAATATCTTGAGTTAACGCGATCTATATATAGAAAACTAAAAGTAGGGCAATTCTGAAAATTCTTAGGATGGGTGAATAACTGATGAAGAATTCAAGTAAAATATTTTCGTTGATGTGACGGATTCGGTTTCACCGGAAGTGACGTTACCTTTGTTATTTTTAATGGCACACCCTGTATTTCACCTCGTTTTTGAATTCTCATGATTTTGATTCTAACTCGTGCATCATACTCCGCCGTTTTTGAGTTATTCGAGTTTTTTTGAAAAAGTGACAGATGCAGCCTCTCGAACACACGTAGTTTTTATGTAAATTAACATTTTAAAAAATATTCACCGAGTGCATCGTGAATATTGAAGGTTGAACGGATGCGAAAACATGAGGGTCAAATAAGGTCAAAATGCAACTTGTCATTGTCATAGTCACAATCATAATCACAGTTTTACTCTCAATTGTTGTTTTTTGAGACTAAAACTAAGGAAATTGCATAAATGCCACTATTGGAATGTACATGTTTCGATTTCATTTTATGATTAAGACAGTGACTGTGATTAGGACTATGATAATGACAAAGTTGCATAAATTGGCCCTAAGTGAATGAGAAAAAAAAGTACCTAGCTAATTTTTGTTCTATTTTTTGACCTGCTTTGTATGAATGATGAACCGTACAACCGATGAGTCACTATATACAATTTAGGAACTAGACTATAGATATAATACTCTTCCCTATACCCAAAATTTATAATTTTGGAGATATTCCATTATGTTACTCAATTCGGCATATTTATGTACTTGCCTGAAATGATATTTATAGTAGGCTGCTGTCCATCCTTCAACACAATGTTTGGTGACAAATGAAATAAAGTTGTTTATTGTCAGATTCGTGCTCTCAAAAGGTACAATATGGGTGTTGGTTATAATAATCACGATATCGTTAATTTATTGGTGATTTATGGCGAATGTAATAAAGTTTTAACAAGAACATGTGATACTTTTATGCTACAAGGTATATCCAAAAAAACCGAAACCATTTCCAGATATTATTAGAAGATTAATCTCCAATCCTACGAACTTTGGATCATTCAAAAGGAGTATTATTAAAACTAAAACGGTGGAGGACAAAGTAGATAATGCAATTACAGTGCTTGGGTACTCCACAGCTTTTCAAAAGTAGGTATATTTGAAAGATGCGGCACGAGATTTGGGATTGAATGCAGAGAACATTAGCAAAACACAAATGTCATCCGTATTATCATATTTTAGTCCCATGGCCTCAAGATATCCGATTATGAGAGAAAAATAAACTTTGCGGAGTTTATCGCATTAGGAGAAATCAAGAAAACGACAAATTTTTGAGAAATATGATATGGAGTGACGAAGCGAAATGTACCAAAAATGGAATATTCAACAAACGGAATTCCCACTACTGGAGCAATACAAATCCACATTCAATTCGGGAACGTCAATTTCAAGACAGTTGGAATTAGTGCGCTGTAAAAGACAACGTCATAGTGATGCTTCACTTTTAGGACGAAAATTCAAATTTAACCTAGCAGTAAGTATTTTACTTTTTTTCAATATAATAAAACATAATTCAGTTTTCGAAAATCAATAAAGTTATTTTCAATTCATTCTTACTTCCCTTGTTAGCATTATAACAAATCATTTTTTCAGAAAACGATTTTGTTTTGTTTGCAATAATGGGAATAATACAATTTGGATTGAATCCGATGTGAAATAATAATAATATTTTATTGACTTTTATTGATTTATATTTTATTACGAAATTTTGCTGTTTCTTTTTGATAAAGTAACTTCTATAGCTAATTTATTTGATGAATATAGAAAACTTAAGTTACTTGACACTTCATTTCAATTGGATTTGGTTTCATATTTGATTCATCAACGTTGTCGCCCATTTTGAAAACCAATATAGGAATATAAATCCAGTCCAAGCTTACGAAATTAACGAGGACGCTGGCGTTAGTGTCCTTAATTTTAAAAAACACTATTCGGAAAGTATCAGCCCCTCTGCATTATGGAAATAAATACCTCCTCCAACAATAAAAATAATGTTTTCAAAGCAGTGAACTTGTGAATGTTATTCAGTTAGGAATACTCCCTATAATCGAGAACACCTAACCCTCTGAATTTGTTTTTTTTTAATATCGATATCACGACCATGTTCTGTTTCTTAACATAATTAATTGGAGAGAGGGGATATTTTTTATGACGCTGATATTTTAGAAAAACCAAACTTAGAGGGGCCTGATAGTTTCCAAATGGTTTGATTTCTGACCAAAAAAAATCCGTGACAACGTATGTTTTGAAAAAATAATCATTGTTAGAGATTCATAGAAAAACCAAATTCAGAGGGGCTTGATAGTTTCCGAATGGTATTGATTTCTGACCAAACAAAATCCGTGACAAACGTATGTTTTGAAAAAATTATTATTCTTAAAGATTCATGAGAAGCGCATAAAATTATTGGCGCTAGAGCTAGCGCCCTCTTCATTTCACTAATGTGAATTACAAACTATATAGTAATACCAAGAGAACCAATTAACATATAGTGTTAATAAATTACTACTAGGTTTAACTAGACTTGCATCAGTTCTTTTTCAATCATCATACATTTTCTAACATTAAACATTTTGATACAGGCAGAATTTTGTAATACCAAAGATCATCAAAGATCATTTTTTACTTGAGATAATGGGTGGTATTCATAAAAGCTAGCAAATGCTCATTCGCTATACGTTCGTCTCTCTCATAACTCAACAAAGTGAATAGGTATTTCTCAAGAAATCCGAGTAAAAGAATTTGCTCCAGGATTATGAATACATGGTGGTGACATATTCAGCAAATGGAATTGGATTTATTCTATTACCATCCACCTATTCTGAAACTGCTGCACTTTTATTATTATATACCTTCAATTTAGTTTAAAATCAAGTATTGATTTCGAAGATCGTTTTGTATTACCCAGTCCGTCTCCTTGACAATAGTAATGTGGCTCGTCTGAAGACGTCGATGATATTGATCCTTCTTGAGCAGCCTGTGTTCCCAAGATTTGCAACAACCAGTTTGGAAAGCCGTTCTCCACAGAAAGTACTACAAATTATTTAAAATGTTGCAGTATGGGTTAAATATATATTGCTGTACTCTGTGGTAAAGCACACTCACTATATCGATAACTGGTGTCCCTAGGATCAACAGAGAGAGTAAAGAAAGTGTGTTAATTAACTAGTAATGATGCAGTCACTGGAGGTATTCAAGCGAAACCCTTCAAAAGCTCTTCTGGTTTTTCCCTCCCAAAATATACACAGAGACCCATCTGAAAGTGGGAATACTTTTGACCAAGGCGAGAAAGAGATCGCAGAAGAAATTTTTAATTTTTTTGCGGTACACCAGTACACGAACTGTAGAATTTTTTTAGCGAGGGTACTTTAAAAACATGACCATGAGCCATACCTTGTTGATCGATACCATTTGCTATCGAACGAATCCCCAGCAAAACAACGTTATTTCTCACATCCAAAATGTCGACAGCTTCTTGTATTGGAGGAGGAATCTCGAAATCCTCCAGTAGATCTTGTACTGAATTTGGATCGAAAAGTGCTTCTCTACTGGCGTGTGCGACTTGACGTTCCAGCTGTTGCTGAGACGTTTCCGCGATTTCTTGGCTTGCCTGGTCCATGAAAAGTAAGGAGGGGGGTTTCACAGCCTGAGGATTCTCACTGCACGGGTTGATATTTCTGACAGGCTGTAGTATGAAAGTTTCTTCATTCAATTCCAAGTTTGAATTTTCAACATCACTTTCAACGATTTCCATGGCATTAAAAGAGTTACCTTCAATACATACAGAATAAGGTCATCCATATTCGACAACATTAAAAAAGATCATAGTGAACTCAATACAAGCGGATAAGACGGTGATAAGAGGATCAAAGAAAAGAAATTTAATCGCGCACCTTCCGTATCTAACGCGCGCCTACATACTGAAAACGAAACAGCCATTTTCAGGAATTGCGTCAACATTTTGGAAAAACACTCGGACCCGTCGATTTTTGATTGGGGGACACTCTTTTCCGGTATCTTTGACTCCGCCACTGTTACCCCCAAGTGAGAGTAGGAATCACCCCAAAATTTGTAATTTTAAATGGCATTGGGGGTCGAGTAAGACGTTCAAAATATCTCTGAACGATAGTCTTGGAATTTTAAAATTCCGCCCATTACTTATTGAGAAATTTGATTTTAAATTTGAAACTTATCGGCAATGGTATACATTTTGTGCCTATTTTTTGCTTTGCATGGATTTCTGGCGATTTGATATCGCTTTTATAAAATACACAAATGAATACAACAGGAAATTGCTATACGGGCCTAAATACCAGTACACGTCAACTTATTGGATGTCAAATGAATGTCTGTAACGTATTTCTAAGTGTTGGTTGGTAGTTTATTTAACTTAGTTTAGAAAATTCAATACAATGGATTATTCCATAGTGGAAAGGGTGCATATTATTTCACTAGACTTTATGAACAATCAATGTGTGAATAGAACAGCTCAGCTATTCAATGCACAACGTCAAGATCGACATTTCAATAGAAAGTATGTACTAGAGTTTTTAAAAAAAATTCAAGAGACAGAAAATGTAGCTAATAAAAAACGAGAAATAGAAAAGCCTATAGTTAACAAAGCTAGTGAAGTTGCAGTTTTGGGGGACATGTTCATCTTGATTCTACGTTGAGTACGAGGCAGCTGACCTCTGTGTCTGGGATCAATCGAACTAGCATCCAAACCATTTTGAAGAAGAATAAATTCCATCCATATAACATACGTTTAGTTCATGAACTTGATGGGGATGAGTATGACGGCCGTTTGCAGTTTTGCGAAATAATGAGGGAGCCAGCAGGGCACGCTCCACAGTTCCTTTTAATATCTGCTATTCCGATAAATGCAGTTTTTTCTTGAACGTGACGGTAAATCGCCACAATTGCCGCTATTGGTCCGATCCAAACCCAAGAGTTTTTTATTTGATATGGGCTGGAATTTGCGGTGACTGACTGGTGGGTCTTTTTTTTCTACCAGGCACTTGGACTGGCGAAATGTATTTGCGATTACTGAAAGACGCTATTGACCTTGCCTTGACTTGATGTATTCGAAAATAATCCACGATGCTCCTACGCATTATGCGATGACTGTTCGTCAGTATTTAGACCAACGTTTTTCACGGCATTGGACTGGGAGAAGAGACAGAATTGAATGGCCTCCACGATCGCTAGAATTATCGCCTTTCGATTTCTTTTTGTGGGGACATTTGAAAAGTAAAATCTATAAAACACAACCAGCGCCGTTGGAAGATTTGCGTCAAAGAATCATTGACGAGTGCCGTCGAATTACTCCGAAAATTCTTCGGAATGTGCGTGAACGTTTCGAACAAAATCTTTATTTTTGTATGGAAGAGGACGGTCATCAGTTTGAACATTTAATCAATTAAGTAGTGAGAAAGCAACTAAAATCATTCGAATTTTAACATGTATATTTTTTCAAGTATTGGGAGGAAATGTAAATTTTGAAGAATATGGTAAAGATAATTATAAAAGCTTTCAAAAACACCTTCTTCGGCCAACAGCCATTTGAAAATTTTGGGGTAATTATTCCCCTCGCTTGGGGTTGAAAGTAGTGGAATAAATACCAAAAAGCGTGCCCCTTTAATAAAAAATCTACGGGTCTGAGCATTTTTCTAAAATGTTGACGAGGTTCCTGAAAATGGCTGCTTTGTTTTCGGTTGGCCACCCGGTATAGTTCCGAAGAGATGACGTGAAGAGCGGCAACACTGCGATTGGAAGTGATTGCTATCCACTCCATGGTTTCTTTTCCCACTTGTATAATGCCTGTGTTCCGTTTTGAAGTATTCTATAAATAAATTTACGATATCCAAAAACATTCAAAATCTGTAACGAAAATGTTTCAATTTAAATATGCCTGCATAGGATAACAAGCTCTCGAAAAATCGTGAAAACCCTCAACCCATTAAAAGATGGTGTACGTTCAAAATAGAGCAATGAAAGTTGTCACAGTTACAACCATGTTACATACATGTGGAAAGAACCCCGCACAGACCTTATGGGAATCTGGTCCTCTGTCGAATTGGCTGTTACTTTGGGAAAATGAAGTTCTCGTCATCACAACAAAAATCCCCACGGGCACAAAAAGATCCTATGAATAGTTTCGGAGGAGTGGGACCTACACCAAGACTTTTAATGATGTTGCGTCTGTAAGTAGACTGTTTACATCTCGACAGCAAAATATATAGATTTTGAGAGGGGTTTCCAGGATTTTCCAGGTTTTCCCGTATATTCCGACAAATCCATCACTTACTTTTAATTGGTTGAGTTCAAAAATACAATTAACAATTATTTGGTTTCATAGTTTTTAAGATATATTGTATCATTTTATCCGAATAAACCTTATTATTATTATTAGCTTAATATATATAAGTTCACGTTCAGTTTTACTACCAGCTTAGTCTGCTTACAGGCGCAACATCATTAAATGTCTGGGACTTGTAGGTCCTATACCTCCGAAACTACTCATAGGATGTTTTGTGCCCGCGGGGACATTTGTTCGGGATGCCGAGAACTTCATTTTTCCATTCGACAGAGGGCCAGATTCCCATAATGACTGTGCGGGGTTCTTTATATATTTTTATATATTGGATAATACAACTGTTTTTGTCTTGAGAAATCATGTAAACTGACAGTAGCGAGTATTCGACTTGCGTGTGATGCTTCTTAGTGTGGCAAAGTGTTCTCAGGAGTTAAAGTCATCATGAAACCTCTGTCGAATGATGTGTTATTAAATTTTGGTAGTCTGAGGACGAGCTCGGACAGAAGTGTAAACATTGGACTCTATATTCCTGATAACTTGGTAGGATCACATAAAAGATAAATAAAAATAAACGTTTGTTTCACACAAAGGCTATATTATAAAAGTTTCACAAAATCAACTAATTTTGGATGGATTGTTTAACAAACATCGCTTATTCTAATTTTTCTAAAAATAACCGTTTACAAGACTTGATCATGTTATGTGACACTGTGACAGAATAGTGAGTTGAAATTGTCAATTCCCAGAACTACGCTGAAAAAAAATCGAAACTTTATAATGGATTGAATAATGTTCCATTGGATATCTAACGAATCAAATCACTTTTTCACTGAAGATGTGAAACTTTCGTTAGCTATAGAGTTTAAATTTTAGTATATATTTACCTTCCAGCTCAGTACTTAATGTTTTCTCATCACCCACACATTAAATAATAGTAGTTTACATAATAAGTTACGTTAAGCCTCTGACACAATGGAAGATTTAGGTAATAAGTTTTAAAATTTGTTATTTACGATTACAATTATAAAAATGAAACAGGATACAAATCAGAATTGAAAAATAAAGCTTGAATTCTACAAACAAGATTGTTTGGGGCGTGATCAGAATAATAATTGCAATGACAGTTTTGTGCTAAAAAGAAATCGAAAATTATTAAAATTAAAACAAAAAACATAAAACTCCCATTGTGTTTCAGCTTTCACGTGTATTGTATGTAACACGTATTATTTTATTTTAAAACTCGGAAAAGTGCATAAATTGACAATTTTTATGCGACGTTTATAAATTATAAACCACCAAATGCCACAGTTGGCCATATCTAAAATAGCAGTATGTAGTGTGTTCCATAAAATATTTCATGGATTTTCTTTTTCACGTATTGTGCATGATTTTGACTAATAAAAAATCTTGTTTAGAAAATTTTAGCTGCATTAGTGTTGTTAATGCGCCGTAACACAAATCGTTTCGATGCTGTTAGTAATATTTTACCAGGTAAGGATGAAATCCATAATATTTCAACAGAAAGTAGAGAGAAATTAGTGTGATAATGGGCGTACATGTTGGTACTTTACCCTTGGACTGTTGCGTGGCATTATATCTTGCATAAAATAGGTGGTACTGTGAGTTTGTCTCAGTTTTTCCTGTAGCTGGAATAGGGAATGTGTTACATATTTTAGTTAGGTGCCTCGGACACAGAATAATATTGAAGTATACTTTAGTATTATTCTGTGCCCCGAAGTGCATAAAGTGGTGGTATTCCTTTGAATCAGGGTTTGAAGAGGTGTAGGGGTCACTCGGTACAGTCAAAATTATAACAAATTCGGTTTCGGATGTTATCGACAGAGTGCGAGTAGGGCCGCCAGACATCACCCTGGAAGAATAAAGCGAGGGTAGGGGAAGAAATATGTATAGGTCGGTAGGAAAAAACTCGCTACATGAGTAGGCGGAAGGTAGAGGGTCGCTAGATGGCGCTAATGTTAGAAGCTGTTTTATATGAAAAATAAGAAAATCAATTAATTTCTCGAAAACCGCTACGAGGTAATATACAAAAGTTATTGGAAAGCAAAAACGGAGTAGAAAATGCAATAATATGAAAATAAATAATAAGTTGTTGCAACTTTTCAATATAAAAGGCAACAGCGCGGCGCTGAAAACAATTTTTATCGACAGAGCAGAATTAATTACGTGGAAACCAAATTTTCAAAATGGTCCTAGGCCTCGCTCTCCGTAAATTGCAAATTGTTTTACAATATTAGTGCCCTCTGGCAGCCCTTTACCATCCATCTACTCATCCGGATATTTATTTTCTAGTAATTATACTGTCTTCGATCGAATTTTTAGTCTAATTTGTTTACATGAAAAAATAACATATTCCACCCCCTATTCAGGGTGACATCTGGCGGCTCCTTTCCCTATGTTGGTATGTCGGTAACAACGGAACCTGCAATGGTTATAATTTCGACTGTATGGGGTGACTCGCCCCCTCTCGAATCCAGCTATCCGATGTGTACTTTGGGAAAGTTACCGCCGTTATAGTTTCTAATATAATTTAATAAAAAATTAAACTTTGACTATATCAGCATAACCTAGAATAAATAATGGCTGCAATAGATGTGCAAAAGAGTAAAATGGGCACGCATTCAATTAAATTTACTGATTGTAAAATGAAAATAAAGCAGCATTAGACCACGTAAATCATTTAGAAGAATATCTTGAAAAGGAATTTGTATGAAAATGTTTGATGAAGGGAAAACGTTATTAGTTCTCATGTTGGTTGTAATAACAGAAATGCTACAAGGTGCGCATTCAGCAAATATCTGCAACATAAATCACGAAAAAAAACGGGATATTACTTTGATAGATTTGATCACGATTATTCAAAAGTAAATGATGATGAAAATAATGATTTCACTTACTTGACTTCAAAACCGTTTTCAAGGTTATTTTTCAGTTGAGGAAATCTGTAAAACCTCATTCTACATTTATTTTCGCTGACGTAAAGCCTGCAATAGCATTTGCTGGTGTCTTTCATCCAGAGATCATTATCTTTATAACTTTACTTATAAACACATTCTCTGTCACAGAAGAATGGCGAATTTATATTTCCATAAGATCGCGAATAAAAATTACAACTTGTTCAACGAATATTGCAACTAAGTCTCTTAAATTTCTCAACTCAGTAGATAGGTACTCACAATTTTCACTACCAAATACACAGAAAAATAAGTGTCCAATACACTTATACACATAGGTACAGTGTGTTGCAATTTACTAAGACCCACCCCCGTATTTTTGTGGATTTTGGAAATTTATTTCAATTTTTTTTTCAATATGTACTTCTCGAAATGCTCTATCTTGTCAGATGAAAAAGTTTCATCAATCACTTTTTCACGACCTACTACGACCACAGAATGCATGCCCAAATCGAGAAAAGGTATTAGGCATTTTTTAGCAAAATTTTCATTAGGGCATTCGATTCAAACCATTGTCGAATACCTCCATGTAAAATTTTAATACGATATCTTTTACGGGGGGATTTCTATACCTGTTACAATTTTTGAAAAAGGCATCTTTCAAGTCACTCTGTATAAAAATTCCGTGTAAATTGGAATGAATTGAGACCGGATTCAGACGATCTGTTTACTGATTGTTAATAAAAACACAATATTTCCACACAAATTATAAATTTTTAAATACTAACAAATTTTGAAATCAAACATGAAGAAATGAAATATGTATCAAACAAGCAGATGAAAAACAGAGACCCAACAATTCTGAATCTTTGTATGTTTCATATATCCCCCTTCATTTTCTATACATTTGTCGTACCTTCTGCGCAAGCTCTGTCCAACTCTTCGCAGTTCTCCTGGTGATATTTCTGTACAAACTTCCACAATTCTTCGTCGCAATTCTTCTTCAGTCATTGGCCTACTTTTATAAACCTTCAGTTTGATATTTCACCAAAAGTAAAAATCCAGAGTGGTGAGATCAGGCGAACGCGGCGGCCAATGAATTAACGGACTATTGCGACCAATCCATTTCAGAGGAAATTTTTGGATCAACCATCTTCGTACATTACCAGCATTATGCATGGAAGTACCATCCAATTGAAAAATGATAGCTGTACGAACATTTATTCGACCCCTAGTCTCAATTCATTCCAATTTACACAGAATTTTTTATACAGAGTGACTTCAAAGAATTCCTTTTTCGATAATTGGTATAGAAAATATCCCGTAAAAGATATCATGTTGAAATTTTACATGGAGGTATTCGAGAATGCTTCGAATCGAATGCCCTAACCAAAATTTGCTAAAAAAATACCTGATACCTTTTCTAGATTTTTGGCATGCATTCTGTGGTCGTAGTAGGTCGTGAAAAGGTGATTTATATTTTTTTTTTACCTGACAAGATAGATCATTTCGATAAGTACATATTGAAAAAAAAATTGAAATACATTTCTAAAATCCACAGAAATGCGGGGGTGGGGCTTAGTAAATTGCAACACACTGTATATTGTAGTCTATTACATACAAAATCAGTTCATTGGTAGACAATGACAGGCTTGAAACCATAAGAAAAACCTTTCCTTGTTTACCTTCTTTATTGGTATTGTTGGGCGAGTCATTCTCCACCGTTGTTGCATCAAAAGGCACTAGTGCCAATTCTGGCTCGATATTAAACTCTATCACGTCATCTTTCATGTTTTCTACTTCTGCAATATCCAACTTGTTCAAGCTGTTTTCTACAATACAATTCGTAATCGACTTGATGTCGTCCATGGGACTTTCATTTTCCATGTCTGTAAATGAACTACCTTTTTTGCTTTTTTTTCTTTTCTTTGGCATTACGTTCGAAGGTCCTGGCGCGCTATCTCTGTCTCTGTCTCTCGCCATCGACTTCCTCATTACATGAGCCTGAGGACTCAAGAAGTGGTTGAAAAACGCCCGACCTGGAGAAATGTTACTGAAATTATCCAGTTCGTTTATTCGGTTGGTATCTATTTTGATTCGTTGATGAGAGGATGTGGACACTGGTACGAAAACAGCTTTCTCCAAATTGACGAATTTTTTCAAATGAATCTTGTTATCTTCACTGGATAATTTTGGGGTGGTTGAGCTTTCTTCGAAAAAATCGGTTTCATCTGAATTTTCTGGCGAAAATTGTGGAGGGGTATTGGATGGTGATGATTTTTGGTATTCTGAGTGCATTAAGGAGTTCGTTTTCTCAAATTTAGTCGCAAATTTGTTTTGGGTTTCTGCTTGCGTCACATCAGAGGATGCTAGCTCTACAAAAGGAATTTAAGAAGCATGAAGCGGAGTTCAAGAGATTTTATAGTGTGAACCACTTGAGAGCGGGACACGTTTCTAAAATCTGTATTTTTCCTCTGATTTCGACGACCTTTTTTCAAATTGTAAATCTCGAAAAACTTTAATTTGAGACATATTGAGCACCCCGTCAAATAGTAGTATACTAAACTTCCTAAACAATATTCAATAATTATAATTCTGTGGCCTAACAAAAATCAAGTTTTTATCATGAAATAAATTTCTGATGGATTTAAAATATCCAATAATCGATACATATGTCACATTAAAAAGGAGGTTAGGTTATAGGTTCTAAATGAGCGTGTCTGCTCGGCCCTCCACTGCGACCTGTGAGCATCTATTTAGCTCATACCAATTCATATTTCACCAAATAAACCCAGCTTCTTGACGAAGCCGATTAGTTGAATTGGTGTATGATCTTTGAAGTCCGAAAGAGATAGTGAAACTCTGCCAAACATCGAAAACCCGATTCGGTCCACGGCTGGGCAGGCACAAAGTACAGTTCGATTATTTTATCTTTGCCCATGCGTCATCAATTTATGATCGAAGAAATCACACAACCTCTATCGAACATCTTTTTCTATCAACCGCTATGAGCGAATCAAAATTCGTTAACGTTTGTCTTCTAAGCTAAGAATTATGGTATTGTGATGATCGATTACAACTCAAAACAGTGAAAAGAGATAGCCATAAAACCGACCGTTTTTTTACATTTCAACTGAACTTACCAAACATTGTATTGACTAGCGTAGTACCATCAATTGCGTCATTGTTTTCTGTCATTGGGGTATTGTTTGTCGACAGTTTTACTTTGTTTTGCAGTCAAATATATTATAAAACCTGTTTTTTTTTCAAAGCTAAACGTCTCTTGGAATGATTACTTCCAAAGTAATTCGGTCCACGGCGAGGCAGGCACAAAGTATGTGCTCTGCTGTTTCATCATCTTCAAGACAGCGACGATATGTCGGGTCCTCCGACAGTTTTAGTCTTGTCATGTGATGATTCGACTGACAGTGCCCTGTGAGTAAGCCTGTTAGACATCCCAGGTCATCCATGCTTGAGTCTTAACAGTGTTTTAGTCAAATTCTTCGAGGAATGTATGAATGCCTTGGAATGAGCCAATCCTGGTAGGTTTTGCCAGAAGTTTAATACTTTCCTTGCTCTTCAGGTGTTCAATGTTAATTTGGCAAAACTTGGTGAGATGTCAATGGAAGGTTCTGGTCCAGTTAACCTACTTGCGGCACCTTCTCTTGCAAAAACGTCCGCCGTTTCATTGCCCTCCATAACGGAGTGGCCGGTATTCCAGACCAGAGACACATTGTTGAGTCATTCTATTGAGCAGAGTCTTCCTGGCAGTTTAACACCAGCTTAGACATTAATCGATACGAGCCAAGTGCTTTCAAAGCCGCTTGACTGTCCGAGAAAATTTTGATTGATCTTTGTGTGAGGTTGGTTTCTTCCAGTCTCTCTACACATAGATCGATGGCGTGCATTTCCCTGGAATACTGTTGCATATAATACTGACAGGTTGATATTTCTATTCTACGTACACTATTGTATACAGCTGCACCAGAACCTGAGGGTGTTTTGGAACCATCTGTGACCCAACAGTAATCTGCTCTCGTTAGTTCCTCTTCTTGGGCGACCCAGTCGTCTCTCTTCGAAATTAGAACGGTATAAGGCAGGTCAAAATTTATTGTTGGAGGCATTATATCAGAGGTCATTTCTAGAATGCTGTGACTTTCAGTGTCAATCAACAGTCTGCTAAGCTCTGTATAAGTATGTTGCCTGTAATTGGCAATAAACATGATTCTCTACACATTAAAGAAAATTTATTCTGACAAGTAACCCATGGAAAAGATTGAACAATTGAAAAATATTGAATAAATCATTGTTAATTATTTCAAACATATTTGAGCATATGCCTCAATACACTGTTTCGTATAAAACAGCATTTATACGCTCTGCTCACTGGAAGTTTATCAGGATGTCTGTTATGAAATGTCCCGACGCTTCGCTTGCTGAAAGAGATTATCTCCGAAAAGACGCAAAAGTTCAATTTTATCTCTCATAGTCTATTCTCCAACAATAAATCACCAATTCCTACCATTTTTACAACATATTTCTCCTGCTAATCGGGCATAACCTGATGTTACTAATGTTTCAATACACTTTTTGATACCTGCGATAAAAATCAATCGTCTTTTGTTTCTCGCGGCAAATTGGTTTTTGTAAAAGGAAAATTTTATGTTATGTCCCAAAGCACACTTCTTCGAGCTCTATGAGTAAAAAAAAGTTCGTTGAAATTAGAGAAAAAAAACAAATTTTAGGGTGGTGTCCCACTTTCATATATCACCTTAGTTAAGCAGGTTAGTGAAATCGTGTTCCGTAAATGACAATTTTCAGAAAATTGTAGGTACATGAAACAGTTCACGTTACCAATAACCAGAAACCAGAGCAGTTACTATCAGCTATATACTATATACGGTACTTAGAGTACTTTTTAAGTTCTATGTACATATTCCAAAATTAATTTAGTCCAGCGTTGAACAAACCCCTTCCCTACAAAAGTTAAATGCTATTCAAATGGAGTATCTACGTTTCTTCTGTCTGTATAACAGTATAACTCTTTGTTTATAATAAAGCAAGATATGCAGGTGAAGAACGTAACAAAGTTGAACTATTTTGAAACTTCACACTTACGTTCTAAATAGAACGTATGTGCGAAATTAAAGTAGGCAGCACTCTGAATGGCGGAAAAACAATTCCTAGAAATGACAACGTGGTCCCAAATTTTTGGGCTTTGTATTGGATATGTTTTACCAACAGTGTCAAATGATTCACTAAAAAGAAATGAAATTTTATTCGAAGTATTTTTTCGATGAAGAATAGAAATCGCGGAAAGTTGTCATCGTTGTGGAATTGATGTTTAGCGCGGACACTGATCACTATTCGAGTGATTTGAGTGTTGTGTGAGATTAGTGCGACAGTACCACTAGTGCTATTAAAATGTTACAAGTCCCAAGTTATAATTATCCAGCTTCTGCA
Organism: Chrysolina americana; assembly: GCA_958502065.1. Lineage (NCBI taxonomy): Eukaryota > Metazoa > Arthropoda > Insecta > Coleoptera > Chrysomelidae > Chrysolina > Chrysolina americana. The sequence goes on from OY293414.1 coordinate 77,728,710, forward strand.
CTTTTTTAAATGTGTATGTACCATTGGGAATTAAATATTAGACGTCAGCGCTAAAGTGACGAAAATCGAACAACTTTCTTGTACATTCTGTCAATATTCACCATATATATTTTATGACCTATCGATAATTACTAAAGATTCAAAACAAATTACAAAATCAATGACTAATATCATAGGAATTTTAACGAAAAAATTCTTACGATGTACTTATAAATAGTTTCAGAACTCGACATCAGCTAGGGAGTACCTCTTTTATTGAATTTTCAAAAGGTTTCACTATATCGTTTACTTGAACTATAACATAGGTGAGAAAAAGTAATATTAGGTCATATATATCTGACTGGACTGGTATGGGATTGATTCCCCTCGAAAAAGTGAACTAAGAATAAAATACATAATTCCACAACACTTATATCAAATATTCACATTGTTTGGAAAAACCATGAAGGAATATCGTTGAAAAATTGTCGCTATTATATTAACTGTTGGAACGTATCTCACAGTCCATTGTCACTATTTATTTTATATCTTCAAAAACGTTTATGTCGAAGTTAGGTTAGGTAGTTTGAGCCACTCCAATAGATCCCGAACACGTTAAGTTACACGTCAGCTGTCAAACAGCCCTTGGGAAAACATATAATTACACAACAGGTAATTATATTGGATTTAACTAGGCTTATACTTTGACATTTTGGTCATTATAAGAATGAGAACATATTTATATATCTTCAGTGAAATGAGTTAACTTTAAAACTAGATTATTTGTTTTTAATGTCGTTTAATGGACGATAAGAGAGTATTTCCATTTCGACTGTCAAAGGTGATCCCGTGATATCACCCAAAAATAAAATTCATAAATCTTGACATTATTCTTACTTTAAGTTTTAATGAAGACAAAACAAAAATAAGTTGTAAATTTGTGTTGAATCTGTAATAGTGGTTCAAGAATTAAGACAAAACAAAATTAAGCGGTGAATCTGTAAACAATAATCGATTAATTAATAATGATTCATACAAAGTGATAATTAGTTGAATATAAATCAATAGTTCAAGATTTAAACTTGATTTATGGTTTAAACTGAAACTATTATACGGTATATAAACAGATATTGAAAGACATTTAGGAAATTTTCCAGACATTGGGAACCTTTCTATTTCAAAAGACTTTGAAAAAGAAAAGCATTGGTTAACTTTGCCATTGAGGTCATCACGTTTATTAACATCCAATTACTGAATTTTTTGCAGTTACAAATAGTGCTTCATTTCTGAGGACTAACCTAAGCAATCTTAATTCCATACAACAATGTCATTCCTTGTAAATGAAGCCATCAATCTTTACCTTCAATTTCTTTGTCATTATCGATTGCTGGAAGGAAATTGTCTCCTGCTGTTACTTGTTTCTGTACTAACTGCGAATCTGAGCCATAGACTTCTAGGTAGTCATCACTTTCGTTTCCATCAGTTCTCAATGTGCTGAATACATTATCTACAATACTATTTCTGACGGTTTCTAGGATAGTAGCTGACGAAACTTTCAAGATTGGTTTCTTGGATTCGGGCTCAGCATTAGAGGGTCCCGGTTGGGAATCCCGCTTTGCATCCCTGTCCCTCACAATCGGCGTTTGAACCCTTTCAGCCCTAGGATTCAAGAAATTGTTGGTGAAAGTCCGACCTGGTCGAATACTGCAAGTATCTAGTTCGTTACTTTCGTCGCTATCAGATGACAAAGACACGTACGCTTTTTCGTCAACCAATCTATTGAAACGAATCCTTTTATTTTTGGAATTTATGTCCAAAGCACTTAGGCTTTCTTCGAATACGTTTTGTTGTTCACCCGAAATACTATTTGGAGGCTCATTACCAGATGATTTTTGATATCCAGAGTCCATTGAAGGTCTGGATGGTTCAGCGTGTTCATCTATATCACTTGGAATTTCACTCGGATCATCAGGTGGCGGCACTTCAGAAGACGTGAGCTCTATAAACGAAATCGTGTTTTGTTAAAGCCTGCATTGTGCCGATGAGTGATGATTTTCCGTGATATATAAAAACTCGGTGTAAGAAATCTGGACTTACTGTTATTTTTGTGAGTCAACTTGTGTGATATGTGTTGAAGTGTGTTCTGAAAAACATTTTTTCTTTGAGTAACTGATACTAGATTCCTTTCTCAAGATTAAGATACTATAATAGCGCGTTTCATCAGCACATAATGTTCAACGAAACACAAAAGGCAACCATTAGAGACGTGCCCTTGTGGAATAAGGAATTAGCAAAACTTCGAACAAAAGTCAGAAGAATTTTCAATAGATGTAAGAGTCTGGGATACTGGGAAGACTACAAAACAGCTCTTTATGATTACAATAAAGAACTCGGGAAAAAATGAAAAAGGAGAACATGGCGACTCATGTACGAGTGGATCACCGAAATGGCCCCAGCACAACGACTACAGAAAGTTCTCTCAAAAGAACATTCCAACAACATCGGTCCGATCAAAACACCTTAGGTGTTAAAGCGTAGGTGTTCTTTGCAGAAGCACTTTCGTTGTGGAGAATGAACAGCAGAGTGCTCATCTAGTACGAGATGTCTGCAACCCCAATAGAGCCAGTAGAAGCCTCGCTGGGAAAATCTTCACAAACCAAATAATCAAATGGGCTAGCAAATGTTTAAAACCATTGGAGTCGTCAGGAAAAGATGGAATAATTACAGCCTTACTGCAACATGATTTTGAAATAATAGAGCCCTTCCTGAAAAGGCTATTCAAGGCCAGCCATATCTTCGGCTATATATCGCAGATCTAGAAAGATGTAGTGGTGGATTTCATACCAAACATGCCTAATGGACGAACCAAAGTCTTACCGCCTCATCAGTATCACCTTCTTTCTCCCAAAAGCAATGGAGAAAATAATAGAAGCGAACTCCTCGAGTTAAGACCGCTCCATAAAATACAGTTTGCTTACTTAGCAGATAAATCCATGATTAATGCTGTACAATGCCTGATTGAAAGCATTGAAAAGACATACATGGCAAAAGAAAAGGCTCTTTGTGCCTTCATCGCCATACAGGGTGCATTAGATAACACTTCACATGCCTCCATAATCAGATCACTAGAGGAAAGGAATATCAATGCCTCATTGATCAGATGGATACAAGCAATGCTGAAAAGCAGAATCATCGTAGCGACCCTGAGGGAAGAGATAGTCGGGATGACAGCGGAAAAAGATTGCCCCCAAGTTTTCTACTATTTTGTTTGTATGGTGCCGTAGTGAAAGATTTCCGTAAGCAACTCGTATCATATTTATTCAATTATTTGTTGGGCCATTCGATAGTTACATGTATTACAATCAGTAATGACAATTTAGAATGAACTATTCCGTAAAGTTGGTATCTGAAATTTCAGAATCAATGCGTACTGTATGAGACCTCTCTTCCCTAAGGTGTTGATAATTAGCCGCTGGCAGGAAGGGGTGGATTATTGAGTAAAGTAAAGCCTTGCATTATGTTCCTATCATTTTTTTCAAGTTGCTGCTGACAGGAAACTAGATTTCATTGCATAAATGTGGTATCAGTTTGTTCGGTATTTATATTTTTGCGAAAGGAGCAGGCTTATTCGATTGTCAGGTTTGCTGTGCATTATTAGTGTCCCTAAGGAACAGAGTAATCTGTCACTGGCGGGAACAGATTTTGCTTCAAGCATAATACAACCTTGTATGGTGTTCATAAGATGTTGTTAAAGTTGCTGCTGGCTGATCTCCCAAGGATTCATTTCTTTTGGACGTCCTTTCAGATTTTTTACAATTAATAGAATCAGTATTTCGCGAGATTCAGTACCTCGAAAACCTGCATTGCACAGTTAATCTGGGACTAGCCGTGTCTAACTATCCGCGAGCAGTGAAGGTATCAGTTTTGGTGGCAAAATATAGGCGTTATCGTATGTTGCTAGTATCTAGTATCAGTTGCAGAAGGCTACAGTACCTCCGTACCGTTTACAGGTCCAACCGTAAAAAAGAAATATACCGTGAGTGTTCAAATTTTCTAAGTAAATCTGGATAAAAATTCACCTGATTAGAATATCTGTAATCATCCCCCAAAGCTCACACCTTGACATATCGTGAAAGTACCGGCACCCGCTTAACGTTCAGGACTCTCTGCCCAGACTGCTAGTTTATATTCCTTAAAATCATTCAATGCCGCTTTAATGTTTTTAGTTAGGTATATTGTTTGCGTGTTTAGCTGGAGACTTTAGTACTTGTCACTATAGCTTGTTCAACTTCGATAATTAAAACAGCAGCCGGTATTCGGTAGTCGTGTAAAAATTGCAATTAAATTCTGCAAACTTTTGGGTCATGAGCCACCCCATTTGACCCGTGGAGTACCGTTCTCCATCTGAAGTTGCCCTGAGCCTCCCTCCGAGGTAAATTAGGGAGAGTGCAGCATACCAACTAAAATAAAATAGTAGGTAGAAAAGAGCTCAACACAAATAAATTCCAAATAATCCGTATGATACTTTTCATGTAGAATTTTATGAGGAATATTTTTATTGCATTCGTTATTTCCGTCCGACTAACGGATTCAGATTTAACTGAGAAAAACTAGCAGAGTGGCCATTAGCTTGTTGTTATACAGACTGTTTCATCCACGGGCCAGTTTAGAATTCCTTTGATTCTTTTTCTGACCATAAAAAAGCACCAATGAAGGGCAAAACTTTATAATATTTTCCTGCAAAAAACTTAAGGTCGGATGACTATTATCATATTCGGCAAAAGTGTTGATTATAGACGTTCAGTTCACTAATAAATTAGTAAGCTCATCACAGACTGATTTTCAGAAATATAAGGAAAAACAAGTTCAACATATATTCTTGAAAGAGTCAAATTTGTTTAAAAAAACCCTGAAAAGTTCGAAGTGTACAAAATAAATCACGCCCACGGTACAAGGAGAAACATAACGTACAACTATCCATATCATGATCTAAGAATAACCGAAAAAAATTGCATGTACTCTGCTTTACAATTCTTCAATAAACTCCCTCAATATATTCAAAACTTAAAAGACATTAGTGCTTTCAAGAAAGCCAGTTTCCAATATATCTGTGACATTGAGCCATACTCAATCAAAGAATTTTTATTTTCCTAACACTCACTTTTATATCTATTGTTAATATCTATTATTTTTATATCCATTATTATCATATCTTATCTATGAATGTTTACTGTATGTTCTATGTATCAACAATTTTATTGATCTGTTTTAAGCATATTGTGCAAACTTGTCTCTGCAACTTGTATAATTAACTTGAAATAAATGATTTTATTATTATTATTATTAATAGAAAAAAGGCCAGCGTAATTGCTGTTCATTTCGCAAATGCTACAACTAAAGTATTGAATTTTCCGCCGAAACACTTATACACCGAAGATTACGGATTTATCTACTTCAGAGTAAAAGAAATATTGTTCTGCTAGCAAAGTGTATTCAGTACTTTTTATAGATTGAATTGAGAGCCCAGAACAATTTTGCAGGATAAAAACCAACACTTCAGATAGATACATTGGTTTTGTTTTAAAAATTCATTTGATTGATCACAATTACCCCAGGATCCTTGACTGACTGCACATTATTTAATGCAACCTCATGTGCCATATATTGCTCATAATTGAGTATATTCAACTCACAAAAAATGAATAATCCCCACAATCAGAGCTGAATCAGAGTTAAACTCGAGATTAATTTTAGCAGCTATGATAATTCTGTCTATTGAGGATCACTACACATTTTTGGTGAACTAGAGTACAACATTCAAAACAAAATTTCCCCGGGAAATAGTGGGATGTGTACTTGCCTGTGCTACTACAGTAGTTATCGTTGGATTCTTCTACATATGGTTCATCCCAACTATCCCAATCTAAAACAGATCCTTCTTTAGCCTCAAATGTTGGATAATCATTATCGTAACCTGAAGCTTCCGAACTGCTCGAATATCTTTCCATTACTGGCTCATACACTACACAATTTTCTACTAGTCCTGTCTCTTGAATGATACATTCTTCGATTTTATAATCGTGTTTGGTAAGGAGTTTGCTGAAAAAAAAATGATGTTACATTACACTGGAATTTATGGTATTCGTGATGACATTAGTGACAGTAATATCAAGGAAAATGTCAATCGCGAGAAAAGGACCGGTATTCTGCCAATCAAAGAAAAGGCAAAGAAGATAAAATCGCATACAGAGTCAATCTCAATTATGAGCCGGAGAAACATACTTTCATGCATTAATTTGGAGGTAATTTCATATTTGACAAGCTTTCCCAATCTGTAATACTTTGAGATACAATTCTTATGGGGTTCTAAAAGGGAGAAACGAAAAAAAATATAAATGAACCAGTTGACAAGATTTTTCTTTCAAGATGATCTTAGAGTGAGTATTTAAGACATAGAATAATAAAATAATCTCCTAGATTATATTCAACTAACTAGATATAAAGAAATAATGCACCTGAAAAATACTTGGGAGAAAATTTCTGTTAAAATGTAGATTAATACACTAGTTGGTTAATAGTATCTTATGTAACAAGTGTTGAAAATGTCCTTTTAGTAACAAATATTTCAAGCACGAGCATAGCGTGGAGGAGCGACCGACTGTTCAATAAACGAGTTTCTAGAAGAATTTTTGTACACCTTACATACCGTACTTCCTCTACGACCTCGTATTGAAAAAGAATTGTATTTTATTGGGTTGAAATCTATTGGGTTATCATAAAAGTTTCAATAGATGAACAGACCTAGTCTGTCAGACAGGTTCTCAACCCGAAAGACAAGGAAGTGCAAAAGAAGTGGATTTGTTCAATACTTCGTAAAAATTGTAGCCCTTCTCAAAGGTGAATGTGTTGTATGTGTGATTCATTTTCATGATACTCATATAAACAGATATAAAACATTTCCTCGACCAGATGTATCAATAAAAATTTTGATTAAACATCCAAACATAACCACACCTGAATCATTATTGAGAACTAACCCCGATGACAGACATCAGAAATGTTTAGATGTTCATAATAATTTAGTAGAAGAGTTTGAAAAATCAGAATCATTCACAGTTACAATCAATTAGTTATTCATCATGATTGCGTTTTGAGGGAGATTATTAATATTGTTATTATTATTAGTTGTTTCATTTTCATTCAGGAAGTACACCATTTTATTTTTTTTAATCATGAGTATATTTTTTTATTTTCCGTTGTTTTTTTTCTCTTTAGAGACATAATTTTATTTTATTTACTGGTGATCCACCCACAAAAATAAAAAGTATCGCAACACGGATGTTGTGGAAACTTACCATATATTCATCTGAAACAATTTACCCGAGTTTGCCACATTCAGTATATGTACCTTCTAAATAACATACATATTATTTTCATCAGTCAGACCAATGAATAATTTTTGAAAAAACATCAGGGATCATTTCTGTTTAGGCAAAAAAAATCTCCAGAAATAAGTGACTCAGTTTTCCTGTTTCTAAGAAACTGAATAAATTGCGATTTCAGTTTGTGATGAAGAAAATAAAACAACCACATTAATCGGCGTTCTTTTTTCTACATATTCATTTTTCTATGTTTTTTTCTAGTTCTCCAAATAACCCGATAAAGTGACATTAACGAATAAATCGGTCGACAAATTGATTACCATGCGGTGTTGCCGAGTTTCTCACAACGGCTCTATAGAGAATGGAGTTGCAATAGTAATGTTTTTCAAAAATTCCCTTCAAAAACATATTGTGGATCTGTGACTAATCAATTGTTTCGATCCCGCAGTTACTTTTAATACCTTGGGAATTGAAATTGTCACTTTAGTCCATTAGTCAAAGAGTAAAATGCACATTTTAGAATATTATTTTTGGTGCAATTCCAAGAATTCAACATGGTAGTAATAGGTAAATTCCTTATTTCTCATTACTCTTTTCTAACATTTTTGGAGCATATCTTCGTTTTCATTATTACAGGGTTACAATAATGATGAACAATACAATAATCAAAATGAGGATGGGATATAGCTCTCAAAACTGTGTCTAGTGATAGCCAGATACTGACACTTACCTTAATTCAGATTCTGTGATGAAACAACTATCAGGTCCGTAAATCAAATCAGTTAATGGTATTTCAGATCTATTTCTTTCTTCAACGAAGAATCGTCCATGAGCTTGTCCGAAATTATTTATCCTATAACGAAACTCGTCCATCATTTTTTCCTCCTCAGTGCGATTGTCAAAATGAAATGGATGGTCCACTTTTTCTATGAACTTATAGTGAACTCCATAAGAAGGATTCGCTTCGTCATTGTCTTGTATTTCAAAATTTGAAATCTGCTTTGAGAAGCTGTGATATGTGCAAACTCCAAAGGAAGAGTTTGGGCAGCACAACATACAAACGCAAGAACATGACATTTTGGCAGTTTCAGTCAGTTCTCTGCACAAAGAAACGCTATCACAGTGACAAGGGGAAGAGTAGGATTTTGAGACAAAACTATCATCTAACAAGTCCTTTCTAATAAACACAGCCATTTGTGAACAATCCCCCAAATGTTCTGTACCAGGAGGTCCTTCTCCAATACCAGAGAAAGACACTGTGTAATCAGGAAAACGGCTCACTATATTGGTTGCCCTGAAAAAATTGGATTTATAAAGCATGTTCCCAAATTTTCATTACAGGCAGAAAATGTTTAATTAATATGATCCATAGGTGCTTAATGAAACACATACTGTAAGCAGAATGCGGTACTATTGCTTCTGGGAAAGTTATTGAATTAAATCTTAGAAAATACCCCCTCTTACACCCTCTCGAAGCCTGACAAACCGTATGGGGGTCGTTATTTGATTTGTTTTTCTTTTTTGAAACACATACTTAAAGCAGAATGCGGTACTATTTCATTTGGGAAAGTTATTGAATTATTTCCTAGAAACTAACCCCCTCTACCACCCTCTTGAGGCCTGGCAAACTATATGGGGAATGTCATTTGATTTGTTTTTCTCTCATGAAAAACATACTTAAAGCAGAACGCGGTACTATTTCATTTGAGGAAGTAATTGAATTATTTCCTAGAAATTATCCCCTCCACCACCCTCCAGAGGCCTGACAAACTATATGAGGGATGTCATTTGATTTATTTTTCCTTAATGAAAAACATACTAAAAGCAGAGCGCGGTATTATTTCATTTGGAAAAGTAATTGAATTATTTCCTAGAAATTACTCCTCCACCACCTTCCTGAGGCCTGACAATGGGGATATGGGGAATATCATTTGATTTGTTTTTCCTTCATGAAAACCATACTTGAAGCAGAACGCGGTACTATTTCAGTTGGGGAAGTAATTGAATTATTTCCTAGAAATTTCCCCCTTCAATACCCTACTGCGGCCTGACAAACTATATGGGGGCATTTAATCTGTTTTTCGTTCATAAAAAACATACTGAAAGCAGAATTTTCATTTGGGGAAGTACTTGAATTATTTCCTAGAAATTATCCTCACCACCACCCTCCTGAGGCCTGACAAACTATATGGGGGATGTCATTTAATTTGCTTTTCCTTCTTGAAAAACCTACTGAAAGCAGAACGTGATATTATTTCATTTGGGGAAGTAATTGAATTATTTTCTAGAAATTACAGCTCCACCACCCTCCGGAGGCCTGACAAACTGTATGGGGAATGTCATTTGTTTTGTTTTTTCCTTTATGAAACACATACTGAAAGCAGAATAATTTTCCTTTTGGGATAATTACTTACTGAAACATTGTCTAGAAACCTCATCTGCCACCCTCTGAAGTCCTGCCAATTTGTTAAAGGTGTGTAGTAAAATGAAGAATAATATTATAATGATAGATAGGCTTGATAAGTATATTTTTATCGCTTCATTGCTTTCAGAAAAATAAAAAATAAATCCCAATTTTTTTCTTGGAGTATATCTGTGGATGTGGCTAACTTCACACAGGTAGCAAACATGCCTATAAGAATATTTAAAATAAACAGAAAATACAAATATAATTAGAATAATATAACATTGACATATACTCATGTTTCTATCAGTTAGTTTTTTTGATTCCATATATAGGTGGATTGTCAATTTCAATGGAACAGTGGTATCAATAAATCTAGTATTTTGGAGTAATCAATTTGCAAAACAATACTCATGACACATTACACTAGCAGTTAAAAAAGCGTTTTCAATAAAAGATTACATCAGTTTATTGATTATCTTAAGAATCATAGGAATTCACCATCATTATTTGATTTCTTTTACAGGTTATTAAAATTTCAGTACATACCATTCTTCAAATTGTGCTCTGCTCCATTCGAATTTGTGATCATAATGTCGCATCCTTTTCGGATCTGATGAGAATAAAATATTGAAATCTGAGTTTGGAGTTGTGATTATAACTATCTTTGGTTCAATGAAACTGAAGATATTGTAGGGAAAAGCATCCAATACATCAGGATATAAATGTTCAATCCTAAAAAAAAATATATTTGTTTGTACAACTCCTTCCAAAAAATACAAATCATTTTCCCAGAACACATGTCTGATATGACTGTGATTCTGCTTTTCATTCATAGCAAGCAGTGAAATCTCAAGATTTCTCTAGAAAAATTCAATAATTCTATTCTTATCTCGAGGTTTTCAGGAAAGAGAAGTTCTGTAACGTACACATAACAACCGAAGAACTGAGAGAAGGATTTGAGGCAATTTCACTTACAGTTCAACTGCTACAACTGCATCTGTACACTGTAGTCGGTAATCAGGATCTGCAACGCTTCCTGCAAATACGCTTATTTCAAGAGGTGACTCTCTACGTCTGAGATATTCAAGAGTAAGAGGATATATTCGCCTAACGTTATCTCTGAGAGTATCTTCCTCTATATCAACACATAGTAATTGGTTTAAGCTACTTAATCGTTTTATGAAAACGAAGAGCCCAAATTCAGCACAGCCAAAATCACATAACTTTTTAATTTTCTTCCTCCATCTCTCATCCAAAAGGATTTCATAAACTTTTGCGTATCTTTGTCGGAAAACTGGAGGTTCAAATTTGAGATTGTTTTCTAGATCCTTTTCTGTATTCACCGGTACCGAGTTTTCTCTGTTCTTCTGCAATGATTCTAAGAACTTTATGCGTTTTCTGTGTCTCAAGAGTTGAAATACGAGAAGACTCAGGCAATGGAAAAGTACTATCATGTTTTAAACGTTCTGTTATTGAATGTAAATTATATTTCAAAATATTACAAAAAAATCAAAAATATAAACATAACCTACAATAACTTCTTCTTCTTCTTCTTTATTTCCATGGGTTCGACTACGCTGGTCATTACCCAGATAACCTACAATAAGCATCTTCTTAATTTGCTTCGATAAAATTTTTTCTTGGCTCGGGCTTTATGACCTCTACGTATGCAGCAATTTGCCAGTCTTTGGTGACTTGAATATCACTCATCGCAAATAACTAATTAACATAAACATATCACATCTGTGACCAATATATTCTGTGACGTATATATCTGAATGACTAGTAGGCTTCATTAGACTGAAGCCACAATAGGATGTCTGTATTTAAAAAAAACACTACAAGTACATTATTTCAATTACACCCGCATAAATTTATTGTGAAAATAAAGCAAATTATGCATTGAAATATAGTTTTAAGTAAATAACTTTAAAGATTTTAAGTGCAAATATACGAAATAAGCATCCTGGTGTCACGCACTCTTCTTTTTTTGAAAACTCATTATAGTAACTTTCTTCTCATTATATTGACTTTTTTCTTATTATATTGACTTTTTTCTCGTTATAATGACTTCTTTCTCAATATAATGACTTTTTTTCCATTGTACTGACTTTTTTCTCATTATAATGACTCGTATTATCTGCCCGTACTTCTCTTTGCTGTTACAAAATCCAAAACTTTCGGCAAAGGAGTATTTTTTTTCTATAAGTATAAAAGTCCTATTTTCTTCAATCTTCTCTTCGCCGTTGCTAAACTAAAGTTTACTTCATACCCTAGCGAACTTCGAAAATTTTCTGCGAATAAAATGGCTGCCGACATGGTTCTGCATCAACGATTGGTCCGGCATGACTGGGAGCCATTTTATTCCCAGAAAAATGGCAAAATTCGCAAGGGTATGAACAAGCCTTTATGAAATAGATTCAAAAAAGCCGTAACTTCTTTATAACTTTTAGACCCAATAAAAAGCAATATGCAATATAATAGTTAACCAGTTCAATTTTTCGTAACAAATTAATCAAATTTATAGTAATTAATAATGATTTAACTATAAACAGATGATCTAGTTAGATACCTACCCAACAACGAAGTAGCGCATTACCAAGAAAATATAAAGTTATAGTAAGAAAAAGGTCATTATAGTGAGAAAAAAGTCATTATAATGAAAAAAATCCAATATAATAAGAAAAAGCCAATATCATGAGAAAAAAGTCAATGTAATAAGAAAAAAAGCCAAAATGCCAGTGAACCAGAATCCACCGCATAGAAGTTGCAAAGAGTTACTGCTGGGATCTGCGACTTCGCAATGTGGATACAAAATAGAGGCACTAGTGATTATTTGCGAGTGCTTAATATCCGCAAACACGCTCGTCGCCAGTAACTGCCCAAGACGTCGCGAAGCGTACACCTTTAAGTTTCTATAGACAGCCTCAAAGCGAATTCACAAAGTAGCGGTTTTTTGAAAGATTATCAATATTTAAATGGAATTTAAATGCACCTCTCACGGAAATTAAATGAATGTACACATTTGTAATTACTGCATTGAACTTTTGAAAGCATTCCTTTTATATTTACCAAATTGATGAAATAAATGTAGGTTTGTGAATTTCTCTGGAATGGATAAATGGAAAGCAATTTGATATAATTTTCAAAATATTTATTAACACTAACTAATAACTAGTAACATAAAATAACAAAATAATAACATTGTCTTCAAAAAAATATATTTATATATATTACGAAAACAAACAACAATTTTAATAATGGCTAATCACAGAAATCAACGCAACTAAAAAAAACTTTCATCATTGTATGCAGCCTCCACAAACCTGAAATGAAAAGTTGATGATAAGTTGCTGCGCTATTTTAAGGCAGTAGTTTGGGGAATACATTTAATACGCGTTATCCTAAAGGCACTGCCTGTAAAGCCATCCCTACTACACCACTACATAATCTTCAATATTTTTACTCCTTCTCAAATAGAATATATATATGAGTGAAAAATATAATTATTTAGAGAACACAGCATCAGAAATCAGAAAATGGAGCTTTTTCAAAATTATGAAGTGGGGTGGAAAAAATTATCGAATACTTTTATAAAAGAAGAGTGAACGACTCTACTTGACGGTATATCCGCATAGACCTATACATTTTTCGTTTGCAAGTATTCAACAGAAAACAACTATTGAATTTTTATAATTTTCATGCAGTTACTCATTTTCACCAAAATCATTTTCAGCCACCCTGTATAATTTGAGGGCATGAAAATGGATCAAAAATATCACACATCTGATCTATCAAATGCTATTATAATTATTTCCTCCATTATTTCGATTTGCATCTGCATATAGAAGCCCATGGCCCATCGATACATTTTTGTTCTAACCTATAGCTAATCATAATCAATAACGTTTTCAGTTATTTATAGTTGTTTTCAGTATAGATTTTCTCTGCTGCTACCTCACCTTCCACTTGAAGATGAATCGCGTAATTTTTTGTTTTTTTACGTAACTAAGTCAAAAAGTTTTACTTACCTTTAGACAATTTGCAACTTTTCTACACCATCAAGGAACTGAACTATGCACGAATACCTACAACTTTATAAAGTACCGATACAATAAATAAGTTTTGTTAGCAACTTCCATATGTAAATTGTTTAAGGTTTCGGTCAACAGTTATCTCCTTATTCGGTATATTTGGTATAACATATATAATATAACATCAAAGAATATCACTAAACTTAATTTGTAGTCCAGAAATCCAATAATAATGCCAAAAACAGTTGAAACAGATTACTTAGCGGGAAATTCAGGAATTCAACATGAAGGATTCAGGCTGAATGCACCAAGAGGGAGCAAGGCCATAAAATTATGAAGATGAACATGAAGGGTTCTCCCTCTGGTATCGAGTTAGGAAACTATCTATAAGTACATACATTGTTTTCTTCGAAATTTCTTTTATTAATCGCTGTTCATGTACATTTTATTGAATCTGTAGTGGTTATTTATAGGTGATTGAATTCTGGTACAAATAGATATTGGAAGTAATGTTTTACTGATGACAGAAAGTACAAGAAAGTGATTCAATTTTTGCCACTTTGGCGCGAGAAATACCTGATATACTCTATATTAGTTCAACCAAATAATCATGGATGTCGCTCTTCTGTCTTCTACAACGTAAAGAAGAGGAAGAATAGTTATGACAGTTACTAAAGTCCGAGAAATTTCTTGTGGTTATTCCACAATACGCTTGACACTTGTCAAGTTTTTAGTTCACTAATGGCGTTTGTGTGGAGTTGTGTGTTGTAAAGTGCTCGTTTAGTAAACATAGTTCGACGGAGAATTCCTGCAGAATAATTAATTGAGATTAATTTGTTCACGCAAGGTTAGTAATTTTTCATTTCCGATTAAGCTTTCAGTGTCAGCCGAATTTGTTTTTCGTCTGTGCCAATTCTCAGAGAATTACTGAAAGCATTTCTTCAGCAAGTATTTAAATTGGTTAACACATGGTTAATTATTCCAAAGATTGCTAATTGCCAATGGAAAGATCTCGAAAAAATAAAAAAGAACTGTAACTCAATTCTAAAAGTTCCACTTCACTTCAATTATTTGAGGTAGAAGAATTCCTTTGAGAAAAATAGACAAATTGAAAATAATTGTCAGGAAAAATTTGGTATTGACATAAGTGCTGATACTGTTGATAACTTTTTCTTGCAACCTTTTTTGCATAATTAATTTTCATACACTGTACAGTCAATATTTTGTAGTTTTCGTTGGAAAACATTCATCCGTGAGAAAATCTGTTCAGATACTTTGACACTATATTAACATCTTCCTGAGAAAACTAAATGCCCCTAGTACAACTTTAACACTAATTTTTCACACCTAAGGTTCCAGATATTCATTTATTTTACTCTTTTTCATAATGAAGTGTCACTTTTGAAATTTACGGAATATACAGGGCATTTAAAATGATCAAGTTACAGAACATACAAAATGATCAAGTTGGTGCCACTTTGAGGAATATTTTAGAAGGATTGAATACCTAACCTATAAGTTTGTGTTATGCCAATTTTCAAACTTTCAAAATCCATTTTTTTCTTTTTCAAATAACGTCTGATGTACCATTCATCGTAGGTATACAACTAACTAGATGACTGTTGTAACCATATGCAACAAAATATAAAATAGTAAGAGTATTTCATCTTATTGTACCCCTCTCACGAACTCTCTTGCTTCTTAGGAGCACCGCAAAATGAACGGTTATCTGTCACTGGTATGGAGAGAGCAGCATAAAATCACACGAACGTCGAGACCACAGACTTATTAAAAGAAATATTCATATTCAGATTCATATAGGTCGATCCGACGAGTTGAATTTTTCCACCACTTCGTGTTGGATACAAAAGCCTAAGATTTTCGTCTTGTTCCCCCGGAAAATTGAAAAAATAATTTGATTCCTGCCATTTTCATTTTGGTCGTAGATATGTTCTTTGAACAATAGGTTCAGAGTTATATCCTTTTGGTGCGTGAACTAAAAAATATGAAAGAGGGAAAGGATAGTGAAGTGATGATTTGTTGAAGCTTGACATTCTGTAGCCTTCCGTATGTTGATCCTGTGATATAACGTATTTCCATCTAACAGGGAAATGGGGAATCATGTAGCTGTTGATAACTTCACAATAACCTCAAAATATTTCTTAAAATTTTATCAATCCCGGAAACTTTATTCATGTTTTCCATGTTATTGTGTTCATATGTGGTGAGCACGTCTGATAAATGTTGTGTTATTTCCAATGACCATAACATGTAACTTACAGCATTTTCTGTTCCTTTTCTTTTTCTCAGTCGATGTCGTGGAATTTGATGATAAATGCACTTTGATATAGGTAATGTTTCTAAAGTCAGTAGAATGAACTAAAAAAACTGAAAGAAATATAATAGACTTTGCCGCTGTGTTCTCATACACTGACATAGCCAGAGATTATTTTATTTAATTTAAATTTCACAACTGCCAACTGTTTTTTTTAATAAAAAGTAATGGATGGAAAGAAATGATAGGAAGTAATATATTCAACCGACTTTGGAAAGACTGAAATATAAATAAGTACCTACTTACTTTCGAATTTTGATTAGTTTTTTTACTTACTTTCAGTTATCTTCAAACCATGTATTCAGTAGAGTGTTTGTCAAGCTGTTGACGATCTGTATAACGCGGGGAAACAATTTTAAAAATTTAATTTCATTTCAAACTTTTCTTGTCATTATTGTTATTTAATAATTGATGAACAGGAGAAAAAGACGACTTGGAGGTTTACCGAACGTGAAAAATATGTCAGTTCAAAATTATTTTCGTTCGAGAAGCAGAAATCAATCAAATATCACGAATATTCAAGATTAGTTTTTCTATTTCTTTAGAATCAAGAATAATAAAAAGTTACATTGAAATTTTCACAGAAAATGAAAGGCATCACCTACATCTTTTGGAAAATGATCAGGGCCGGCTTTACAGATCTTTCTGCTAGTGTGCAAATCCCAGAGTAGCGCCTCTATTGGAGTTTATTGAATTGACAAACTAGAGCCGGCCTTGCCCCTACTTACATCAAATTATCTATGTGTTAAAAAAAAACGCCGACTATAAATAAATGTCGAATGAAAAATATGTGGACAGATTGATAGACGTCGAACGAGGATTTGGGAGTGTGGTACTTCGGTCTTGATTTGACTGTGATTCATGAAGGGTGTATTTTTTTTTCTGCTAAAATAAGCCGCATCTGAATTCATAAAATGAGTTTAACCAATGAACAGACATTGACACTTACTGGTATGTATCGAGTTCGCCCAATATTATGGGACCCCACTCAAATGGAATATAGAAACAAAAACAAAAGACATGATATGATGATGGAAATAGCGGTGGCCTTGGCAATAGATAAAAATGTGGAAAACAACTACATTTGCTCGAGAAAAAAAAAAAAAAATGAAGGATTCACGGAAAACGGGAGTGGATGCGAAGAAACGTATTGTTACGTTTTTGCTAAATAATAGGCCAAGCACACTACTAAACTGTTTATTTTCTAACTTCACTATAAACAAACATACAACACTTCACTGACTTATAAAACACTTAGATCTATACAATAATACAACTATCTAAATATTCCAAACACTTCTGCTTATTATCACTTTCTAATCTTCTTAATAAATTCTCTTCATAAAACTTCCCTCCCAGTCAAATGTCACGCGTTTATATAGGTACTCAAGTGTAACCAGAATCTTCGCGACGCGACGGTTTGGTTATCCCGAATATTCATTACCGGCAGCTATCTGCCTTTTTCTCGGAAACCATATCGATGATACGCGTGCAAGTCTATCCAGCGGCGTAGCTAGGGGATTTTTATCAATCTCGTAACATTATCCCCCTCTCAATTTTGATCGTCCCGATCAAACAATGTGTCGTTGTCTCCATTATAACGTTTGAGTCTCTCTAGGTGAATGACCTTCATTTTCGCTCTCTGGCTGCGTTGAATTCTATAGACCAAGTCGTTTATTCTTTTCACTATCGTATATGGTCCTTCCCAAGATGGTGTTAATACAGGAGAAAATCCTTTCTTACGACGAGGATTGTACAGCCACACTCGATCTCCTTCTTTGAATCCACCAGTATTGGCCTTAAGATCGTATCGAGCCTTCATTCTGTCACTAGTTATTTTCAATCTTTTTCTTGCAAATTCGTGGATCCCATTCAAGCTATCTCGCAGTTCGTCTGCATAATCCTGTACATCTTTTTCTTCAGAACTTGGTGATCCGAACACCAAGTCACAGGGCAACCGAAGTTCTCTCCCGAAGATGATGCTGGCTGGAGTGAGCTGTGTGGAATCGTGCACAGAGGCCCTGTAAGCCATCAAGAATAGTGGAAGATGTCGATCCCATGTCTTTTGGTGCTCCTCTACTACTTTGGAAAGATGTTCTTCCATAGTCCTGTTGAACCTTTCAACCATGCCATCAGACTGTGGGTGGAGGGCCGTTGTTCTGGTCTTGCTAATTCCCATCAATTCACAAACTTCCTTGAATAAATTTGATTCAAAATTTCTTCCTTGATCGGAATGTAGCTCCATTGGGACTCCAAACCTTGAAAACATGTGATCCACCAGAGCTCCTGCAACTGTGGATGCTTCTTGATTAGGCAAGGCATAAGCTTCAACCCATTTGCTAAAGTAATCCATGGCAACGAGGATGTATTTGTTGCCATCATTCGTCATCGGAAACGGTCCTGCTACATCGATGGCGATTCGTTCGAAGGGAGCGCCTACATTGTATTGTTTCATCTCTCCTCTCGATCTTGTCTTGGGACCTTTGCTTGCTTCACACGGACATCTTCGGCACCATCTCTCTACATCTTCACGACATTGGACCCAGTAAAATCTTGACGTAGGCCGATTCCCAAGTTCTCTTCAATAGACCATTCTCAACAATCAGGGAATCCCATTGTGCCCACAATGCCTTGAAACCTGATGATCGTGAGGATATTTCCTTCCAGGTGGGTCTTTCCGCTCCGCTTTCCATCGTAGAAATTCTGCAATGTTTGGATCACTTTCTTGGTCCTGCCTGATTTTCGCTGTGGTCTAATTATTGTCGTCAACCATTAATCTCACCTGGTTGATCCCTTTGCGACGTACAATTCGCTCACAAGTATCCGAATCAGGTCTTCTGGGCAAGGTATCTGTTTTGTTTGGCATTTCAGTTGTTGTTAGCCTCTTAACTGGGATAGCATTGGGGGC
Organism: Chrysolina americana; assembly: GCA_958502065.1. Taxonomy (NCBI): domain Eukaryota; kingdom Metazoa; phylum Arthropoda; class Insecta; order Coleoptera; family Chrysomelidae; genus Chrysolina; species Chrysolina americana. The sequence goes on from OY293414.1 coordinate 77,747,755, forward strand.
TTCATCATTGCTAGTCGGCATGCGCCCTGGTATCAATTCGGTTGTTCTTACCCTCTTCATACTCATGGCCGTGGGAGTTTTATCTTCGCTAGCCGGCATGCGCCCCGATATCCATTCGGTTGTACGTAGCCTCGTAACACGGATGATCCTGGGGGTTCCATCATTGCTAACCGGCATGCGCCCCGATATGTTGGCTGATTCTAATTTTTCCTGTCGCCAATTTGAGAACTCGCTGGAAGACCTTGTCCACACAGGTGATAGCGAACGTGGTGGCATTCTTACCCTCAGTCTCTAATAAAATGTCCCAATTTTCCACATCAATAGCAAGCCCCGTTCTCCTGAGTACTCATTCCGCTTTTCAAAGATCTGAGCGCATCCAGAACCTTCTCCAATAAACTAGTAACTGTGCTTGCTCGTTGTTCGGGTTCTTCTATTGAAACCGCTCGTACTTTCGGACTCAAGGAGTTGAGGGCCGCCTCAACTTCTAGAGAACGTACCAAGGCATCACTACTCCTCTTGAAGTGTGCTAGTCGCAGAGTTCTTTGAACTTCGGTGTCTCTCAGTCCATCTATAAATAACTGCACCGCTAACTGTTCCTTGAAATCCCCCGGTGCTTCTGGGTAAGCCAGTTGAATTAGGCGTCTCACATCCGATTCAAATTCCTGCAGACTCTCACCTGATTTCTGAGTGCGCATTTTCATTTGAGCCCGATCCAGCTGTTCTCGATGTTGATCACCATACCGTAAATCTAATGCAGTAATCAGGTCTTTATATTTATTTTGCTGTTCGATAGGTATCATCTGTAACATACCCAAAGCTGGCCCTCTCAAAGCTACTATAAGAGCCGTAGCTTTTTCTTCTTCGCCCCATCCATTTGCCACTGCTGCAGCTTCAAATTGTCGGCGATACATGGACCAAGAGGACTGTCCATCAAAAGTCGGTGGTTTTACGGAAATTCCTGATGTAGTAACCCTGTCTAGACGATCTTGCTTCTTGAGGAGTGCTATCTGATTTTCGAGTCCTTTCACCTCCTCTCGCACTGTATCCACTTTCTTTCATCGTCGATTTTCTTGACGTCTTCCTCTATTTTTCCTTTCATTTCCTCCATTTGTACTTCGGTTTTCTGTAGAACATGTTGGAAGAATTTGTCTTGATGTTCTAGAACTCTGTGAAGGTCTGTTTTTCTTTGTTCTTCTATTCGTTCTAATTTATTCTTCTGTTGTTCGAGAAGTTTCTGGAGTGCTTCTTCTCGTTTATTTCTCTGTTCTTCGAGAATTTTCTGGAGTTCTCCTTCTCGTTCTTGTTTTTCTTTTTCTCGTTCTTGTTTTTCATTTTCTCGCTCTTTTCTCTGTTCTTCGAGAATTTTCTGGAGTGCTTTTTCTCGTTCTTGTTTTTCATCTATCCTTCGCATTTTCTCTTCTCTTTCTTGTTTTTCATCTAACCTTCGCATTTCCTCTTCTCGTTCTTTCTTTTCCTCCTATCGCCGCTTTTCCTCTTCTTGTTTTTCCTCCTGGCGCCTTCATTCCAAATCCGTAAACTGATTTTGGATAAATTACACAATATCCTCCATCGTATCGTACGATGTACTCCTCGTATTCACCATAAATAGTTTATAAATAGGTTGTTTCTGTTTTTCACTAATATCCCGCTTCGGACACCACTGTTACGTTTTTGCTAAATAATAGGCCGAGCACACTACTGAACTGTTTATTTTCTAACTTCACTATAAACAAACATACAACACTTCACTGACTAATAAAACACTTAGATCTATACAACAATACAACTAGCTAAATATTCCAAACACTTCTGCTTATTATCACTTTCTAATCTTCTTAATAAATTATCTTCATAAAACTCTTACCTCCCAGTCAAATGTCACGCGTTTATATAGGTACTCAAGTGTAACCAGAATCTTCGCGACGCGACGGTTTGGTTATCCCGAATATTCATTACCGGCAGCTATCTGCTTTTTTCTCGGAAACCATATCGATGATACGCGTGCAAGTCTATCCAGCGGCGTAGCTAGGGGATTTTTATCAATCTCGTAACAGTATGTAAGCAAATGGTTTGCTAACCAGGATATATTGTTACGATTTGCTAAATAATAATGCCGAGCACACTACTAAACTGTTTATTTTCTAACTTCACTAAAAACATACAACTACTTCACTGACTAATAAAACACTTAGATCTATACAACAATACAACTAGCTGAATATTCCAAACACTTATATACTTCTTCAAAAACTGCTTATCACTTCTTCATAAACTTCTTAATCGAAACTTCTCTTCATAAAACTTCTTTTCATAAAACTTCTTAGTCATAGTGAAATGTCTCCTTATATACTCGAGCCGTGTGTAGACCAGATCATTCGCGACGGTTCCATTAATCCGAATATTCAATACCGAAAATCGTCTCCGATTTTCCATGAAGCTATTATCGACGAACCGCTAGCGAGTCGACTCAGTGGAGTAGCTAGGGGATTTTTATCAATCTCCTAACAATATGATGTCTCTAGCTGACAAAAATAAGCCGAGAACAACGGTGGATACAGAGACATAAGAGGTTAGATAGTCATAATACAGATGTTATCGGAATTCACCTATAATTTTTTTTAACAAACAAATGAAATTATCGTATTCTTTTATATATCACACACAAGTAAAATAGAAGAGGGTTTAAATCAACGTCGATCGACGTAGCACATGTCTACACTACTACGATAGTGTAGACGTGTTGTTTGTGTTTGTTGGTCGACGCCGATCAATATCGATCGACGTTGACTGACTATATGTGGACGCAGCTTTAAGATCATACATTGTTTGCCGCCACCGGCATCCTGTAAGGTGAGCAGAAATATTAGGCCAATTAGGGACTGCATTAAACGCATTATGGAATCGTGCGCGTGCCGACAAAGGATTTCAAGAAAGATAACCAACTGATGGAAGGTATTATATTCCGTACTTTGTTTTTACGCTCCTGTCCGACCCCCTTTCGGCGGCATGTTTTGATGTTTGGAATGGAAGTAGTCAATTTTTCAACGAATATTTTAATTTGAAAGTGGGAATTTTTCTGTCGTTTTCCCTTACGTTTGGCGCCCCTTTCTGGCCTGATGGTGTGCTGTGCACACCTCGCACACCCGCTAGAGCCGGCCCTGAAAATGGTTCGTACAGATAGCGGGAAACATTTATTCGCAAACCACGGATTCTTGAGAAGAATATTCTTATTTGTTAAGTCGAAAACTAAAAAAATGCATTTGAACGGTGTCACAGATTGTGAAAAGAACTAGGTACGTTCTTTCGAAACATACTTACAGTAGTATTAAAAAATATATATATTCGGACGATAAATGTTTAAAAACTTCCAGTATTCGAGTTTCCTTTCCTCAATTTTATTATAGTTTGAAATTATACCCTCTGGGAAACAGCAAGACAGACAGCGACACTTCGATAATGCATGGTGGTTATTGTTTTCTCGAAGGTAGTACACTCACGAGTGCTTAAAATTTTATTGATAACTGTTAGGCAAAAATATTGAAACCAACCGATTGATAAAATCCTTAAGGACGAGTTATTTTATCTGAATTCGGTTTGTTTGAATGTTTTCGCCAAACAAACGTGTTTGAGTGATGAAAATAAAAAATTATCGATACAATTTGATGAACGAGTTGTATTTGGAAAGATTATTTTTTTCGCCAATCCGAAAAGTGAATAACCACTAATAATAAGGTACCTTTTCATTCATTTTGATGATATAATAATTCATTATAACGTTTCATATGACCCACAGATAACCCTATTTAGTTATGACAGTTCAAAGGTAAACAACGTTTTATCGAGGACCTGTCAGTTTTATCAGTAGGTATAAAACCGAATGATTGGCCAGAATAATCCGCTGCTATTGGTTGAAATACCAGAAACGTCAAAATTTGACATATAAAAAAAATAATCACGTTTATTTTGGTTCGTGTTGGTGAAATATTTGTATATGAACTTGTTGGGAAGATGAAAACTTCTATTATCTCTGTTTTGTTTTTGTACCATCCATTCAACTCCTTTCCACCCCCTGGATATAGCGAAATAAATATTTCTGGATTTCATTATTCATTTCATTTCGCTTTGCGAATGTTCTTTTGGAAAACGGGCTATTTTTTCGACATAATCATAATTGTCAATGTATTTTTGGTCAATGCGAAGGAATTATTTTGGTACTTCATCAATTATTATGGTTTCGAATGAACCTGATACAGCGATAGTAACGTAGTCTATGAGATCAAAATGCCAATATCAGAAAACTTATTTGAAATAATTTTGCATTGGAATTAAACGTTTGAGATTCCAAACTCTTCGTTCCGCATTCCTATGATAATCTTGAGCTGAAATACTTCGCTATCCATATCACTCCAATTCCTTTTCTTACACTACTAAAACTTCAACTGTATTGCGCTTGAGTTAAATAATACGTAATTATACAAAGCATGTAGCCGTATTTCGAGTTTTTCTTATAGTTATGCAATCAGATGTAATCGATAGATTTGATCGAAGTTTATGTAATACTTTGACCGGTTAGTAAGTATGTAGACACGCGGGATTTGCAGGAAACAGAGAAAGTACAACGATCGACCTTCTCGATGCGATAACTTCAAATAATAACAATAACAGTTTTGAGTTGACTAAGAAAAATATGAAAGGATTTATAGAACCACTTTATATAACGAATGAGACTATATTTAACTAAATCGTTTTCATAATTATTTACAATATGAACTGAACAAACTGTGCATTTAATATCAGGCTATTTATCTCGCGAAGAATTGATCTTTGTTTTATTAATTACCAAATAAGGTGTCCAAAAACTTTGCTGCTGTATACTGATTTATATAGTAACTATTTCTAAAACCAATTGGAACGAAAATTAAAATAAGAGCACTACGCTACGAGGACTGTTCATATCCACTGCCCGGCAAATGGAAAATTTACGTACTAGCAGTGTTTTTACTTCCAAATCGTTCCTGGTACAATCATAAAAAAGTTCTGTCGTGTTCTGTCGCGCAGATTAGTATTATTATTATTATTATTATTGTCATAAATGCTCGCCTAGCTGGCCTGGACACCTGTTATAAGTGCCGAGTGTTTCACATGGGGCGATCAATTGCTATGATTATTGTAAGAATAATACAGGGTCTTTCACGACGAGCGTTCGTTAGGAACCATTCAAAATATAAACTTGAAATTTTGTGGTAGTGGGTTTTATAATACGGCCTTCTTAATTAAAATATTTTCAACTTCCGGACGCTTTCCGTTATACCGGAAGTAGAGGGCAACTTCCTTATTTCGAATGGAACACCCTGTATTTCATTACATTTTTTAATTTCCCAGCAGATTTTAGGCCCACTTTGTGTAGCAATGCCTATATCCAAATTTGTTAGTTTTCGAGCTTCAGGTCTTATTCAGGCAAATTCTGTAAATTTTTTACTTGACTGACTCTCTTTGTTTCTAAAAAATGAATTTTGTGAAGAACTGGAGACCTTTATGAGAGCAGAAATAATAATAAACTAAACCATTTTCTAAATAATAGCATTATGGCTTTGATTGCTTTTAGAACTGATATGTGTGTTACATTGCTCTTCTGTTCTGTTCTTCTGTGGGGAACATCCAGAAACACCAAATTGATGGAGTGTTATGCTGTACATCACAAAAGATTGAATATACTGGGATCACACCAGCTGACTGTGGGAGAAATACCACGAATAGACCCCCTCAAAATCCTTAAATTCCTCAAGGAATTGGGGCACCATTCATATTTACCATTCCATACTGTGGAAATATTTTACAGTTTCAACATATAAAAACGAACTTTAAAATAAACCAAAACTTGAACCTGCAGTATTGATAGATTTTAGAAGTAATGGACAAACATTTCGACTTTTGTTTGCCTTATCGCGGACTTCAACGACTTATAGAAGATTTAAAGAAAGAAACAGTAGGGTATAAAAACGCATCGCAACCAAATCGGTTTAAAATGTTTTTTTTTTCATGGCGAGTTTCGAAATAAAGGGGCATATCTTCCTTTATTGTTCATTATACTACGGACATCCCTAACAATCTAGCATTTCAATTAATTAAATTCTAGAAATTTTGTAAATTCATTTTCTGAAGATGTTTTATTAGCATATTTTGGAGAAATTGCTTGATAATTCTTGTCCTACTCATTGTGGTAAATATATTTACCGTTGAGAAGTGTTTATTGAAGTCCTTGTATTATTATCGTTTTTTTTTATTTGGTCCACACGTATAACTTAATAATTAGCTAGTGAGAAATTGTTTTATAGATCTTTTGTTTGCCAGAATCATTTAATGTGAGGGGTTTATTCAGTAGTTACTGTAATTTTGAAAGAAATACTTAAATTACCTGAAAAAAAATCATAAATATTTCATCAAAGAAGACGGAATTTTCTCAGTAACACTTTCTTTGTTCGTTTTTGTTGTTGAAGTGATTTTGGAGTTGGTGTAAATTCATCGTATTGATATTGTTATTCTTTGGTCAAAGGGCGGATTTAGACAGATACACAGGATATTATTTATAACGAAGGATTTGTTTAAGCTCTTGAGAAAAAATAAACTTCTTAGACCAGCTCGGAGGGATTAAAATTTGTGAATGGCAGTTTTAGAAAAGGTTGCTTTTGTTGTGACTAATTGCAGCAAATATTCAGACTTGCTGTCTAACAAAAAAGTTCCGTTAGTATTTAGAGTAAGTAAGTAGTAGAGATTGAAATTAAACTAAGGGAGCGAATTAACGGCCATACCCAATGAATATAAAACCAAAGATATAAAAAAAAAAAAAATCATTAGATAAATGAAGAATTTTATGAAATTTAGCGAAGATAACAAACACGGTTATAAAATCTCACGAACGAAAAAAACGAATTTCATCTCTAGTATGAAATGATGCTGTTTTCTACGATAGACGTTGTTTATAAATTACTGGAATTTTTGTATCAGAGTTCATATTATTTATAGTTATAGAGAGAACTTCAAATATAATCGTGAGAATTTTTATAAACTGACATTTGTTTGCTGATTCAAGTGCAAAGTAGTGATATTAACTGTCATTAGTGTCAAAAATCCATCAAATTGTTTTCAGTATATTCCCATCGGGTCGCATGATAATGTTCATTTACTTCATTTTCATCTCTTGAGTGAAAAACTATCCCTTTCATGTGGATATCCCGTTGTAAAATTATCATTTTCATATACATGAAAGAAAAAATATCTTTAATGGAATTGATTGTTCTTGATTGTTGAGGCGTTACAGGAATCCATGGCTTTCACTCATTAAGGTTTCACACTTTGGAAAAATTAAATAGTCGATGGAATTGTAATTACGCTTCAGGTTTATAGATGTCATTAGAGCAATGACGGTCCTTTATCTAATCTTTATTGAAGTGTTCGTGAACATTCTGTAACAAAAAAATAAATAGGATTATTACCTATATTATTAGAAAAACAGCATTGCATATTTGAATTGTCTGAAATAATATATGAGATTTTATTCATTAATAATTTTATTATTAAATCGTATGTACATCTACTATGAAGTTATACCTAATTGCTATTACTAGTTTTAAGGAAACAGCTCGTTGAACTTGCCAACAGATTTATAGATATAGAAGCGGGAACAGACTTGATCTGTGAATTGAGTGTGGGTGTTGCATTATTTATTGAAATTAAATGAATCGGTAAATGAATATTTTGACAAATTTAAATGTTTAGATATACAACAACAATTTAACAATTTAATCACTAACCGAAAGATAAAAAAGTTGTTTTTTTATTAAATATAAGTTCACAATCACTTTTTATAGATGAACGAGCTACTTTGTAATTGACCTAGAACGTTCAATTTGTTTCTAATATATTCGATCATGTTTACGATTGGTTGCAGTATTCGATTCTATACGTTTTAATAAAAAAATCAACTCGTAAATTTGCACATATGTCTGACTTACCTCAAGGTACGAGCAAGTGGAAACTACCAATGAATAACAAACTTATATCGTTGCTGAATAAGCTTGAATTTTTTTATTCGATTTATCTGTTGTAGAATACTATACCATGTTGTCTATAGTTGCCGTAACAAAAAAAATCACTCAAAATGCGATCGATCATTTTAAAGGTTATCCCAACAGTCGAAATATGGAGTAACACTACTCAATCTATGTACTGATGACTTATTCAGCTTGAAGACAACTGGTGAAAGTAATCATGTCGAAACCGCGTGGACATTCTTCTGAATACCTGTACAGTACATCACATATTTCAGTACGTGTGTTTAACATATCGGATAAAGCACATCATCCCCACCATCATTATAAAACCAGAGGTCGCCAACTACGTATGCACCAATTAGTGAAAAATATCACTATTACATAGTTTCTCCTATATCGGCACAAAATTGTGTTATATCATTTCTGGACAAATAAAATCATTCACATCATACCAGGAAACTGTTTTACTACAGACTCCTATATATGCTATTTCACTACCATCTTGGAGACAAAATTGTTATAACAATAAGAAATAAATAAAAGTCCCTATCATGAACCTTACCTACCAATGATCCTTTGAATCAGACCTGTTATAGTTATTTAATACATTTTATTATATTTCGAAAAAGTGCCGCCAAGTGCTTTGCATTCATCGATTACTAACTTTTTCTACATCCATGCATGCGAATTTTATTTTCCTTCACCTAGTGCCGCATCTGAATAAATAGTTTTTTGCTTTTTGCATGAACGTAGAATATAGTTATTTATGCAACAAGTGCAAAAAGTAAGTCTGTTAGGCCGAGTTGGACAAGACGTCAAGTGCAATGAACATTTTTTGCACGAGTTGCATACAACATTTTTTCTACGTTCATGCAAAAAGCAAAAAATTATGTATTCAGGTGCGGCACTAATAGGTGAAGGAAAATGAAATACGCAATTTGAATAAATAAATATTACTAGCGATTTCATCACCATCATCTAGTTTTCCATTAATATTACTCATTTTAAAATTATCAGTTCTGTAATTGTCAGAATTAAATTTTGTCTGAAGTTTATATAACAGTTGCATTATAAAAATCAAAATCATAGTAGTCATGAGCGCGTATGTTATCACGAGGTGTGGTCATAGTAGACAGTTTGCTCTATGCAGGTAGACGGTTTAGAACATAGCGGATCGGTTTTCATTATGGAGTTATTCTGGGGAAAGCATTGTTTGTTCAACTCTGACTGCTTGCATTAATACAACATAATATAAAATATGTAGCTGTTTAAAACGTATGGCCAATCTAACAGAATATCTGCTAAATATGTAGTGGGTTTTAACGTTTATGTTTATCATGATGACAGCACGTTGAAGTAGAATGGCAGATGAGTGCAATAAAAACTTAATTGCACTAGTGCAATAAAGAGCTTCTTTTTCCACTGAATATAGTTCAATAAAGTTTTGCTTTTTGCATGAAAGTAGAAAAAATGTTGCATGCAACTCATGCAAAAAATGTTTATTGCACTCGACATGTTGTCCAGCTCGCCCTAACGGCCTCGTCGGACAATTTCACGTCGAGTGCAATAAACACTCACGTTTTGCACTTGTTGCATAAATAACTATCAATTATGTTCCCCCTTTTAATTTTTTTTTTATATTTTTGATGACCAATTTCATGAATGAAGTTTATTAATTTTGTTATTATAATTACATCGTTACCGCAACCAAAATGAACTAGTCGATTGCAATTATTGTTGTGTGATAAGTTTTTTTCTCTCTGTGCAAATCCGTCTTTCGTGTTCAGCTTTTTTGGGTGTTAAACACGTGCCTGTATTTTACTGAACATATTAAAACCGTTTAATATTACTATCATAGTAAAACGTTTCTTCTTTGTTTTCAGATGACCGAGCACCAGATCTAGACAAACCATTTCTCTTCCCCTCTTTCTCTCAATCGAAGCCGAAAAAAAGTAAACTCGCGACTATCGACTCTTGTAGTACCGGGGCTAACGGAAAAATTGCGTTCGCTATCGCGCGTAGCATGCCTTAAAGGCCGATCTGTATGACCAACGGACGAGGCGCCGGCATGGCGTCCTTCATGACCAAGAAGAAGAAATACAAATTTCAAGTGGAAATATGTCTGGAAGAACTTCTCGAAGTGCCTTTTGTGTCTGCCGTGCTTTTCGCGAAGATGAGATTGCTGGACGGCGGAAATTTTCAGGATCATAGTAGCAGGTGAGTGTTGTTTCATTTGTTTTCGGTTCTGTTCCTCTTTCTTCGCTGGAATGATATGAGGATTTGTACAGATACTTATACAGGCACCAAGGATGATATACCAAGAGCTGATTGACCAGCAACCATGAGTATTCTGACCTCTTCAAAAGCACTTCTACATGATTAATGCCATCCCAAACTAGCAGTGATTAGAATTGCATATTTTTTAAGGATGAAGACCCTGTTAGCATAGCCTAGTTCAGAATCCCATAACGCAAATGACAATTGATGGTTGCATAGTAAAGATTCATCCTTACCATGGTGGTTCACCTTAAACCTTAGCGCATGACAATTCCTACGAAGTTTCTGACATAGTGAACCAATGTTCAGTATCCATATCAGTTTGTAAGCTAGCTAGCTGACGTCTATGACCCTTAGGCCCTGTACGGGAAGAAAAGAAATGATTACCCAACATCTGAAACTCCGTATATCTTATCTTCTTGTCGAATTGGATATGTTATTTGAGAAAAACTCTCGGTGGTATGAGTATGTCGTCCAACTCGACATGAACAACAGTTAGGTAATAATTCTTTTTCTATGGTATTCCTACTGGGCCCGAGAACTATTAGCTGTCAGCCAGCTAGCTGAGACTCGTGAGAGAAATTAGAAAAACTGGCCCTTTACCATTAGTTACAAACTAACCATCGTACAGAAGAATTTCCGAAAAATTGTAGGCAAAATATACTTTATTCTATTTAGAGGGAACTCTTCAGATTTTTCTTACCGGAAAGTTGGTTGGTACGAAGTTGTACTTTTTCTATAATTATAGTAATATCTTCATTCTTCAGGATCAACTAATCATAAAGTGTCATTATAGGGATGAGATGGTTAAGTATCATCTTGAGCTATTTTTCAACTTTTCAAACAACGGACAGTATGATCCAGTAAATTTTACAGTACATTTTGGTCCATAATAGTTCTTCACCACCATCAAAACGAAGTCTATAATTCAGTCAGTTGAACGATTATGTAATTTTTTTTCGAAGCATTGATTTTTGTGTAAATACTTTTACAAGAGTGTGTTGTTTTCGCTAGGTTCAGGGTCTCCAGCGGATGCCCACAAGGTGGGGTACGTTTCCCCCTTTTATGGTCACCACTGATGGACAACCTGCTCAATGTCCTCGAGATAAGAGGGTTGGGCTTCTCATTCTGGTAAGGACTACGTCGGGAAGGGTAGCCTCTAATATCCTCCAAAGAACGTTGGACAACGTTCATAATCGGTGCCAGCGCGAACAGCTATGGAAATCCTACTAGAGCTTCCTCTTTTCCAAATCATCCTGGAGAGAGAGAGGCTAGATGTAGCGATTCATAATTGATTCATTATTAAAAAAATGGTCAAGATAGCACTTCTCTCTTGCTGCTGAAAAATTTTCGTAGTTGGAATAAATATTGTTATTGTCGGTTGCATTTCTAGTGATATAATACTGAAATTTTGTTACTGGAATTTTGCCAACTTTGGTTCAATAACTATTGATAAGGTCTGGTTAATTTTGGTTTAGGCTTCTTTGTATTTTGTTGCACGGTTGGTCGTAGAAAAGATGTCTCATAACAGCTACTTTTCCTTCTACTTGAAGTTGCATTTGAACCGCTTTGCTCAATTCTTGAGGACTGAATTATGATCGAAGGGCCTCAGTTTCTTCTTTTTATATCTTTCACTTCTTACAGAAAAAACAACTGCTGCTTCCCGTGATCTCTGACCACGTGATCTCTGACCACGATTGTTCGGAATTTCTGAATGTTTGCTAGAAAAATTCAATTGAAACACATTTATTATATTTGACAAAATATGTATTTCTATTCCCAATTGGAACGGCAATAAAAATAAAAGCACTACGGGAGTGTTCCAAAGCATTCCTGGTACAATTATAAAAAAGTTATGTCGTGTTGCCTTAGTCGCCAAGATCATTAGTAAATGCGCCATCAAATATATTTGAGGAATAAACTAGCTGGACTGGACACCTGTTATCTGAAGCCGCATGATTTTGTCAGCCTCACAGGAATTGAGTCCAAAAATTTTATGTCCGATTCAGGTATTTCACAGGGGTCAAATTTGGGACCACTTCTCTTTCTTCTATTCGTCAATGACTCACCATCCAAAATATCTTAACCGGAACTACTATAACAGATCAACTTGTAGGTACTTACTTTCTTGCACAGTTTCAGTTGAACCGTCAAGAAGAGTATTTCGACCACGCCACTGAAGATGACTGCCACAGTTGCAGTTCGAAAGGTTTCAACCAAAGACGACCACGGAAAAACCCGGAAAAGAACCAAAACACTGTCAATATAGTTGAACCTAGAAAGTTCGAACCAATCACACAGTCTGTCTGTTGCTGATTATAGGTTTTAAATTCATGAAGGCTGAACGACGAGCATTCCTTGTATGCGATTTAAATCAAAAGTCATCATCGAATATCATGCCCCAATTTCTGGCACTCCTAACAGGACAGGTGATACTTCTTTGTTCTCGCCGTTAACTTCACGTGGTTAACTTATGTTTTTGGGACTACGAGGACCAGATAATAAAACCGATGTCCATATTCTGTGTTGACCTTCAATTTTTTTGACATATTCGTGAGAGAAAATAGCTCTTCAATAATTTTTTCAATGTCGTTAGGGAGAAAACAGATATAAAGTTTCGTGTCATTCGCAAAAATGCTTCATCAAATTTTAGAAGTCGCAAGTGTACAATTCAAATAGGGGAAGCCCTAAAATAGATCCCTGTGGGCCACCACTAGATACTTTCAGCGAGGATGAAAGAAAGTCATCCATTTTTACACTTTGACTTCGACCAAGAAGATATGTTCTAAAAAAAAACAATGTTTCACGTGTGTGACATGATTGATGATGGGCAACAGGAGTGGACAACACATGAGTAATATTTTCCAGTTTATACCATGTGACCATTGAAATCATCAACATTTGTCAGATGCTCTGGTAGATTTGGACGTTTCTTTTTGTATTCCCAATTGTGGAGGTCTTTTCATGTTTTGCTTTCGATTATGATGTTACCTCTTTTCTGACTTCCCAATCTTAACTCACTTTTTTTAACTGCCATGTTTATGTTGATGTTGTATTTACGTAACTAGAGACAGGGACGTGTAATTACGGTAACTTATATATTTCTGTTAAATACATAAATAATTCAATTACACCCTATAGAAATCCCGTGGCACTACAACGATGACTCGAACTGAGTTTATGGTGAGGTTCAGAAGTAATCATACTGTAAAAAAACTGTGGTTAGTGAAATGAAATCGCATTTTGGAAATCACCTGGACTGCAGATTGTGAGTCAGGTAATTCCTAAACTGTAATCTAATTGATTCTCGTCACGTATCCGTTAATAACATGTAAATGGAAATACGGCCTTAGTTGACCTTTATTCGTCGTAGTAGGTACTTACCAGTAATGTCAGAAATTGACTCCTGACATTCCAGTTGAACAATTTCGAGGCGACAAGTATTAATAAGTATTATCGAATATTGCATTGGGCGGTGCTAAATCTAAATCATCGGGTCATATATATGGTAAACTAAAATGACAGTATTGTGTAGCGAAATGGTCAGTGGGAGTTTCGTCAACGAATCTGCCCACTGGTGCAATATTGAAGTTCCTATTAAATGGACCGAATTGCGTGTTATTTGGTTTATTAATACAAACCCGAATATTAACGAGCTTTTAGCTGCAAATTTTATTACGATTATGTGATGCTGTTACAAGCGTAATTAAATGAACGAGTCCTTGCTGTTGAAATTCTGATTATTTTTTTCATAGTCTGGCAGAGTACGGAAGAGTGGGGTAAAAATCAATAGTCAGGGAGACAGTGTCACAAATTACAATGGGATCTGACGTCGATCAATTGGTATTAGGTTCGATAGATCTGGTATGTCCAATAAGTGAACCGACAGTCAGCTGCTCAAGTAGCGGTGGTTGTGGGCGTGGGAATCCGCGAAAGACATAAAAAAATAAAAAAAGTAAACTGATAGAATGCCGGCTGAAACTTTTGTTATGAAACATCGTACTAAGCTGGAAAATAAATGTCAGCTGCATCGTGGAGAGGGGATAATGTGTCAGCTACTACTAATGTGAACTAGTACTCAAAAAAATAATTTCAACGCCGGATGAAATTTCACTAAGTTGGTAAGTGTTCACATAATCAGACGTACGAAAACAACAGTCAGCTGGGTGTGTAGTGTTGGAAAGGTCGTCAGCTGACGCGGTAAAGGTTAAAATTATTCGAGCATTGTCACTACGCTATTTCTATGTTTACATACATTTCAAGATAGATACTGGATATACATTGACAATCACTAAAATAAGAAATTAACTTGTGATTTTTCGAAATAAAAATATTTTTATCAACTTGGCTCGTCTCGATACCTACTTAGCCCCCATCAGATATACCTACTGAGTGATGTTAAGTTTCTTGAGAAAACGCATTTTTTAAAATCAACAAATTCTCAAATGCTATTCTTTTAAGTAACTTTTGAATGAAATTTTTCAAGGAGATCTTTGATGGCAGACATCGATTGGAGCTTTTACAAACCATTTGAATGGGAATCAGTCAGTTATGGAAGGTATCTTGCCAAAAAAACTGCCTTGCAACAAAAACCGTACGTAAATAAGTGACAGTTTTCAATGGTTTTGCCAATCATGACTTCGCTAAGGCCATCCTAAAAAACAAAGGTAGTTCTTGGATCAATTCCTGAATAATTAAATTTGTAATTGAAAAAATCGATTATTATTGAATTTCAGTAAAAATTGAAATTTTTATCACTTTGAGCTCCAATCTGGAAAAATTTTATCAAATGTTTCTTATTTTCCGAAAATATTACCTTTTGAGAATTGGTTAATTTTGGGAAATGACTTTTCAAGAAACTGAAATTCACTAAGTATATCTGATAGGGGCTCAGTAGGTTTCAAGTCAAGTCCAAGTTAATGACAAAATTATTTTATTTAGAAAAATCACAAATAAAGATTTTTTCCATTTTCTATAATTTTCGAATGTCACTGTATGTGAAGTATCTATCGCGAAATATGTGTCAACGGAGAAAAAGCATAGTGGCAATGCTCAAATATTTCTTACCTATACTGGGTCAGCTGACGGCCTTTCCACCACTACGCAAGCAGCTGACTGTTCTTTTCGAACTTCTAATTATGCAAACAATTTCATCCGCCGTTCTATTCCTCTATTTCGAGTGTTAAGTTCATACGAGTAGCTGACGCAGAATCCCGCTTCCAAGATGCAGCTGACAATTTTTTTTCAACTGAGTATGATGTCAACCATTCGTAACAAAATTTTCAGGCGGCGTTCTATTACTTTAGTTTTTCACCACTTAGGGATTCAGACGCCCACACCCACCGCAGGTGCGTCAGCTGACGCTTGGTTCACTCAGTCATACCTGATCTATCGAAAATTATACCGATTGATCGGCGTTCGATCAGCAGCTGAAATGTAACGCTGCCTCCCGGAATAAAACGATTTTTGAATAAGCAGGAATATTTTCATGTATCAATAGTGGTAGGGGACCATGTTAAGTAACACTAAACTAGAAAATCAAACCAGTACAAGATAAAATCTAATTACTGCTCCTAACAGAAAACAGCTTAACAAGTGTCGAGATTTTTTCACAATCTGCCTTTATCAGTTCAGAGGTTTTGGGATAACGAGTTGAAAAAACAGGCATTCTATTGGAGACTTAAAAAAAATAAAAGTTTTGGAATTTAGCAGATAATTCGATTAAAACATCAATTTTTTATTAATATAAAACAATATGTAAGTTTTTCAGAAATAATACGGTGATAAAGTTGAAAAATGTCTGCATCCAACACTTCATATTTTCATTTTTGATGAATGAAGGTTTATCATCGAGTACATTAAAATCAGGCTTGCCAAAACTTAATTAGTGTCTAATCATGCGATATGAGAAATTTTTCTAATTCTATATATCGATACACATTGATGACTAACGTAGAAATAATTCTGCATTATTTATCAAAAGTAAGAGAGCTTATAAACAGCAATTATCGATAACGCGATTAAGGTATTACCTACATGAAATATTCTGGGAATTTCAAATATCAATAAATAGGCAATAAATATTAATTCATCTTTTTGCATTGTCATTGTTCGTTTGATGACTTGAACTAGTGTATTGAATTACTTTGGGGAAATACTCATGAGTCTCCCCTATACTTTAAAACTGTTCATGTTACTAAGATCCTCAGATAGATGTCAGCAGCTCCGTGATTATGGCCACGTTTATACTTCCCAGCAAACCTTCAACTTGAATAAATATGTGAAGTGAAGTATCTGTCGACAAAATTTTAAAATAAAAAATTTAAAGCCTTACAAAATGATGGAAAGAATCAATATGCATCCAAATTTTGCCAGTAACATTTTGCCACAACGGATATTTCAGCTGTCAGAATTGTAGGTTCTGGAGCAGAAATAACCCATACTGGTTTCAACAAGATGGGGCCACCATCTCATTATTCAAGAATGGTGCGTACTTTTTTGGATCATACATTTCCAAACAGAAGGATTGGAAAAGAGAAAGCATAGAATGGCCAGCCCGCTCTCCCGTTTGACTCCTTTGGACTTTTTTGGGGACATTTGAAAAACCTGGTTTTTGCTAAACAACCAGCAAATCTGGAAATCTTACGAAATAAAATGTCGGGAAGCTCTTTGAATCACGCCTCAAATGCTAACTAATACCTAAAGGGAATTTTATGACCGCTTGGTATATTGTTTAGCGAATGATGGCAAACATTTTGAGCACTTAGTCAGATAGTGTTCAGTTTCTGTGATTCCATTTGATTCAATACTTTATTGGAAAAGAATAATTTGATTATTAAAAAGTTATTCATCAGAAACCATCTTGTATAAAATTTCATGATATTTTCTCGATCCTTTTGAAAATATTGGCAGACATTTCATCGAAAATGCTATGCTGTCATATTTCAAAAACCACATTGATTTAAAATCTGATATTT
Source organism: Chrysolina americana (assembly GCA_958502065.1). Classification (NCBI taxonomy): domain Eukaryota; kingdom Metazoa; phylum Arthropoda; class Insecta; order Coleoptera; family Chrysomelidae; genus Chrysolina; species Chrysolina americana. The sequence goes on from OY293414.1 coordinate 77,765,060, forward strand.
GGTTTGGATAGAGTTTAGAAAAGGAAAAGTGCATAGGTTGATGTAATTTTTACTATCACCAAACGGATTTCCGCTATTACACACCTATTTTTCAGTCTCTCTAAAAATTGTAAAAATTCCAAAAGTGTTGAAAGCAACACAAGCAGAAATACAAGTTTTTTATTTTTTATATTTTCTTGTACCCACAAAATGGAAAATCCTGTAATGTAGGAAAATCCCTTTGTATAGGATGAAGGAGAAGGTTGGATATCAAATCCAGTTTTTTTTATGCATTTTTGATTATTTATTAACTATCTCTTTCCAGTTTTCATTTCCACTGGAATCAAAATTACGATTTTATATTTTCATTATTTCAAGAAAAACCTTGGCCAGATTCGGTAATTCGATGATTTCCACGTACACAACCACTAATACCAACTACCTATGTCGTATCCTAAACTTGACCCAAATTCTTCGATGTATATAAAAAACGTAGAAAATTATTCGCATTGACTGCTGTGCCAATGCAAAACTGCAAATGATCACGCGGTGAGTTGTTTTCATTGTGTTGTGGAGCACGCTTTAATTTTTTGTTTCCGCTGCCGTTATACATACCAGACATTTATTTATTATTATGGCTGATGAGGTACCGGATGTTAGATAGCCGATGAATATTCAGCACCGTGAAAATTTAAAAGAATGCCAGAATTTCATATTGTTTTTGTCTATAATACATAGATAGTGAATGTCAGAATTACGAAAGAACGAAATTTTTGTCGCGAATAGTTTAATAAAAAAGTTTGGAACAAGTAGATTTTTTCAGTCTAGATACGGTTTTCCACCACGCAGATATTTGAAATGGTAATAGACACAGTTTAGGTTAAATAGGAATAAAGTTGCAAAACAGAAGAAGTAGAAAATTTCCAAAAATATTCAGATTTATAAATTAATTTGTAAAAACTAAATTTTTCTATTTCTAATTTAATTTTTTTCGTTATCGTTAAAGCTGGAACAAGATAAAGAAAACTTCTTCGCACAAACTTTCCATAAGTTTTATTGTAATGATATATTAGTTTTATTTTCCGATGTTTCATAATTGAACAACTATCATCAACAAAAATATTCAAATACGGTCCTGTTTCGAATAATATAGTTTTCAAAGTATGTTCTTTTCTGAATTCAATGATGTATCAGTAATGCCGGTTTCAATGCTTTTTGGATATTTCTCAGACATTATCACAATTTTCTTAAGAGATTTTCACCGTTCATTTAATTTGTCAACCCAAACTTTGATTTTCTTCCGATCTATGATATCTAATTTCACATTTTTTCCAATTCAGGCACGTATAGATTTGAAAATTCCTAAAAAAATTCGAGATGATCTGACACATAATGAAACTATCATGTCGTGTGATACATAATTGAATTCAGACTGAAAAACCCTTTCCAAAATATTGAAACAGGGCCGTATTTGAAAAAAATAAGTTGATGATGGTGTTCGATAACGAAACGTCGGGTTGTGAAACTGATATCATCAAAGGAAGGTTATACAAAATTTTAAAGTTTTTATGAAGAATTTATATTGTTACAGCTCTGACGATAACATCAGAACAAATGAAATAAACAAAAAAAATCAGTTTTTCCCAAAATAATTTAAAAATCAAAATTATTTTTGGAAATTTTATTCTGCCATATAAATGTAAGTTATGTGAATTAGTTATCCTAGATCAGAAGAAAATCAAAGTTTGGGTTGACAAGTTAAATAAGTAATCGGTGAAAAATTAAAATCTCTTGAACATTTCGTGATGATGACCGAGAAGGATCCGAAAAGCATTAAACCGTAATACATCATTGAATTCAAAAACTGCATTATTTGAAACAGGGCCTCATTTAAAAAGTTGATGATGGTTGTTCGTAACTGAAATCATTACAAGAAAGCTCATACAAAGTTTCTGCAAAGGAGTTTTTTTATCTTGTTCCAGCTCCGACAATAATAGCAGAAAAAAATTAAATGAGAAATCGAAAAATTCAGTTCTAACAAAAAAAATCTAAATCAACAACATTGAAATGACGTAATCGATTATTTTTTCAAAAAATTGTTTTGAAAGGCTTTCAATCCTTTGTTCAACGATATGAACTCTTGGGTATTTTATTTTTTCAGGGCGATTTTATTTAAATAAAATTAAACTTCATGAAAATTGTACAACAAAAGTCAGACTTTATTGCTCGTAAAATGTAAAAGATAATTTGGACAGGATTTCATTGTGAAACACTTCTGGGGTAATTTTAATCATTTCGTATATACCTAATTCAATTTTAAGACTCTTCTAGATCACCTCCCAGTGGAGCAGTTCTCGAAAAACTAGCAAACTGCACTTGTGAACTGTGGTGGTGCACCATGTGTTGAAGCAGATATTGTGATTTGGTGCGTTAGCATCTTTGACATTTGAAATAGTTATTATCCTAACAAGTACGGAAAGAGTACCTTTCGCGCATGCGACTGCCGTTCCCCGAACGACGCAAAGCGGAGTTTGGGTAAGCAGTCGAGTGCGGGAGAGTAAGTTTCCGTATGAGTTGGGATCAATATTTTTTCTACAAGCGAATTAAAAAAAATTATGTAGCACTCTTGAACAAACAAAAATTTTGCCCGCACTAGTGCGGGAATAACTCACTAGAAGTGACTTAAGTGCGCTGGAAAATTAGTGCGGGAAAATGATGCCTCTCAAACTAAATTGCGTGCGGGTACAGGGTGAATCACGCACGCTTGTTTTCAAGAGACAGTATATGTTCGTTTCTCAAGAATTCTAGATAGCGTTTCCTGTGAGATTTTCTTCGATGAAGAATCGACCAATAGTTCTTTCATTAATTATCCCTGCTCACATGTTCACTTTTTGAGAGGTTGGAGCATATTCCTTAATTATCTAATGAAGATTCTCTTCACTCCATGTATCTGTAATTAACTTGTGGATTTACAAAATTGCATACGGCAATCGGGATCATCTTCATTGAGTTTATGTAGTTGAATTTTGTTAGGATGATAATTACTTTTCTCTATTGTTCATCCATCAGAAAAACCGTCAGGTAGTATAATAAGAGCCTCATCCCATCGCCGATTTTTGGTTGCTTCACCTCCCTGACTTTTGAATAATCTACAAATGTCATTCCATGTTTTCGATTTGAACGAGTACGAACTTTATGGCGCTATATTCAATCACAGTGCGCTATTGTCTGGTATCTATTGACCAATAGGCGCAATGATATAATGAATTCACGTGGACTACGGGTTTTATAACCTCTTTTTCATTAACTTAATAAAAAATCGAAACGTTTGCCGAACGAGTCTTAAAATTTCATCCAGAGCATACTACGCTCAGTAACGAATGATACCTTAAAAAAACATCTAATTGCTATTCATGCATGAGAAGGGAATTATGACTCCCAATGTCTACACTGGGGCTTCATCAAGTTCCATTCTGTTGTGCAGATACTGTGAACTCTAGGGTCTTTGTGTTATCGTGGGAAGTAAATGGACAATTTAGGACACGAACAACCGGATGAAGATGCATCATTTTGTGAGTTTTAACGTCAAGTTGTCGCTGCTTTTTCCTATTATATTAATTACATGACGAGTAAAATCACTTTGGTTTATCCCCCTGTTTGAGTCGCAGAAGAGGAAGAGGATGAGGAAATCTCACTGAACACACCCGTTACCAAGATAACCTGTTTGGATTTTAGTTTGACATGTTGTGAAGCGAGTCTGCCAGAGCGGCATCTTATTATTTGATCGGGTTCCGTGAGGCATCTGGGCATGTATGATGAGTTCTTGCGATGTTGTATTGAATACGTTGCCATGATTAATTCAGAACGATAAAGGGTACCCTTACACCTGGTCAAATTAAGGGAGTATTTGCATATAAGGTACGTGTGATTGTCCTAATATCACGTATTCAACTGTTGTGAAGATAGTGGCTACTTTCTTTCACCTGGTGCTAAAATAATTTGATAACCATTAAAAAGAAATGAATGTGTTTGATGTTGGCCCCAACTAGATTTGATACATTGACTTATTTGGAGTTATAGGAATATTATTATTATTCATATTTATTCAACATAAAAAGTATCTACATAAATGAAGGTGTGGGTGAAAAGGCGGAGTGTCAGCGTGAGGTGTTTTTTAAGTCAACCCTGAATGATTTGCGACGGTGATTATTTCCATTTATTGGAAGTTTACAATAGTTAACTTGTTACAAATTTCATTATTTACCCTCTAAAATATCGAGTCGAGTTTATTTGTGTGGGACAAACACTTCCGGGAGACTCAAAAAATATTTACTAAGAGATATATTATTTGGGTGCCTTCTAAAGAGTTGTTTATTATTGTAAAATATTAAAAAGATCGTTAAACACTCTTTAAAAATATTATAGTCAAGTTGATGGTTGTAACCACCATCAAAATATTCGATTTCCTGGCCAGGAGAGCCCCCATAATGGCTTCAGCACTCTTGGTACGCTTACATTTTTTGCCAACTTCTATACATCTTCCATGAAGCACCAGCTCCTCTCCATTGACACGTAGGACGTCTTTGAAATTTAGCTCGAACCCTCTGGAATTCATGATGTCCATTCCAATGATTGCCTTGTCCTCCATGTCCGTTACTAAACCTCGGTGTTCCACTTTAGTATTGCTCTCTGTTCATATTTTCCAGGTTAACGGTTCAATTCTTGCTGTTGTTTTAACAAAGGCATGCTCAAGGATTGTCCTAGTCGCACCTGAATCTAGCAGCATGGTGCAAGTTTCGTTGTTGATTGGGGCTTGCTGGATACAGGCCGAAAACTGTCCCTCCTCATCTACCTTCTTTAGTTTTCCTACGTCGGTGTCGATTCTTTGAATGGTAGGCATTTGCTACGCACATGCCCAATTTTTCCGCAATTCCAGCATCTTATTTGTATTTTCTCAGACAAAATCACTTTTCTTATGGTAGCTTTGATATTATCAATCTCCTGTGGATCTTCCTCAAGCATTCTGACTTCAATCTGGCTTTTGCAGGATTGTTTCGCAGACTCCAATTCCAGAGCGCGTACCAAGGCATCTATTGTTGGACGAGCTGGTGTCAATGCTTGCCTTGTTCCTTAATTTGCCATACCACAAATATCTTCTAGACCTTATTTGTTTTAGAGAATGTGTTTTCGAGGGGGTTAATTTTCCAGGAACCTTGAATTTTCTAGAAGCCCTTCTCTCAACTCTCTTCCGGGTTCTTCGCACTTTCTTGTAGTTAGTCTTCCAATATTCGAATTTTCGTGAAATTTGACCTCTAGGTTCATTAAATCTCTAGCAGTTTCTCTTGAAGTTCCTCTTTCAGACTGAGTATTGACATTTTTAATCTTCCACATTCTTGGAATTTCGTTAGTGTTCTTCTTTCAAACTCACCGAATTTTGTAGAAGCTTTTTCTTCTGACTCTTCGAATTTTGTTGAAGTTCTCCGTTTGAGCTCACCGAGTTTTGTTGAAGTTCTTCTTCCACGGATGAAGTTGTTTTCTCAAGTTCATTCATTATCGAACTCAAACCGATTCCAGACATTTCGAATAACAAGGTTTTGGGGTCTTCTCCTTCTGGAATCAATCTTTCTACGAGCCTTTTCTGAAGTACGGCTTTCTTACCGGTCGTTCCTAATTCTCTTTCCTCCAGTTCTTGCTTCAATTCCACCACCTTCAAATCGACCAGGCGAAGTTTCCTAGAAAACACTTTATCCTCTGTGTCTTCAATCGGGATATCAGTCTTTTTCATACAAAATGTTAATCAGGTTATTTTCCCGTAATACGTAAACTGTGTACTTCACGAACGTTTAACTTGTTTAACGGGTCCCTAGTATATTTCGTTACTACTAGTACGGGTCTACTAGTTTTTTTATTGCCACACAGAAGCTGTATACTATTTGTCTACTTATTTATTTTAAAAATCATCTTTCTGATACCACTGTAATAAAAATGCACTTAACTTTAATCCACTAATTTATTTCAACAAGTATTCAATTTATATTCACAAAATGACTATTTATATGCAACCAGGCTAGCTTCTGTATTTAGTGTAAACTGACTACTGTAAAACTAACTAATCTCCATCTTATGTCGAGCGTCTTGCATTTATACCGGTGGTAGTATAATATTCGTAGAGCCGCGTTATGCCTTTGAAAATAGGCTGAGACCACATAAGCCTAAGCAGGAGCTCAGCTGCCCCACGACTCGCTCTGCATCTAGTATCAGGGACTTCTATACCCATCACGCTACTACGGTAGACGAGGGTGTTGAAGACACCATCCCTTGGTCTCCGACTTCAGCCCACTTGATCTGAGGAATAAGAAGGTCTCATTTTTGGATAAGCCAAAGTCTTCAATGTTCTTGAAGAAGACATGCATTGACGTTGTACCGCAGTCTCCGCAGCTTTGACGTGAGGTTTTTGCTGAACGGGTTTTAACTCGGTCATGAGGGAGTATTTTTATAAATATATTATCATAATATTATTGATATTAATAAGGAAAATCTCTCATAGACGGAAGCATCCTATATCTTCTGGATGCCGGAGAGACGCATACTTCCGAAAAATATCCACTGTCGGCAAGTATCAGCATAAACTACGACAGATCTGGTCATTAGAACTATCGAGGAAGAAAAAAGTTGCTGCAACTAATATGTTTGCCGTTTCGATTCTACTTTACTCCTTGGGAGTGGTGAAATGGACTCGGGAGAAGCTGCGACATCTCGACGTAAATACTAACTAATCTCCATCTTATGTCGAGCGTCTTGAATTTATACCGGTGGTAGTATAATATTCGTAGAGCCGCGTTATGCCTTTGAAAATAGGCTGAGACCACATAAGCCTAAGCAGGAGCTCAGCTGCCCCACGACTCGCTCTGCATCTAGTATCAGGGACTTCTATACCCATCACGCTACTACGGTAGACGAGGGTGTTGAAGACACCATCCCTTGGTCTCCGACTTCAGCCCACTTGATCTGAGGAATAAGAAGGTCTCATTTTTGGATAAGCCAAAGTCTTCAATGTTCTTGAAGAAGACATGCATTGACGTTGTACCGCAGTCTCCGCAGCTTTGACGTGAGGTTTTTGCTGAACGGGTTTTAACTCGGTCATGAGGGAGTATTTTTATAAATATATTATCATAATATTATTGATATTAATAAGGAAAATCTCTCATAGACGGAAGCATCCTATATCTTCTGGATGCCGGAGAGACGCATACTTCCGAAAAATATCCACTGTCGGCAAGTATCAGCATAAACTACGACAGATCTGGTCATTAGAACTATCGAGGAAGAAAAAAGTTGCTGCAACTAATATGTTTGCCGTTTCGATTCTACTTTACTCCTTGGGAGTGGTGAAATGGACTCGGGAGAAGCTGCGACATCTCGACGTAAATACTAACTAATCTCCATCTTATGTCGAGCGTCTTGAATTTATACCGGTGGTAGTATAATATTCGTAGAGCCGCGTTATGCCTTTGAAAATAGGCTGAGACCACATAAGCCTAAGCAGGAGCTCAGCTGCCCCACGACTCGCTCTGCATCTAGTATCAGGGACTTCTATACCCATCACGCTACTACGGTAGACATAGGAGCTTGCATCCTAAATCATCCGTTTCACGGTTATACTTCCCCAGACAACGGGAAGGCCGTGGACTTTTGAACATGGAGTGTCTACACAACAGAATGGTACTGGATGGAGGCTGTGAAGTCATCAGGAGTTCAGTCCACTGCTCTGCTAAGTATGCGATCACGAAAAAACAGGGATTGAAGCATTAATTTTCAAGGCAGCAACTCGTGCAGCCTATGAACTCTGTCTCGTATTCGACACTGAACGGACGAACCCAAACTCTGTCACCGAGTTAAAAACCGTTCAGCAAAAAGTCCACATTGAAGCTGCGGAGAATGAGAGTCTCCTACAGCTACAGGATATGCCAATGTATAGGGACTTCTTCAAGAACATTGAAGAGCTTGACTTATTCAGCTAAGCCGAATGTATTGGAGCTACTTATTCTCCACCCTCAGACAAACACAAGCCAATAAGCCTGATGTAGTCCTTCTTGACTAACAGACTAAGAGGATTTTCGTCATTGAGTTTTCTGCTTCGGGCAAGACAAACATCGTCTGAAAACAGAAGGAAAAATGGACCTAATATCGAGATCTACTCTTTGAACCCCGTAGGCTTTACCCAAACCATTGTGTTGAAATGGTGGTTCTGATAATAGGGGTCCTTGGTGGAATGATGGACTCACTGCTCTCAAACTTAAAAAACCATACCGGCTTGCCGTATTATGGCAGAAATCTTAGCCAGACGATTGCAGAAGGCCGTCATCTTTGGTTCATTCCTCCTGCTCAAAGCACATGATTCTCTGACCCAATAGTCACTTACCCTACGGCTTGGGGAGTGGTTATTGGGGCAAATCATCCAGCTCCCCCTCCGGAAGTGTCGGAGCATCGGAGACTGGGAAATTCCTAACGGATAAGTAATAATGATAATAAACGTCTTCATTATCATCATATAATACAAACTTACTAAATTTACTCAGAAATAATTTGTTGATAGAAGGCGAAGTTCAATAATTTACGTAAGTAAGTAAGTACTTTCTTTGGGCGGCTGCTGTCAGGGTTTCAGCGAGATGAGAAATCTCGTCTCGAAGGCACTTTCTTGTCTCATCTCGATCATCGAGACGAGAAATGAATAAACTCTCGTCTCGATGTTTTTCTCGAAGACAATTTCTTGATCTCGATTCGAGAGTCTCGAAAATAAAAACTGAATGTTATTAAAAAATGCTATGTATAGTTTATAACGTATAACACAAGGCTAAGGCTGCACCAAAATAGAGGGTAAAATACGTTAAAATGCAGAGGCTATATGCTATAAACTAAAAGTCTCGTATAACAAAAATACTTCCGAGTATCAGCACAATAATAAATAATATTGTTCCAAAAAATGAAAATTAAACGAATCCTTGAGATCTTTTATCCATACATTTAAAATTTACCTAGGTACAAAAGGTGAAAGTTTAAAATTGTTTCTTCGTTCGTGAAGAGAAGAATGCACCAGCACCAGCAAAAAACTAATTTTTTAAAATCAAAACTCATCTGTTCAAAAAAAAAATATCGATCTTACTCAAATTATTTCATCTCTGTTGTAGGGGTCGCAGTACTGCGTTGTGAAATAAGCTTGGACTAACATATATAAAGAATACAATAGAAATAAAGTTGAATTTTTGGCCCTTTCGTTTTATGGAATTTCTTTACCCTGAAAGGTCAGACTGACCGAACGGTGTCCTATTAATTAATTTTTTAAGTAATAATAATTATCTTTAATTGCATAAAGAAATATAAAATAGCATTGTACAAGACTTTAAAATTATTATTTAAATCTAATTAAAATATAATGATATATTGCAGCACATACATTTTTTCGAGATCGAGAAATCTCGAAAAAATTTCTTGATCTCGAAAAATCTCGGAGTATTTTTCTCGATCTCGTTCTCGAAAATAACCCATTAGTCTCGTCTCGATCTCGTGTCGAAATCGAGACGAGACGAGACGAGACGAGACGAGAATAGAAAATGCGCCACTAGAAATTGGTAAGTCACGACGAAGCATCACGGAAAATACATGCACATGCCATGTCTATTGATACATTCAAATGTTTATGTGGGGGACTATTCCTATTATTATTATGAGTTCTTGTTCTGTGCTGGGAACATCGGTGAAACCGAGAGGTAGTTTATAGTAAGAGTTTACGACTCCATAAAAGAACTCGGCTATAAACAGATGATTTTGATGGACACTTGCTTTCAGGCATAAAGCGTATGTTACTCGTTGAATGAATCATATTTTGCGAGCATTCTAAAAATAATCGACCATTGTTTATATTCATTTTTATTTTCATTCTGCTAGGAAGAAACCGTTGATAATTATAATATTTATGCATTAACGTTTGTTGTTTACTTAAATTGATGATGTTATTTTATGGTATGTTCAGTCGTGTGCATTGTTCGGAACGAACATGGCACGGGTGAATGGTACTTTGTTTCCTTTTTCTGTGATTTTCCGCAATCTGGTTCGCATGTTTGGTTGATGTTTTTGGCATATTGTTTGAGGAAGAATGGTAGTAGAATGAATCATGAATTTACAGGTGCGAAGACAGCAGCCAGTTACAGCGACCAATATATTCAAAGTCACCAGTTCATTTTTATTTTTTACTTGTCTGAAATGTTAATATTTCGTTGCAAGTCTTTTTTAATTAATGGCGCGGAAGGAGATGAAAATTGAGCTTTATCAAAATTACTCTCTGTTTTATAGAAATACAGGAAATAACACTATCATTTCCCAAAAGGTCGAGAGGTACATTTTGAAGCCTTTTCGATCCAAATTAAAATTTTGTGTTGAATCTTCCTCCAAGCGAATCAGATTTCCAGAAGAGTTTTGGAATTGCCTTTTTTTTTTCATTTCTTGATGAAAAATAATTGACTTCAATAACGTGAAAAAGTATCGTCACATTATGATATCCTCTTAATTTCGTTGACATGCTATCAGTTACTTAGAATGTAAATATACAACCCTTGTACAACCTTTGTGACAAATTATCGTCAGAGCATGATCAGACTTCGACAAGACCTATCGAATTGTTTCTCCTTCACTACCTGATGAAAAAATTCGACTTACCGAAAAATCCTTATATTGAAAATTCAAAAAATGTATCTGAGAAATTTTCATCGGAGCGTAAACACATTTTTTCGGTTTGTTTTTTACTTCTTCCAGGCATTTTCTCTCTCTGTCTCTTTGCGGTGCGGTTACTCAGCCACCATATTCTCCAGATTTGGCCCATTGCTACTATTATCTATTTCCAAATCTGGGAAACTGGCTCGGTGGTAATAAATTTGCGTCAAATGAGGAGGATATTGCTAAAACACTTGTCTGACTGAATACGTACGTGAGGCCAGGAAAATCAAATGTGAAGAATATTTAGTAAAATAAATGTTTCAATTTTGTAATTTTTGGTTGAGTTTCCAGCGGGATTTCCAGTAGTTGTTTTCTGTTGAATACTTGCCGACGACAATACCTATTGTATAGGTTTTTTTGCGGAAGATTGGATTACGTATCCAGCATTTTTTATCATTCGGGATTTATGGGTAGTCTACTCAACTGAATGAAAATCAGTAAGTACTTGGAATTGTTATCTTATCCACGAAAAACTCATTCATATGAATTGAGGAAATCGATAATGATTGTTTAATCAGTCTTCCTTCCATTTGTTGGTTGCCAATACTACTAGATTTGTATATCTAGTATTGGTTCATATGCGGAAAACCCTTTTGAACAATCAAGTGCTTGTACAAAAATATCATTTGTGCATATAATCGGTACAATAGAGTGGTCTGAGGTAAACACGTTTCTTTATTATTACGAAATATTAACAATACTAAATTGAATTATAATCTCGTAATTGATTTCACTATCGAACTCTAATTGTTTGTTGCAAAATTTAATTCTCAGGTAAAATTACTCATAGCAGCAATAATTGTAAAATAACGTAAAATTAAATAAACATAAAAAATATCATAATGATAAATTTTGATCTCATCGATATCGTATGTCTTAATCATACTCTTAATCATTGTATATACATTTCAATATTATGGCATTTTCTGAAAGACCAGCTTGGAATACCTCGAATTGCCGTACTTATATTTGGTCCACAAGTTCAACAAATGATCGCTCATTGGATTCGAAATGTGTAGAAAAATGTATATCAATGATTTTACATCACATAAAAAATTGTAATTGTTGTTTTGTTTTAAAATTGTTTTCAAAATTGTTTTTTAGACCTCGTTAATCCTTGGTGGTATAATCAGGAATTGGGGAATATTGCATAGGAAAGAGATAGGGTCTATAAAAACCAAAAAACAGATGTACTTAAATAAAACTGAAAATTGGGAAAGGATATAACTTTTACAAGAACCATTTTGTAAATACATTGAGTATTAAAGACGCTGCTAAGAAATGTGAAAAAATTTGAAGCAACTTAAAAAATGTTAGAAAAATACGAATTTTGAAAAAATTATCATCAGTATCAATGATGAAATTATTATAGCGGGAAAGGAATTTTTCAATATAGGTATACTTGTGGAGAGTATTGGAGAGATTGTTCAAGGCATACAAAATCAAACATGGGTTGAAATCAAAAAAAGAGTAATACAAATTAAAATTTCGGCATTAAAAAATGAGAATTTCAAAGAGTTCAACAATATTGTCTTTAACATATCAAACATAACTATATAATAATGAAATATTGAGTATAAAATTCTTCAAGGATATCTTTGATATTATTGGCAATGCAATTCTGAATTTTTTTTAATGTTTTTCTGCAAACTGGGTCATTTCCAGATAAACTAAAATTCACAACAGTAACACCAATACCAAAAATTGCAAATGCTTTAGAAAGCAAGGAATTTTCGCCCTTAATACATTACCTGGGCTGGAAAAGAATTTAGAAATAGCAGTATATAGACAAGTTGGAGAGTTTTTGAAGATTATTAAAATCATCATCTTGAACCAATCAGGTTTCAGGAAAAAACACTCATGTGAAACATCATTGCAACTGACTATTTCAAAATGAAGAAAAAATCTGGATCAGGGAAAGTTTATTGTGGCTGTTTTCATTGGATTCGAAACTCTCGATAGAAGCATTTTGTTGAAAAAATTGGACTTATTAGGTTTTTATGGTGAAGTTATGCTATAGTTCAATAGCTATTTGAGTAACAGAAGGCAGTGGACCAAAGTGCTTGGGCCGTTCAGTTTCTGAGGCAATAACAATTGTGTTGGGCCTCTTTTATTCATTTTATATTTGAAAGATACAGAAAATAAATCTATAAATCTTTTCACTGACGACAAACTGATTTCAGAAAGTGATATCGATCAATAAAACAAAAAAATTGGGCACATTTTTGAAAATGAATGTGAAGTCAAGAATGTTGATAAAATGAAGGCAATTATACTAACAAATGAATATAAATATGATCAAATGAACATAAAATACCATCGAAATGAAAATGGAAAATACTAAACTTCAAATAACAACAGAATTCAAACACCACGGATTTATTGTAGATAATAATCTGAATTTTCATGAACATGCCAGTACATCAAAAATGAAAATTTTCAAGAATATCTAGTCAGCTCTCAATGAGCTCGAATTACTTGCTAGAATTGCATCATACAACCACATTTTGATTATTGCCGCTCATTATTATACTTACTCAATTTACATGAACAATCTCAAATGCAAAACCGAGAAATGAGGGTAATCTTAAGATGTAGATAATAAATTAACACCAATAGCCTCAACGCTGGGTGCACTGAAATGGTTACCAATCTCACTCCTTTAGATTTCTTTCTATGGGATCATTTGAAGTCTTAAAGTGCATGAGATAAAATCAACAACATTAGGAGATTTGAGAGAGAATATCATGAGACATTGCAGAGAAATAACTCCCGAGATTCTCAACCATGTGAGGGCGGCAATGAAAGCTCGTTTGTACAATTGTATGGAAGTTAGTGGTAACGTTTTTGAACATTTACTTTAGAAAAGTTGTTTCTTCTCATTGTCAAGTCATCAGATTATGATTCAAGAATTTAATAAAAAAAAATTTATTGCTTCCAAATGTGGCCTCCTGTATAATTGTTGACCTGTTTTTTCATTTTTACTGCAATCATTGTTTATTCAGGGTGGCTCGTTTTCAACTCAAATAATTTGTAGCTCTCGAACCATAAGCTTCAGATTATATGTTTCATACTTTGTTGAAGTCTGCTCATCATGGAGCATCTGATAATGCGAAACAATATAGGGTAATCCATTAAAAAATAAATTGGTGACATGCTCTTGGGGTGCGATAAGGAAAGTAACATCAAATGTGACTATGTCAAAATGTGTCCCCCTGCATACTATTGTTGACGTGTTTATTTATAATTCCAGGAATGTATTGTACCAACAGTTATCCAGGGTGGCTCGTTTTAAATGGAATGTACTGTATAACCTGTTTCACCCCCGAGAACACCCCGCATAGACGACGTTTTATTAGGACATTGGTGATGTGATATTGATATCTTCCGAGGGTCATAAAAAATATCGACACTCGGTACAAAAACTTAACAACTTTTATTACAGGAAAATTTGAAATTCAAATAAACGAACTACCTGGTTACTAGCCGGAAAACTGACCGAACGATCTTACGTGACTTTAATTCACTGACCGTCTGTCGTACTCTTTTTCAGCTTATATCCTAATAATCAGTCAAGATGTTGAGATGTTGATGAAACTTCAAGAATCGACTAAATTATGAGCGCGTTCATTCCATAATAAAGATTTGTCGGACACAGCCTTGTAATCGAAGACACGTGTTTCGAGTTCTTTGGCCCTCATCAGTACGGCCTAACAAAGTTTGAGGATGTGTAACACTTGATTGCATATCCATCTCAGGGCGGCAGTGCATGATAAAACTTTTTTTGATAGGAAACCCCCGAACTACTCTTTCCAATTTGTTTTTCATTGTACAAAATACTGTGGAAGATACGTGGATAGCTCTATTTCTGAGAATATATGGTTCTTCGCATCCGTCGGTAGCGTGGAACTCTGGGAATCCATAGGCCTAGGCGCTAATGGACTCCGTAACAATGAGTTGACGATTTATCTCGTTCTGTTAAACAATAATTTTGTGCTCAAAATAATGCAGCTGCTCCTAATTCATAAAGTTACTGTAGTGCCTGTTAAACAGTTACATATTAACAAAACAAGTACATAGTTTTAACCTTAATACTGCGATTCAACAGGTATCAGCATGATTTTCAGTCCACCCCTTTTGCTACGTCCCTGTTTTTCACTAAACCCTTTAATTACTTACAGGAAGAGCACGCCCCATCGCATAACTAATCGATCGAGTGTGAAGTTCCGAGACAGGGGTGGAAAATTCCAAACATCTCTCGCGCTTTCTGTTCTCCTGGTGAAATTTTCCCATTTTGTGGAAGCATTCCACAATGGAAACCCTGGAAAGCTCCTCGACAATAGGGAATTTCATCGTTGGTTCGGGAATTTGCACTGAAATCCATCCCCCGAAGGATATCTGGAGGGAGTTTCGGAGCTTTCATCCAGAATGGGAGTTTTCGTATCAGGAGAATACAATACGGAAGAAGGTTTATAATATCACGTGAGTGGATTTCAGACGGATAACAACTATGAGAAAGGCCGTGTCTGGGCTCCCTGATGGCCTATTCAGAATGTGGAGAATCGATCTTTCCAGATCTTTTTCAAATCTTTCCCGTACTGTTTCAATTATTCATATACAGTGTATTATGTTATATGTGTCCGATATTTTACAGTCATTTATAAGGTGAAAAGTTCATACGAACATGGGTCCTTAAAGGCATAATTTTTGTTAAAGTAATGTCGATATTTGAACGTAAATTAGCATTTGGGGATTTTTCAATATGAAAAATTAAAATTTGATGTTAGTTTGGCCCTTAATTGTAGGGGGGCCACCTACAGGTCTTTGTCTCTTTTGGGGACACACAACTTTGTCGTGCATATATGTATCGCATTTTTCAGAAAAAAAATCGATTCCTCTATCATTTTTACGTGAAAAAGGTTTGTTTGTCAACATTCGCTACTAGTAGCTTTTTTCGAGATATTTTGATTTGAAATAATCGATGTATCTAATTTTCTCGTTAATTCGCGAACTCTTTGAATATGAAAGTATTGAATTAAAGCAGATTATTAAAATTTTTTTGTGCTGATTTCATGTAAAAAAATAATATCTAGACGCGTAGTTAAATAGTTTTATTTGTTAATATTTTGATTTTTTGTTAAAAAATGTATATGAGGCTAGTCGTTTGTATCAGAATAATAGCGCTGCCGCTCAACATTTCTCACATTCTGGTATGGAAAATTTCAATTGATACTTCGTTATATCCCTACCATATCCAAAGAGTTCACTTTCCGTTACGTATCGATTTCTGTCGTTGGTTTCTTCAATGCCTTATCCAAAATCCTTTATTTGAAAATCAGATACTGTTAGCCGACGATGCAAAGTTCTCAAACAACGCTATAAGTACGTAATTTTCACGAAGACCGATATCGTCATTTTAGCATCCAAGCGAGATTTTTCGTTTTTTAGAATTTTTGATCGAACTTTCGACAACCGTTATATAGGTAGGAAAAGGTCTCAACTATGGCCCCCTAGGTCACCAGACCCTAACAGGTTCGAATTTTTTCTTTGAGGACATCTAAAATCCTTAATTTACGAGACTACTATCCAAAATGAAAAATAATTAAGAAATCGGATAATTAATTAACTCTCGTAAAACAATTCAAAACATTCGAGGAATTTTTCAAAGAGTGCGCGAATCAATGAGAAGAAGATTGGATACGTGCATACAGGCGGGAGGTGGACATTTCGAACGTTGAATATGATTTTTTTTGTATATATATTTAGTGATCCATTAAATAAAAGTTTTTAAAATTGTTTCACTTTTTGACAAATGACTTTTGAAAAGCAAACCTTTTTCACGTAAAAATTATTGAGGAATCGATCTTTCACCTAGATACATACATGTAAGAGAAAGTTGTGACTTCCCAAAAGAGACAAAGTCCTATATTAGGTTGCGCTCCCTACAATTAAGCACAAACTGAGATCAAATTTGAATTTTCAATATAAAAATATCTATATACCAATTTTAGTCCAAATATTGACATTATTTTGGAAATTATTTACACCATGTATCTCAAAAATGAGCGTCTTGCGGACCCATGCTTGTACGAACTTTTCACCTTATAAATAACGTAAACAATATAAATACTTGCAACACAAATGAATAAACTAATAAAAAAACGTTGAAATGCATCATTGTAATTCATCATTGTAATTCCTTTACTTTATGTCATAGTAGGCTTTTTGCAGTATTACCTATTTAACTAATTTTCTGTACTATTCCAAATTTGTTATTGCCCTGTAGTGTATAGGAAGATGGTTATATAATTTTTGCTTCCATATATCACAGAAAATTTTGTAATTACTAGTTTTGGGATTGACAAGGGAAGATTTCGACTTTCTCTTGTATGGTATCGTCTATCATTATCTACTGCTGAATTGGAATACTTTTTGTGCATTAGTCCCACGGTTTCTAAAAGGAACAAATAGGGTACAGTTAAAAAAAAATTACCGACGAAGAGTAGTTTGCAGTGATCTTGTAATATTGCTCTACATATGTATCTGACCCCCCCCCCTTTATTTGCAAAACGAATACTGAATTGAATCATTGTTGATTGCATTAGCCTCAGAAGGCAACTCCGTATCTCAAATGCGTCTTGATCAGAGAAAAATTTTTTGCTGAGGACTGATTTAGTTCATTCGAAACGACTCGAACTGCATAGCAGCCAGAGGCTATTCTTTTAAGTTCACTACATGCTTAATGAGTGAGTTCTATTATTTTTTGTTTGATTTTCTATGACTAGATCATCAAAACTGAAATTTGAAGCAAACTATGTTTGTTTTATTCGAGTTGGAACAGTTCGATTCACACCACTGTTCAACTCTACAAAGATCAAGAGTTATGTTTTCCCTAAGATTATCAGCATTAGTTCGACACCATAGGATGGTGGTATCATCAATCATCTGTAAAAAGTGTAAACTTTTTTCGATATCCACTATTATCATATCATTCAAATAAAGCAAAAAGAGAATAGGACCCAGAACCGAGCCTTGTAGCACAACATCTCTATTATGCTCAATGTGCGATTGATTTCCTTGGAGTTTCACTATCTGCTTCCTGCCTATTTCATTTTGATATTTCAGCTAGTAACAAAATAATTCAAAACCACGAAGTAAAGTCATTATTGCCAAACTAGAAATGATCTGTTATGTGATTTATATTTCATATTCCTTGCATTACTTCGAGGACACGATGTTGATTTGCTTTATGGTTTCGGAATTATATACGCTTGATGAATTTGCACGCACCAGGTGATTAGCCAATATGTCCGAGATGGTTGACGCATTTCTAGATCATGAACTTGGAAAATGTCCAACTCATATTTTAAACTGAATCACATTTTTTTATTAGTTTGATATAACATCCGAAAATATTTCGCGAACGGTACGCTAGTACTAAAATAGATTGCTTTTGATTTTTCAGAATCATAATATTTATATTATTTTTTTCTTACATAAATCGTTTGAATTTCGGTTCACACTTTCAATGACACATTGCATCATCTTTAACACTTTTCCTACGTAAATTTTTTGTTCAATGTAATTAAATGATTTGAATAACGACCTAATCCATATTTGGGATGCTTTGTGACAGTATATTGTTTAGAATTTCGAAAACAATAATGCTTGCGTTCAATTTATGTTGTGCTTACCGCTGCATTTCATAAGGCATAGATCCCACCTAGATTCTATCCGGAAAAAACTGATTCGTATCATCGGCGATGCTTCGCTCAGAAAATTGCTTTCTTCTCTGGAACACCGCTGAACTGTACGCGATCTGTATGTGCAGGCAAAGGTAACCAAATGTCAAAGCGAAGGTTTCCACGTGCCATCAAAGTTTACCACGTGCCACGAACGGTTACCACCATCAAAGATGACTACTTGCCAAACAAGCGTTTTTACGTGCTAGCATGCGTTATCATATGCCAGCAAGTATTAAATGATTCATACATAGTATTCTAATAGTAATAGACCAGGGCTGGTGACAGGTGACGTTATCCCATCTTACACTGCATGCCTTTGTAAGGCTTGATAATTAACCTTAAAATCTTAAAAATAGACGGGTTCCTGGCCGCCCCACGTATGCACTTCATTAAGAAAAGCACTTTTCTTTTTGTGTAGAATTTTCGTGTTTTTTTGCGATATTTAACTGCCTGCCGTTGTAATATACGGAAGTTCAAACAAATTGAAACGTTACTAATTAATGGCATGCAATCCGCCCAAAGGGTTACGAAAAACTGAAAAAAATTAAAGGGAACTCCCGTGTTTTCAAATTGCATGCCGATGTAAAGAATTGAAGTTCCAGTAATAAAAACACTCTGGAAAAATTGCCATGCGTCCCTCGTCTGACCAACGGTGGAAAATTGCGGGAAAACTATTTAAAAATTCAATACAGGTTTTACTTGATTCCAAACTGCATGCCATTAGAAAGATGCGGCATTTGTATTTGGCATGCACACCAGGATTTCGTAAAACAAAGTCACATAAATTTTCACAGTGTTTTTTGCAACTTTCGTATACATGCTTCTATTTTGCGAAATCCTGGTGTGCATGCCAAATTACCTACTATTAATTAAATATCCAAATGACGTATCTTTCTAATGGCATGCAGTTTGGAATCACGTAAAACCTTTATTAAATTTTAGCAGAGTTTCCCGCAATTTTCCACCGTTGGTCAGACGAGGGGCGCATGCCAATTTTCCCAGAGTGTTTTCGTTACTTAAACTTCAATTATTCACATCGGTATGCAATTTGAAAATACGGAAGTTCCCTTTAATTTTTTTCAGTTTTTCGTAACCCTTTGAGCCCTTTAGGCCGCTGCGGCTTGCATGACATTAAAAAAAAAACGGTGAAAATTTGTTTTAATTCTGTTATTGTTTTAGGAGTAGGTAATGCTGTTGAGTTAAAATGAAATTGAGAATGGAGAATCTTTGTGTGGAACTTTGTTTAATTGTATTCAATTCAATGTTAAAGTTATGTTAATGACGAGTACTTATAAACATTGTTTTTATAATTTATGTTACTACTTATGTACATTTTTGTGTTACTGAATCTTGATTCCCGTACTGTATGGCCTTCTTCTTATCGCCCCCCAAATTTACGATGGTGATCGAACAATAATGCACAAAAATATATTTTATTAAGAAAGGCAAACATGGTTGTTTGCGAATTTACGTTAGTCTGATTTTGTTATCATACCTAGGTTATTGTTTCATATTGGACTATTAAAATATTTGCAATCGTTTCAGGGTTATGTAGTACGTCATTTCAACGAAAATGACGATAACTGTGATTATGAACTGTTAGGAATTAATTAAGCGTTATTGCGATGATTTTCGGTTAACAACAGGATGTATTTTTTTACCCGTTGTCATCAAGGGTCGTTCACTTGAGTTTTTAATTTTTACTCAGACGTTGTTTCAGTTAAGTCGAATAATATAAAAAATTACTCATTTCTGAATGAATTTTCTGAATATGTAAAATATCTGTCAGACTAACAATTTTTCTTTCTTCCAGGTAAGCTTGACGAAGTGGCACCTAATCTAAAAGGGGCAGCAATGTGTGTAAGTTTTAACTTTAATCGAAAAAAAATTTCTCAAGAAATTCTGATTCTTATCTCGAACTACCGAAACGGCGTTAGCATTCATAAAAAGGGGGTCAAGGTGATTAACTAATATATTGAGAATAAAGTACGGCGTCTCAATTGCTCTCCCACATTTTCTTAGTACATGGGTTTGAACCTGGTTTCTTTCAAAAATATTTCGCATTCACTGCAGGCGCTTTGAATCATCCCACAACTTTTATAATAATAATAACCAAGAGGCCAAAAAAAAATAAGTTCAAATTTTAACTATATTTATGAAATAAATAGTGGACAAAACTAATATAATACATATTATTCACGAAAAGGAAGAGAATGAAAAAGTAGAGGACATATTCCGATTTTAGAATACGTCAGCCTTGAAAACGACTCGCATGTTCTACGTAATCGGAAACCAAATGAAAACAGTATTTCAGCAAAAAGTTATATACAAAATATGTGATATCAATTATCAATCCAGTTTATCGGCAATATATTATGAAGATTATAATAAATACATCAAATTGAATAATCATTCTTATAATAAATTATAATGAGTGAAATTTCAAATTTGTTATTATTGGCCACACTACTTTGAAAACAATGAAAGTAATTGACAGTTATTGAAAATGTTGGTGCTTTTCGATTTGTATCTTTCAAAAATATCTGGTACAGGGTAGTGTTACGAGATTGATAAAAATCCCCTAGCTATGCCGCTGGATAAACTTGCACGCGTATCGTCGATATGGTTTCCGAGAAAAAGGCAGATAACTGCCGGTAATTAATATTCGGGATAACCGAACCGTCGCATCGCGAAGGTTACACTTGAGTACCTATATGAACGCGAGAAATTTGACTGGAAAAGAAGTTTTATGAAGAGAAGTTGGATGAAGAAGATAAGAATATTAGGAAGAAGTGATAATAAGCAGTTTTTGAAGAAGTATAGTAAGCTCGGGTAAGTGTGATCGTGATTTTCATTAGTTCGCATTGAATTTAGCCCATCTAATGAACCTGAACTAATATTACAATGAACTTTTGCAGGTATTTACTTCGAAGGTCAGTCTTTGTAATACGCCACAGAAAACTGTTGAAAAACGTATTCTATGAATTTTATTTATATATTCAGATATACATCTCCATAGGTCACACTTCCCCGGAAATTTGGGGCAAGTGTGATTCTTGCCAAATTTAAAGATATTAATGCACGTAAATCTCTCTTTGGGGCAGGTGTGAGTAAACAGTAAAGGAACTTTCACCACAATTCCTTTATTTCGAGATATTTTTATTCAAAACATAGTTAGGAACTTTTTAATATTGAATTTGAAATGCCCCATTGG
The DNA here is from genome assembly GCA_958502065.1 of Chrysolina americana. Taxonomy (NCBI): domain Eukaryota; kingdom Metazoa; phylum Arthropoda; class Insecta; order Coleoptera; family Chrysomelidae; genus Chrysolina; species Chrysolina americana. The sequence continues at coordinate 77,786,768 of OY293414.1, forward strand.
AAAAAAAAACAAAAATAATCGTGAAAGTGAACATTTGTTGAAAAGAAAAATTTACAGGTAGAAATCTGAAAAATCGAATGAGAAATTCATTGATCCCCATCTTCTGACGAGTGGTGATGGAAGCACAGTTGTTATTTCATCCTCAGAAAGTGTCTTCTACATCTGGCCAGGTATATTGTTTAGCTCTCTGAGATTTCCGTATATAATTTCGTACTATTGCTGAAAAAATATTACTGTTTAGATTGGCCAAATGAACCAGGTTCCCACTTACCCCGACAGATAGGTCGCACTATCCCCAATAACATTTAATTTTGGGGTAAGTGTGACATGCAATGAAAAAATGTAAAAAAAAAACAACTTCATGAAAAAACGGCAATCTATAGTCAGATTCATTGTTTAAGCAGAAGAAAAGTGTATAAAATGGATTCTTACCTTAGATTTTAACAATACACTCAAAGCTTGAAATAAACTTATTATACTCGTTCGGGTTAGAAAATTGGGGAAAATATTTGGATTTCACAAGATCTCTTTTGTATTTTATATGATGGTTATGGATTCATTATGAGTGTAGGCTATTCGTCAATAGATGGCATTGGGCTGTCGCCCGGTTTAGCGAAGATAGCGAGCAAACTCACACTTGCCCCAAATTCACACTTACCCGAGCTTACCTTATAGATGTTTTTGGAATATTTAGCTAGTTGTATTGTTGTATATCTAAGTGTTTTATTAGTCAGTGTAAGTTAGAAAATAAACAGTTTAGTAGTGTGCTCGGCCTATTATTTAGGAAAAACGTAACAGTAGGAAACCGACTGTGCCATCACATGAAAGACAGTCCTGGGTTATATTCTGTTATATTTTGGACTAGCAACTGTCATTTATTAAATTGTTATAAACTGTAAAGCTCTTTGACACAAAAATAAACGTGAAAAGTATATATCTAGCCGATAAACGATTCCGGAGACCTGAGCTGATATTGATGACAATATCTCAAACTCCTCAAACCATGCATACAGTCTATCAAAAACTTATGAAAATTAACCGATTATTTTTTGAAATACAGGAAATTCATAAAAAAAAACATTTTCCCAAGAATTTTGTATTGTTTCTTCTTACTCAACCTGTATACATGATATTATTATGCGACGTTCTCAACATTGAATAATGTTGATTATATATATGTGACGTGCTCTTCCCTAACTAAACTAAAATACGAGGGGTTGACGTACCCCTATTTTCGAACCACCCTGTATAAGAAAACATCATGTTATTGAATTCTGATCGAAATTGAGGGAGTTTATCAAGGCTGAATTTAATCTTCAGTTCTCATCAGGAAACTTAACTGGTTGGTTCATAATTATTCGAATTCGATTTTTCTTTGTTCACTCCGTTATAGAGCACAAAATGTATATACAGTGCATTCCATTTGAAACGAGCCACCCTCAATAACTGTTGGTACAATGATTTTCAGGAATAATTGAAAAATACTTCGACAAGGAGGACGGGGGGACACATTTTGACATATTTATAACTTACCTTATCGCACCAAAAGAGCATTTCAACAATTTTTTTTAATGGATCACCCTATATTGTTTCGTATCATCAGGTTCGAGAGCTACAAATTATTTGAGTTGAAAACGAGCCACCCTGAATAACTTTTGAAACAATGATGCAGTGAAAATTAAAAAACAGGTCAACAATTATACAGAAGGCCACATTTTGAAATATTCGTTCTAGAGACAAATATGGAAGCAATAAATCAGAAAAAGAGATTTTTAATTAAATTCTTGAATCAAAATCTGATGAATTGACAATGAGAAGAAACGAATTTTCTATGGTACATGTTTCCACCAACTTCCTTACAATGGTACAAACAAGCTTCCATTGCCGCCCTCACATGATTGAGAATCGCGGGAGTTATTTCTTTGCAATGCCTCATGATATTCTCTATCAAATTTTCTAATGTTGGTGATTATATCTAATACACTTCAGACTTCAAATGATCCCATAGAAAGAAAACTAATGGAGTGAGATCCGGAGACCTTGGTGGCCATTCTGTAGGACCGCTTCTGCCAATCCAGCGACCAGGAAAATGATCATCGAAAAATTGTCGCACTGGAGCTGCATAATGAGGAGGTGCACCATCCAGCTTAAAAATTATTTCTTTTTCGAATAAATTCATATCCTCCACAATTTCCCTATTGATGCACGGTATTATTCGATTCTCCAACATTCCAAATATTTCTCACCAGTCAAATTATCATCGATAAAAAAGGTCCTATGATGTGGTCACCTGAAATTCCTGACCAAACATTCAGTTTTAGAGGTCGTTGGGTATGAATTCGATGGTATAAATGAGGATTCGTATCATCGACAATTTTGCCGATTCACCTCTCCATTCAAACTAAACGTACTTTCATCAGAAAATCAAATTTTATACAAGAAATTCGGATGCAAGTTGTTCAGGGAGACTTCCACAATAGAAATAGCTTCATCGTTGACAACTTCTGAACGGTTATGCTTTTTATTGTTAACAGATCCAGTTTCCATAAATTTGTTCAATAATTCCGAAACGTATTTGTGTCGTACATTTCTTCTTGGATAATTATCATTGAACATACGAGCAGCAGCTCTGGTACTATTTCCATTCTGGTAGTACACTACCACTGAATGAAACCTTTTTGGAAGTAAACTTCAAAAAAACACCTATGAAATAATGTTCAGCTTCCAAACTATGAGCTTCAGACCATAATGTGTTCTACTTTGCGGAAATCTGTTCATCATGGAACATCTGAAAATGCTAAACAATATAGGGTGATCCATTAAAAAAAATGGTGACATGCTCTGGGGGTGCGATAGGGAAAGTAACATAAAGTATACTATTGTTGACGTGTTTTTTTATTTTTCCTGAAAATCATTGTACCAAAAGTTATTCAGGGTGGCTCGTTTTTAAATGGAATGCACTGTATAATGGATACGAGATGAAGGTGACATTGTACCATCATTGAGGCATAGTGTTCTGAGAATAAATAGGCATTCTGTTAATTCTCGGAATTGTTTAAAATTTTGAGCAGAAAGCTTCACTTTTCATATTTGATACTCCTTATCTCGAAAACTAGTCGACCGTTTTTTCGTGCCTATAGACAATTTTCCTCAAGGATACTTCGGGGTCCTTTTAGTGATATGCTTTGTATCGGATTATTTCTCTTAAATGGGGGTGCGCCATCTCTCATACTCACCCGGTATAGGATGTTCCTCAGGTGATTTCCTTTTTATACTGGAATTGATAATTAAAACTATTTTTACAAAATATGCGACTTGTAGATCTGCAAACTTCAATCATTCAATTCTTTTCCTATTTTATAGTTTTTGTGTTCCACTGGAGTAGAATACCTACCCCAAACCTTTGATAATATATTCCGTATGACTCGGGCTCAAAGAAATTGTGAAGGAGCAATACATCTCAACGATGGAAAACCTTTTTGCGTCCGATGTCACCCCTGTCTATAACGGAGACGTTGCTATCCCTCACAAACGAGATTGAATCCGCAACAGCTTCGACATTAGCATTCGACCTACACTGGAAAATCTGGTCTGACCGACTTTGGCATTCTGTTTGCCCTAGACTCCCTAGAGGAGAAACAGGATGGTAATTTGGTTGTTGGGCGTTTCCCAGCTACATTTTGTATGCACAAGGTAGGTCAAGGAGGAAGTTCGTACTCCACGTGTAATAATATACAGTGCGGTCCACAAGTATGGAGTACATTTTAAGCGTTGTTATGTATTTGTTTTAAAAAACCTAAAACACTCGACTCTTTGCAGTATGAAAATATTACTCCCTTCTTGTACCTCCTCTGAATTATGAGCACCCCTTCAAAAAGGGGAGGGGGCGTTTGACACTTTGTTCGCGAGTGATTTTCATTCTCTGTTAATCTATATTAAGTTTTTCGAATTTGGTGCGATCACAACTGAGAAAATTTATTTTGAAAATGTAAAATTATGATACTTTACATAGAATGAATGATATAATGTAACATAATGTTTAGTAATTATTTTTTCAATTGATTTTACAGTTATATTAAATATTCAAAATGACCACCATGCACTACTTGATATTACTGCCGTCCTACCTTCTTACGTGGGAAATTCTTGAACTTTTGTATACTTACATGCAGAAAAATACCTTTGGCTATTCAAACCGAGTATACTTCATCTTTGTTTGGTAAAAGGCACATTTACAGGGTTTTAAACCTACAGAATCCAGTATCTTAATATTCATATTTTTGAAAATACTGCACTTTTGCTCAGGACGGACGGCAGAATAGGCAAGGTGATCTTGGAATTCTTGTAGAAATTTTTGTAGAACCTAAGGGATTATTTGGTAATTTCTTCCATTCTCCTAACTTTCAAATCTGAAATATTCGGCCCTATGCTGTATCACTTCCGTTAAAAATAACGTCAATTGCAATAGCAAAATAACGGAAATGGCGAATAAAGGTGACGTTATTTGTAACGGAGGTGATACAGCATAGGGCTGAGTGTCTGGTCTATTGAAAGATACTTTTGATTTCAAATATTCCCATAAAGAGGAGTCAAATCGGGGGATCTGGGCGGTCATTCAATCGTTCCACGATTTCCAATCCACCAATTGGGAAAAACTCCGTTCAAATATTCTCTTACAATACGTTTGTAATGTAGTATTTTTATTGTGGGCTGTGAGAAATTTATCAATCAAATCTAAATAAACCTCATCATTAATTGTGCTTTCAAAGAAAAGGGTCAATAATTTTGTTGTTAATGATAACGCTTGTTCAACTTTTTTGGTATATTGTGTGTGAAATACGTACTTAGACACAAGTCAATTTTTAATGAAATTTCATTTTAACTTCTATTGTTTCAAATGCTGTTCAACTTTTTACTATTCACTATCAAATCTTATACAGTGTCCCAGCTAAAACGTCACCCCCTTATCTCCGAAGGCGCAGAAAAATTGAAAATCGCTCTTCCATCAATACTCGTTGTGCTGTCAACTACCTCATCCCCTGCACCCCACTGCAGAATTTCGAATAGGACTACTCTACTTGAGATATTTAATTTTTTTGATATATACATCGGTGTAATGCAATTGAGAATCGATCAAGTCTTGCGGAAGTTTTATTGAAAACCAGTCTATCAGGGAAAGAAATGTTTCTCCAGTCCTAAATTAGTAGATATCTGCTATGCTGAGCTGTAGGATAATTCAAGCCTCCCTATTCGGGGACACGATGTTGGTGGAAGCCATGAGAGGGGGGAATTCTATCTCCACTTTAGTGTCACCTCGTGCTATACAGCCTCCTTATAGACCTTAATCGGGGAGGAGTATATGCCCGGGGCTACGCTAACGATATTGTCATAATGGTGAAGGGGAAGTATATGGGGGTTTGTGTGGATTTGATGCGATCAGCACTCATAAACGTGGTGCACGAGGAAGAACCTCAAGGTCAACTCTCAAGAAACCACGATTGTTTATTTCACCAGAAAAATGAACTTTGAGCCCAACAGAGCTCTTCATATCTTTGGTGAAAGCTTACAGATGTCAGGAGAGTCGAAATAGTTGGGGCCGAACTGAGACTCGAAGCTCACCTCGAGCAAACATCTGGAAAAAGTGCTGACAAGGACAAGGACAAGGACATTATTAATGATGACCAGGTGGTCCTTCGACAAAACATAGGGACTACGACCCAAACATTCGCTTTGGCTATACACACCGATAGTGAGGCCCTCGATAACGTATGGGGCCCTGCTGGGTGCTGTGGTGGGAAAAGGTAGAACAAGTTACAACCACAGGAAAGCTAGCCAGTTTGCAAAAACTGGCTCTGCTCGGAGTTACTGATGCAATGTCCAGCCCTTCGAGGGCTAGACTGGAGGTGATCCTGAACCTCCCTTCTCTTCATCTGCACATTATAGTGGAGGCGAGGATAGATGCTGTATGACAGAATGATGGAACATTCACCACCATCATTAAAGATGGGGAATTCACATCAAGGGCCCTACAAGTGCTGTCAAGGAGGCACATCTGATACACAGATGGCTCTAAAATAAGGAATGGGGTAGAGGCTGGCATATACGAGTAGAGACCGAGGAAATACATCAGTTTAAGTCTCGGTACTCAAGCCTCCGTATCCCAAGCCGAGGTAACAGCTATTTCTGTCTGCATGTCTGCACAAGAGATATTCTAAAGAGGGGTCCTAGAAAACAACCCATAGTCATTCTCACCGACAGCCGGGCGGCAATAAAGGCTCTGCGACCATGCAGATTTATTCATAAATTAGTTTGAAAGACTCACAAAAACCTCAATGACCAAGGAGCACAGAACAGGGTAAAACTTATCTGGGTACCAGGTCACAAGGGCATCCAGGGGAATGAGAACGCAGTTGCCCTAGCAAAAGCAGGTACAGCAACAATTTTTATTGGACCAGAACCAGCCCGTGGAATCCCATTTGGAGACATTAAGTAGGACACGAAGAAATGGGTCAAGAACTATCATCAATCTTTCTGGCAATACTCACGGAAAAATGATGGTGCGATGGAGCCAACTGACCGACTATCAGAAGAAAGGTTCAACGCGGAACTACCTGCAATTTGGCCGATGGCTATCCCCGCCGCATGACAATAATAGTAGTGTTATAAAGAAATTTATATTTTTCGTTACGTGAAATGTTTTCATCATATGACAGATTCGAAATGTGAACCATTCAGTTCCATACAGAAGTTGAAGCTCTGAAATGGATACTTAAAATTAAAATTATATTTTTCATCAAAATTATGAGATATAAGTACTTGGAAATTTGTGTGGGGACGGTCAACTTCCGGTTTAAACGGAAGTCCTAGACAACTGGAAATATTTGAATCAAAACAAGTTCCTGGGAAAACTCCCGTATACAAATTTTCAGAAAAATACTCCCGATAGTTTCCCACTCAGCTCATCGTGGTACATAAAAAAGAAAACAGAATTGTGTATCGTTATATCCGTTTCGCTAGCTTGTCGAAACCAAAAACCGTGCCAGTTACAACCTCACAGTACCACATTACAACTGATTGTGTATCATTATCATGAACTGACAGAGCTCATTCAAGTTGTGTTATGTATAGAAATGTGATAGATATCTCTATGAATAGAAACGTGATATATATCTCGATTCTGTAAACATTCCAAGTATTATGTCGGCACACCTCTCAAAAGAAAACCAAGATCGTCTGTAGACATAATAAATATAAATATTCAGGTGACGGTGTCAGCCTTGCAAGGTCACACATTTCTGGTACATACGAGGACTGATTAGAATATAATATGTAATTGTTTTGCTTGAACGGTTTTTTATTGCGTAAATTGGAATTAACTAAATAATGAGTAATCATCGGGTATTATGGAAAGGTTTAGATGGATTTGAGGTCTGTCCAATAATCAAGTTGAGAAATATTTATTATCATGCCTTTAACAAATCAAGTTCGAGATAAATACAAAACAATTGCAGCCACACAATGATCCGCTTTTCCATAGTAGATACAAAAAAGGTGATTTTACTAGTAGATGTTTTTTTACTAGATGAAATTATTAATAAAATATCACCAATAAGAATTGATTTTACTGGAGTACCACAAGGTAGTGTGTTGGGTGCTATGCTATGATTTTCATGTTTTAATAATGGAATATTAGATTAGGATTTGGGCTGATGCAAAACACATTTGATAAAAAAATTGCACATTGCAGCAAATTGCAAAAATTTGTGACTGATTTAATAATGAAAAGATCGTTGTTAACTTAAATATATGTAAATACATGATAATCAAAAGTAAACGAAATTTGTAAGAAGTTGGTCATCAATTGCAACATCCAATTGAAGAAAAGTATCTCATTTGCATAACAAACCGACCGATCGCAGTAAACATATCCTCATACTTGGAGCATTTTCTTGATGTTTTCTGTATTGATCATTCTGGAGAACGGAAGAATCCAGAAAAATCTACTCTGCTCGGCATTTTACTTGGATGAAAGAAGTTTCAAGAAGTTTTCAGGAGATTTAGCTAGTTTAAGTCAGTTGAGCAGTTTAAACAGATCCAAGTGTTTTATTAGTCCGATTAGTAGTTGTATGTTTATAGCAAAGTTAATAGAAACAGTTCAGTGTGCTCTGAGTATTGTTTAGAAATATCGTAGCAGAAACTATTTATGGTGAATACGAGTAGTACATCGTACGATACGATGGAGGACATTGTAAAATTTATCCAAAATCAATTTGCGGATTTTAAAAGAAGGCGCCAGGAGGAAAAACAAGAACAGGAAAAGCGGCGCCAGAAGAAAAAATGAAAACGAGAAAACAAAAAACAAGAAGAAGAAATGCGATGGTTAAATGAAGAGAAAGATGGGAAGGGCACTCCAAATAATTCTTGAGAACAGAGAAAAGAGCGAGAAGTTGAAAAACAAGAACGAGAAAAGGAAAAACAAGAAAGAGAAAAGGAAAAACAAGAAGAGGAAACGCGACGGTTGGATGAATAGAAAAACAAGAAGATGCACTCCAGAAAATTCTCGAACAACAAAAGTACGAATTAGAACAAATAGAAAAACAAAGGAAAACAGACTTCAAGAAGGTTCTAGGTTCTAGATTCTAGAACATCAAGACAAGTTCTTCCAACATGTATTACAGGAAATCGAAATACAATTTGAGGAACTGAAAGAAGAGGTGAAGGAAGACGTCAAGAAAATCGACGATGAGCTTAATAAGAAAGTGGATTCAGAGCGAGAGGAGATGAAAGGACTCGAAAACCAGATAGCTCTCATCAAGAACCAAGATCGTCGAGACAAAGTTTCCACATTAGGAATTGCCGTAAAACCACCGACTCTTGATGGACAGTCCTCTTGGTCCATTTATCGCTGCCAATTTGAAGCTGCGACAGTGGCTATTGGATAAGAAAGAGCTATGGCACTCATAGTAGCTTTGAGAGGGCCAGCTTTGGGTATGTTGCAGACAAAACCTATCGAAGAGCAAAATAAATATGAAGACCTGATTACTGCATTAGAGTTGCGGTATGGCGATCAACAGCGAGAACAGCTGTTATCGGGCTCAAAAATAAAATGCAAGAATTTGAAGCAGATGTGAGGCGCCTAATTCAGCTTGCCGGGAGATTTCAAGGAATATTTAGTGGTGCAGTTATTTATAGATGACTGAGAGACACCGAAATCCAAAGGACTCTGCGACTAACACACTTCAAAAGGAGTAGCGATGCCTTGGTTCGTTCTCTAGAAATAGAGGCGGCCTCAACACCTCGAGGCCGAAAGTACGAGCGGTATTAATAGAAGAAATCGAACAACGATTTGGCGCAGTTACTAGTTCATTCGAGAAGGTTCTGAATGAGATTAAATCTTTTATATAGATGTTGGAAATTGGGACATCTTATTGAAGACTGCAGGGTAAGAATGCCACCACATTTGCAATCACCTGTGAGGACAAGGTCTTCTAGCGAGTCCTCAAGTGAGCGGCAGGAAAACTAGAATTAGCCAGCATATCGGGGCGCATGCTGGCAGCAATAATAAAGACCCCTTAGGGTCATCCCTATTAACAAGCTGAGACGAACAACCGATAGCCTGACCATTTCAAGAAAATTCAACGAAATAGTCGACATATGCACCATAGACACAGGTCTGCAGTTTCATTGGTACGCAGTGACATCATTCGGCCAGAAAGCGTGTTCTCCGAGGATAAGCTGAGATTACACTGATTCTTGGGCGACTCACTATTATAAATACAGTGTACGTTGCAGATAAAGAGACATTGTTTGATCAGGACGATCGAAATTGAGAGGTGGATATTGTTATCAGATTGAAAAATAATAGCTTTGTAGCTGTTAAGTGCCACCATGAAACGTAACTCATTTGAATAACAAATGAACCGGCCGTTCGCTGTGAACAATTTGTCTTCTAAGAGCATCTTTCGATGTTTTTCTGTACTGATCAATCTGGTCAATGGAAGGATTCTGAAAGATCTAATCTGCTCGAATTGAGTATATAAGGCGACCCATTTCACTCGGAGGCAGAAGTTTTTTGGAAGATTTAGCTAGTTGAAGTCAGTTGAGCAGTTTAAAAAGATCCAAGTGTTTTATTGGTCAGTGGAGTAGTTGTATTTTCATAGCGAAGTTAATAAAAACAATTTAGTGTGCTCTGAGTATTATTTAGAAATATCGCAACAATATTATCGAAAATAATATCTATTAATATATTTTAAACGATCAATTTAGTATTTTAATGCATTCTATTTATACTATTATGCTCTGTTGCTGCTGCTACTGTAATAGTGTACTACTATATAGTAATTAACAACTAACAGTTTATATATTCACTAATATTTTCTTTTTAATGTTTATGTATGGAATTTTTATATATTTTAACCTACTGCATATTTTTATTTTTTTTGATAAAATGATATTGTATTAGCGGTGCATGATACACTGGGTACCAAAGGAATTGTTTTTGGAATGTGAAATTGAACCAATTGTACATTCCTTTTTCAAGTCATATATTGGTGTATTTTGGAAAATTATGATACATTTTTTAATTTCGACCATTTTTTATATTTTTCACTCTCCCTCGTACACGCAAAGGGTAATTAGTCTTCGGATATTGAATTATGTGTATTCTCTCGCAAATTCGCTTATATAATTTGAACACTGCAGAAAAGTTGGTAATGTATGCCTCTTTTGTAGATATTTTCATAACCGATAGTCTTCCGAAATGTTATCAATCGTTTTACCCTTATGGGTTTCATGAGTTTGGTTTTTTCATCCCAAAGCCATCGTTTTGGGACTAAACATTTCCAGAACGTATTCTCCTCAGAATTATTTGTTCTACCAGGCAAGGCTCATAATGGTATTGAAGCTTCCTATATTAATTTACTTTGCAAATTATGTTTTCAAGCATAGAATATATTGATCTCCCCACATATACATCATGGTTGTTTCTTCGATGTCTGAATCAGTGTGTTTTCTAGGACCTAATGAATATGCTATCTGTTTAGGATTCGGGCGAGTTATGTGGGTCATGTTTCTCGTCTGCTATATCGTTATGTTCCCGTGAACGAAACTCTTGGGAAATGTTTTACTGCTTCACCGGATTTCACTTCGTCAGATGATCCTTCGGGATATTAGTGTACCATACATAAATCTGTTTAATTTTGCGAGAAATGCGTTCTCTCTTCGTCTCGGGAACGATACAGGTATAATGAGGGAAGGTATTCTGATTATGTTTTCTCTGGTGAGGAAAGAGTGGGTTATCAACCAGTGTGAAATTATGTACATAAATTAAATCTTATTATATGTGCTGAACCAAGTACTGGAATGATACGATTACTGACGGATTGAAATTGTACTGAAATACTTGAATCACGGTATTGAACGTGGTATTCAAATAATGAATGCACCATATTCTGGAATAGATAAATTCTTTCGAGAAACAACATAACAAAATATGTAAGTATTGATACCTAATTGGTATGGTTAGTAAAGGTAAGGTTGATAAAGATACAAAAATATTGTTGGTTGGGTCAAAGCGTCATGGAATTCAAACTGAAAGCAATATACAGGGTTCTGCAACAAGGGCGCAGTCTTCCATATAATCTCCATTATGGATATACAGAGTGTGCATTTGCAAGTGGGCCACCTCTCTAAAACTGTTATTTATTATCCGATTCAGATTTTTTTTTTAATGGATAGAGAATCAATAGTTTTACTGGATTGCTATAAATTCGAAATTGAAAAAAAAATTTCAAAGGGTTTTGGACTGTTCAACCAAATCTCCATTCAATGCAATTTATCGTATCGTTTTCCATAACATTCGATAATTGGTTTGGGGTGATATCTCTGCAAGCCTGACTTATTCTTATACGCAGTTTCTTTTTGCTCATTGTGAGAGTTTTGCATGATTCATCCTTAACGGAGCCCCTTGAAAAAATCTATTGGAGGCAAGTCCAGGGATCTGGGGGGAAACTCGATCAAGTCACTATTTCGCCTATCTTCCGATTAGGAAAATTTTCGGCCAACCAATCTCTAACAGTCCTGCTATTAATGAGCCTCTTTTGTCAGTGGAAGTTCATCCATAGCGTTGGAAAATTCGTTTTTGAAAAAATTGAAAAAAATTTACCATTCAAATTGCTTAAAAACGAGGGGCCAATTCCGCACCCAACATTAATTTTCTGTGAGTACTGTCTTCTGCAGTTTATTATCCTATGTGGATTTTCTTCCGTCCAGCACCTTGAATTTTGAGAATTAACTGTTGCATTGGTTGTGAATGTTGCTCCGTCACTGAATAATTTTTTTTTCAAAAAATTCCTGTTATCCAGATAATCTCCTTGAGCCGATAAACTATACTCCATCCTCTTTTCATTATCGCCTTTTTCTAAGATATGAAGAAACTTTGGTTGGAACTGTATTATAATATTTCCTGAGATTTTCCTTATTGTTTCACGCGGTAAATTAATGTTCAAACTTGCAATTCTCACACTTGTTTTCGGATTATTATCAAAATAATTTCGAATTCGATCAGTATCATTTCGTCTCTGTCTTTCTACAGTATTACCATTCTTCAGAATATATTTACAAACAGCTCCATACTGATTTGAAATTTTGTTTACTCGTCCAACTGTAGCTCTGCTACTTAATATTTCGACGCTCCGGATGCATGTTATTGAAAATTCTACATCTTCCCTTTCGAATCTGTCGTTGTTACCACGAAGTCTTACTATTTCAATTATCTCCCTCAAAGTCAGATTATGCCATTCTCCTTTGTCAGTGTATGTACTTGAGGAGTAATAAACTTCACTGTTAACACTGACAAATTTGTCTTTTCGATTTTTTTTTCTAATGACTTCATCTCTATAGCAACCCCAAAGCAATGATCGAATTTTGATCGAATTAATGCTTAAATCGGAAATTAGTTGAAAAGTACGAAAATTAATGTGTAGGCACTCTCATCTCAATCTATTCTTTTGTTGTAGTTCATTTATGTTATCAATATTGGAAATTATTGACTATCGAATATCGATTTCTATTTGATGTAAAGATGTTAATTTCATTTCTCTGACAATAAAACTGTATTGTTCTACTATCTAACTATCTCCCATACTATGGAGTTAGGTTTGGAAGAAACAGAATTTGACACCATGTTCAATAACTGCTGTTTACAAACTCGACTGTTAACGACCTAAAACAGCATTGTAAACGATAGTTTTGAAAAGATTGTGATTTATTTGACGACTATTCGAAATATTTAGATAAAATGATAAGAATTTTACTTATATTTCTTTCTAAAAAAATTATTTTATCGTGAAATTTTTATTTCTATTTCGAATCTGATAATAAATAACAGTTTTAGAGAGGTGGCCCGCTTTCAAATGGGCCACTCTGTTTAATCAGGCTGTGACCTTTTAAATCTTGAACAATTTCTTTCTGCTCCTGATTGTCGTTTCCCGATAGTTTTAAATTAACTACATAGCTGAATATCTGTAAGTGGTTATACCTCCATTGTTTCATAGTTTACTGAATGCGTATTGTTTCTCTAATGTCACATAAGTGTGTATTTATCGTCGTTGTTTGTTCGGAACTAGCTCTATTATGTCCGTTGAGTGGTATCCAAGTCCAAGGATGTGCTCGTCCGCTGTCCTCATGACCCAGTCGTTCTAGATCATCACAAAAACATCAACTGATAATAAAATAATCAGGTGTTACTACAATTATTGATTACTAACAAGGTTTATGTTGAAGGAAATGACACTGGTTTTGTTGTTTGTGAATTATAATGTACAAGAAAATTGTTTTTTTGATTTTAGATCCATATTCCAAATACAAGGAAACATAACGTTTTTCTCAATAGATTTATTGTAAATCTTCATAATGTAAAATACTTTTTCATTCACCCAAAAACTTAGAGGAAATTCAAAAGAGTAATTATGAATGAAGAATTTTTTTATTTGAAATTTTTGACGTGTTATAGTGCCCACGCTACGAGAGTGAAGCTAGCCACATCCACAAAATACACTGAGAAAAATATATAGAAGAATAATATAAATCATTATGTTAATACGCGTTGTACATGTATTTTGATGACAGGATTATTCTAGGGGTCAAATTTACTTAGGGAGTTGTGATATTATGGTTTGTTAGGCCGTCCAGGGGGTGGAAAAGGGGTGGATATAGAAAATAAATCATTATCTATGGTAATACAAGTTGAAAACGAATTTTGAACACGTGAAATCAATCTAGGGTTCAAAGTTGATAAGGTAGTTGCGAAATTATAGTTTGTCAGGCCGTCCGAAGGGGTGGAAAAGGGGTAGATATAGAAAATAAATCATTATCTATGGAAATACGAGTTGTAACCGAATTTTGAACACGGAAAATCAATTTAAGGTTCAGAGTTGATGAGGTAGTTTATAGTTTATAGTTTGTCAGGCCGTCCAAGGGATGGAAATGGGACGGCAAACTCAAGTCGCTTTTAGTCATAAAATTTGGTTAACTAAATAAAATATAGGAGTTTGACAATGTGTAATGGCATGCGTGATATGGATATTATTGCGGCCAATTCGTCTGACACCTCAATGAATGCAAACGGCAACACAAAACATATCTTGGAATATACCACCTGAGAAATACGAAATACCGAAAAACATCTTTTAGAGTCAAGGATCCTACTTATTTTTTTTTGGGTTATTATACTTTGTTCTGTGACCTCTGTAAAGAATTATTCCATGTTCTGTTTTACACAAAAAAAAAAAATCTGTGATGCTACTTCTTTGGTTTCAAACCACGATAGCGGTAACAGCGTTATATACTTACCTCAAATTGACATTTGAAATGTTTCCTATTTCAATAAATTTCAAAACTCCTAGACTTCATAATGGATAATTAACCTACAATTCCCTTCCTAAACGTTCCCATTGGGAAATTGAAATTTCCTTCAACAGAAGAAGTAACTTTAATTTTTATTCCATTCATTTTTTTCATGATAAGAAATTATGATCACTTTACTCAATGAATCGTCATCTGATTCACTGATAATTGACCATAATTTTCTACATAATTGGGCTCAGAGTCAGTTTGGAGAGTGAAGGTTTTTTTTCAACATATCCGTTACCGATCATGGAAAACTTGAAAGTAAGACCTGGAGTACCTGGAATTTGTGATTTACAATACATCATAAATATCTGACGGATTAGAAGTAGCATTTGTCACGAAACAGACACAAGAAGATGCTGGCAATGAACGAGACATGATTTTCTCAAAAGATATTATTGCTAATGGTGATACAAACATTGATACTAAATTGGTGATAGCGGAGTTTTGAGATACAGTCTGTATCGTTGATCATTTGAGTGAAGGACCTTGGTTACGTTGCTTGTCCTCTGAACTATTGTGCTTTCTGATGGTTTTATATTGATCAGTTCAGTACCTTGGGGTTCACTTCTCAATCTCAATTTTTTTAAATCGCAGGTTTCTATTGAACCTTGGTAGATATTTCTCCCAACTTCCTCTAACTACAAGAAGACCTTTGAACTATCGGTCATTAATCTATTATCTCAAATCTCGTACAGAATGACTGCACCATCATCCGATACGAATATTTATAACAAGTTTTGCTAGAGAGCCTCAGATAAGGTTTTCGATGTAATAACTCGTGGGCAAGGACGTGTCCCCATTCATTTCGTATATCCTGACCGCGTTGTAATTTCGTTCAACGGTCAGACCGGATTTTGTACTATGATAACGTTTTACGTTTCCACGATTTATTCGAGTTGGCGTTGATGAACGATTCACAACTGCATACTATATTACGATTGTGGGTGTACTGATAATTGGGTTCATGTGCAAAAGTTTGGAAACATATGAGGGACTCATTTCTGAAAGAGAAATATCGTAAGAACCAGATGCCTAAAGAAAATTCGGCCGTATAAAACCCCATTGGATACAGATTTATTATAATGGTGTTAGTTGTCCTGTTTATCCTTGTCTTTCCAGGCTTCTTCGTCCTTGGAAAATGATTGTGTTTGTCTCGTAAACGTTTTTTGCGTCTCCTATTTTTTTGGTTCCTCTTTTCTCTCTATCGTCATTCCTCCTCTTCTTGTTCATCTCTAGCTGTGACTTATATTTCCTTTTGCCTTTCTTTAGCCCTTTTTTCTTTTCCTTTTGCTTTTCTTTCCCCTTTGTCAATGTTCCTCAATTTTTTTCTCTCTCACTCTTATTTCTTTTTCCTTTTGTGTATTTCTTCAGGAATTTCTTCCATTTCCTTCTGCCAACGCTCATCCTCGATTAGTTTCTATTTACTCCATAGTTCATTTTCTTTCCGTCGTGCTTCATATTATTGGTTTCCTTTAATCCATCGTTCTTCAGTTTCTTTTCTTCGTACTTGAAATTCTTGTTTAGAACGGAGTACAGAACATTATGATATTTCTATGAAATACCCACTCACAAGAACAGATCGGAAAGCCAACATAATGAAATTCAAATTTCTCATATCTACCCAAAGTTGTTGAAACGGTGTAAGCAAGATATGAAGCGATATCTACGAACAGCAAATAATAAAATCACTAGAGAAGCCAAAATTGCACAAAACCCGACTGCTAGTAATAATTCAATACCATATTTTTTCCATATTCTTCCCAGCAGTAACCATATAATCATTCTTTGTTGTTTTTGAAACCACGGATGCAAAAACGGGTGTGAAGTTGGCAAGCAATTTTCAGCAGTAACTTTCGATCCAGTAGTAACACCAACAGTGCGGGGTCGATAAAAATATAATTTTCGCTGGTTCGGATAAAAATGGAATAACTGTGATTATTTCACTCATCTTAAAATTCTCACATAATCTGACCAATCGCAAACCAAAGACAACTCGTGTTATCGCGATAACACCAGCTGTCTTTCAATTCTGATTGGAGGATCAGCTTCGGTATTTTCAACGACGTAACCATGGCAAAACAAAGTTTGGCAGTTCTATCAATATTAGTTGTACCTGATTGTGTCAAAATGAGTCGCTTCGGTGCACATTCAAATGAAATTATGAAACGTAACATTATAATATTGACGATTTTAATAATTTGTTCATGACTGTTATAGATTGTTCGTATATATATTAATGAAGAAACTTTATTCTTTAAATTGTCTAATAAAATTCAACTCGTGATTGAATTTATCTCACAAGTCTGTCTTTTATTTCTGAACTCAACTGAATTGTTTTGAGAACACACCACTTGTCCTACGGACTCGTGGTGTTTTCACGAAGCAATTCAGTTTCGTTCAGAAATAAATCGACAGACTTATCGTAAAAATTTAATTACTCGTGGTATTACTCCTGAAAGCACTTATTCAAAATAAGGTTTCACAAAATGCACATCCCGCATCAATTTCATCCAGTTGCAAAGGAGGTGAAGGGTTGAAATTAACGCCCCGAAAGAAAAGAAATGGGCAAAATGCCTTCCATTTAACAAATGTGTCCTGTAAATTTTATGTCGGCAGGTTTTTTCTAAAGGTATTTGTCCATATCAATAATTTTGGAGGGTTAGTTTCAACTCTTTATACCCTTTGCCAGTGGATGAAGTTACGGGTCATTCATTAAATTTATACAAACGTGTCCTGTGAATTTCAATTTGACACATTTCTTCTGAAGGTATTTGTTCCTATCAATTCTTCAAGAGGGTTGATTTCAATTCTTCATCCTCTTTGCAAGTGGATGCAATTTATACGGGACGTTCATTACATGTATAAAAATGTGTTCCGTTAATATCAAGTTAACAGGTTTTTTCTGGAGGCCTTTTTTCTATTTAATTTCTTTCGGTAGGATGATTTCGACCTCTCATCCCTTTTGAAATTGGTTAAAATTGATGCAGAGCATTTATTATATGTATACAAACCTGTCCTGTAAATTTAAAGTGGGCAGGTTTTCCTGAAGGCATACAGTTGTCCATTTTATTTCTTTTGGAGGGTCGGTTTTGGCCCTTCATCCCTTTTGCAAGTGGATGAAATTGATACGGAACGTTCATTCTATGTATACAAATGTGTCCTGTAAACTTTAAGTTGGCAGGTTTTTTCTGAAGGCATTTGTCCATATCAATTCGTTTGGAGGATTGATTTCAACACTTTATACCCTTTGCAATTGAGTGAAATTGAAACTTTCATCACACGTATACAAACGTGTCCTGTGAATTTCAAGTTGGCAGGTTTTTTATGAAGGCAGAGTTGTCAATTTAATTTCTTTTGGAAGGTTGATTTCAACTATTTATTCCCTTTGCAATTGGATGAAACTTATCTGGGACGTACATTATACGTATACAAACGTGTCCTGTGAATTTCAAGTTGCCAGATTTTTTCTGAATTCCTTTGTTCCATTAATTTCTTGCTGAGGGTTGATTTTAATCCTCCATCCCATTTTCAGGTCGATGGAATTGATACGGGACGTTCATTACACGTATCCTGTGAATCTCAAGCTGGCAGGTTTTTTTCTGAAGGCCTCTGTTCCTTTTCATTTGTTCCGGAGGGCTGATTTTAACCCCTCATTCCTTTTATAAGTGGATACAATTGATGCTGGACATTCATTATATGTATACAAACCTGTCCTGTAAATTTAAAATTGGCAGGTTTTTCTGAAGGCATACAGTTGTCCATTTTATTTCTTTGGAGGGTTGGTTTTGGCCCTTCATTCCTTTTGCATGTGAATAAAATCAATACGGGACGTTCATTTCTTGTATACAAATGTGTCCTATAAATTTCAAGCTGACAGGTTTTTTCTGAAGGAATTTGTCCATATCAATTCGTTTGGAGGATTTATTTCAACCCTTCATCCCCTTTGAAAGTGAATGTAATTAATACGGGACGTTCATTTAATGTATGTATCAACTTGTCCTGTAGATTTCAAGTTGGCAGGTTTTTTCTGAAGGCAGTTGTCAATTTTATTTCTTTTGGGAGGTTGATTTCAATCCTTTATACCCTTTGCAAGTGGATGAAATTGATACGGGATGCGTACTATATGATTTTTTTTAGTCTGGATGAGTTTTTTCAGTGTTTAAACTTTTATTCAGTGAAAATGATATTTTTACCAACGCCACTGGTACTTTTACTGTCGGATCGAAAGTTACAGCTGAAAAATGACTGTCAACTTCACACCGGTGCTGCACAAGTAGTGAGATCCACGTGCCGCTACATAAGAAGAACCTCAAATGAACGACGAAGCACGTGCAATTCAATTTTATATAATTCCCCTTGGAAATTTCTGTACCATAGAATTCATAATTGTTTCCTTTCGAGCGTTTCCGAGCAACGTCAAAAGTGCTCCCTGAAAGAGGAAAGAAACGCGTCAATTTTCAAGGACACTTCAGGGAACAATAATTCAAAAGTTCGACGACGTACTCTGTGATTGGCGGTCGTCGATTGAGTTTCGGAGAGCGTTTGTTAGTTTAACGATTCCTGACCAGACCTCAAAAGTAGCAGATAATCGATTTGCATGGAAATGACAACGACAAACAAGCCTTTGTTGTCACTGCGATTCGGTTCCGTGTTGGTCCAGGGATGGACTGGGAAAGGGGCTTTTTATATATCGACAACATTGGCAATTTGATTCGAGCAAATATTTAAGTTCGACATATTGTTATCAGAATGGTAGAGGCGCCTAAACTAGTTTTTCATTCGTTTTTCGCCAAAGCCAATATCTATAAGATTTAAAAAAATAAAAATATTTGTTGAATTTTTATCATCTTTGTGAAAACAATTGTGAAAGGAATTGTGTTTAGAGCGGGAGGAACATTTGATGGTAAATCAAAGTTGTCCAATGAAAGAACAGTCATAACCTTCTAAAACTTCCCAGGAATACATAGATCTTAGGCATAAGTGGCATAATGAATAAATGGCTAATGAATGGATCATAACCTGAGACATGGAAAAATCACGCGTGTGAAAGCAGCAACAGTTTTACCAGCAACGGTTTTTTTTTTTATTTTTGCCTATGGTATATGATTTCTTGATGTTAGATCTCTTTCGGTAGGTTTTTGAGAGGTAGTTTTTGGTCACAAATTATTGTACCCTATGGAACATATTCAGTAGGTGTAGAAGAATTCATTCCAGTGAAAAAACTTCGAGCAACGGATATTTCAACTGTTCCAAGATTTTTTAAATTCGGAGGGTTGTTGAGGGGTAGTTTTTGGTTCACAAGTTATTTCACCTTATGGATCGTATTCAGCAGGTGAAGAATAATCCATTCGAGTCAAAAAACCTTGAGCAACGGATATTTCAACTGTTCCAAAAGTTTTGAGGGTGTTGGGAGTAGTTACGGGGTGGTTGATAGATCACTATTATTTTACCTGAAGAATAGTGAACTCACATCAAGAAATCACCAGCAATGGAAGTTATTCCTTCATATGCCGTAAGCGAAAATAAAAAAAAAATGTTGCCAAAAAACCGTTACTGCTTTCACACCCGTGAAAAATCACTATTTTCGATAAATAAAAAAATTTAAATACTTAACCTGAAACCTTACTAGATATTAGACTTATAATATTCTTCCAGATCTGTCAAAAATTTTGGAAAAGTCAATTAATGATCCGATAATTTTTTCTACCTTGGAGGTCGTCATTTTTATAATGTCCTAAAAATGATAATGCCTGGATACTTATAAGAACAACTGCAGAAAGTTGTGGAACTGTATGCGGCTATATAACAAAGTATCAGGTAAGTATTGCGTCGCGTCGTCATCGTGTTGACAATACTTTATCATGCCATTTTTGGTAATACAAACATAACAGTTGTCAAAAGCTGTCATGTTGTTGAATTTAAAAAACTAGACGCTTTCATGTATTTTTTGTTGTATTTTCATAAATCTTCTTACACAATCAAACTTGCTTGTGTGAAAGTATTGAAAACTTCGAGAGGAAATTTTCGTTCTCTGGAGGAAAACTGATTTCCTCGCGGCGGGAGGAAATGTACCATTTTCCTCCCTTCTTTAGGGTTTGAAAATGAAGTAATCCAGTAAAGTAGTAAAAATAATAAATTTTTTCCTTTATATCAACATGGTTCCAAACCTGGTCATAGTACAATTACCGCACTCTTAGCAACAAATTATGGATGTAATCATAGGTAGGTAACTAGATAAAAATAAAACTGATTTAATAGCAAAGCATTTAATACGATGAATCGTTGATTATTATGCATAAAACTGAAATATTTCGGTTTTTACCATATATCCTGCTCTTTAATTGAATCATTTCTGAATGGACTCATTGTGTAGTGGTTGAGAATGAAAAATCGACAGACATTGAGGTGGCGCACGGGGCTCCTCAGGGGTCGGTCCTTGTCCCACTTATTTTCACTATATTATATAGTTCGGATTTCTCAGAATCTCTTCAAAATTTCGAGATTCAAACATCTTCGTTTACAGTGATGAAGTGGAAAGCCTAATAGATCGAGAAAGGAGTCTTAATGTTGACATTAAGAATTTGTTGGAAATATCTAAAAAGCATTATCTCATTATTAATCCCTCTAGATATCAGCGGTAATTTTTGGTGGAACCAGAAATCGTTGTTATGGATTTTTGAACAATTTATACTCAAACAGACATCACCTCAATAAAAAATACCTTTTTTATTGATGACCGCATTCCGAAGTTATTTTATCATTTTAGAATATCGTAAATGAAGTAGTGCAGTCATTTACATTTTTTTTTTCCTTGGAAAATAAAAATAGTTGGCCCTGAAAATGAAGACTCTTTCATGTAACTTGATTTCGTAGTAGACTTTTTGAATGTATATCCAATGAAGAAACAATTATTTGGTTGAAATGTGTATGTTTTACACACTGTATATTCCGGGTGAACACGAAATGAGGTTCACCCCCCTTCATTTTCACCGTGTAATTTCTTCGAAGAAAGCCTCGAAATTTTGGTAAGTTTATTTTTTTCTCAACACTATCATACAAAGTGGAAAATTTAATGCAAATATATATCAGAAAACAACTACTTTCCCCTACAAACATTGAATTACATTGGACATCTATTTGTGCAATGTTGCAAGTGCTGAGTGCAATCAATCATTGAATACTATCCCATATGGTCTCCAAATGTCACTTCAAGGATTTGAACACAACAGTGAATCATGCTGGATATTTGTTCTGGTTGGGGATCGAACTCGGTATTCTACCTCTGGTTCGTTCACCGGGCTACGCGCCGGCTCAAAACTTTTAATGGTGAATTCTCAGTTCAACTATGGACGGAGAAAATCATAATCATCGGTGACCTGTAGTCAGCCCGGCTCTGCTTTCGTATCAGACAGTAAATACCATATTGAAGTTGCTGTCACAGCGTCGCATCAATTTCAATAGTGGTTGTGTCAGCTACTATTGCATTGAATACACACATGGGGTGTAGAGTTGAATTGACGAGCAAAACACGTGAATATCTACAGGGCTTTTCAAATTCGAATCTATTATGCATTGGGATCTCGTTTACGGTAAGAGATAGAGGGATGGTTAAATGGGGGCAAAGTAGCGTATTAAAGAGCTCAATAATGTACATAAAAAAATCTCATCAAGCTTATTTATTTCTGGAGTTACACAGGAAAAATCTGAAATTTCGAAATTCTGTTGCCTATAAGGGCTACCCTCAACCATTTTCAAATACGGACCCGTAATATATATTGATTTTTTTGATTTGAACTATAGAGTGTTTTGGACATATTGAACTATCACCAGTAAAATTACCAGCTGTAATCATTGAAAATATCAAAGAATAAGAAGTGAATCAAGTATATTTTTCAATTACAGCTGTCACAGAATTTAAAAGAAAATTGAATCTTACTGGTATCTATTAGGTCAATATTTCCAAAAAATTCATATTTTAGATGAAAATGCGCCAATATAAAACATGACTTTGGCATTTAATAAAATTCATTAAAAAATACTGGTCAATATTTGAAAATAAGTTTTAAAAAGCCTTTACAAAATATGAATAGGTATATTGGTAGAAGAAGAATTTCGACGATTTCGATTTTTCCTGTATAACTCCAGAACTGAAGAGGATAGATCAGATTTTTTAAATTCATATTATTGACATTTGGAAGACGCTACTGCAGGCTAAAATGCTGAAAAACGTTAAAAAAAATCTCAACAAATTTTGACTATTGAGCTAATAGTTTAGTTCATTTATTGTAGACAGAAGTTAGAAAAAATATTCTTATCACACCCTATTTCGTGGGTTTTATCTCTGTTTGTACTGGTGTAAACTCGATAACTGATGAATAAAGAGAAAAAAAAAAACTGCCAATTTACACCGAAATATATAGGTACTGCTATAATGCTCAAAATTGTTTCGATACTCGGACATGAGTACCAAAATAGAGTTTCCTGGAAAGTTTGGACATCAATAAATCCAAGAATTCTCAGACTGTAACTGTGACTAGAGTTGTTCCCGGAAAGTGATTAAATTCTCATTATGGCACAAGTTCAATTAAATTTACATTGCCTTTTCGCAATTACTATTAACAAGTATTTGAACATTCATTAAACTCTAGTCCACCTTCACGTTTAACTATGTTGCGAGAATCGTGAGCTTTGAACGGTTTCTTCCAATTCGTTTTTTTATATTAAAAATTAATTTTCATCAAATACTGGCAGAGTCAATCTCATTTTCGATCAGTTGTTCAAAAGCCCTAGTTAATTGAGCAAATACCAATGCCTTCAAAATAGAAGGTGAAATACCTAGATAAAAGGATAACTTCTGATTGGCATACATTAATCAACTCCATCAGAGACAGAGAGAGACACATCGATTAGAATACTTGAATTGAATAGTCAAATGTAGAGTTTGAGAATTATTTTCAATGTGGGTTATCGAAAAAACGTAGAAACAATATTTAAAAATGATAAACTATTTACTTCACCTTCTCTCTACATATATATGTTTATAAATCTTGTTGAAAATCATCTCCATTTATACCAAAATAAAATAAAATTTATTATAGTCCATTTTTCCTCAATAAACTAACAGAAAATGTGAAAAACTTGAATAACGTTTCATTTCAAAATTACATAAAACAAATTCTTTTTAGAAACACTCCTTGAAATTTTGACGATTTTTTTTATTTGATTTCAATAGCAACTGAGGAAAAACATAAAAAAAATTACCCTATTCTTGACATTTTTCAAACACTGTAGATGATATAATTTCATTTGAAAACTCTAATATTAGCTGTGATAATTGTAGTTATTCAACTCACGTGAACTCAACACTGATTTCGTCGCACCCCAAAATTTTTCAAATTTGACAGCAAAAGCATGAAGTAGATCTCATTACCTTGAAACATTTTCTTATCTCTTTTATTTACAGTGATCTCAACAAAAATATTTTTTGGTTTTGCAGTCATAACTTTTTTCCTCATCAACCGATTTTGAAAATCTCCTGAAGCTGAAACTTCAGAAGATTAAAGATCAAGAGTTTCCTTAAAAGTGACCCAAATTTGAAACACCCTCAAAATCCCGGTTGGGAGGAGAATTAAATCAAAATTAACTTGTTTTCGGAAGTATCATTCATTCTGGATAGGTACAGATCTTTCTTGCTTCCAGGCGTCAAGAATCGTGCGTGACAAAACCCAATTGAAACGGCAAATTTAAAAAAAAAAAAATCAGCCTGTTGTTCGCCTGAAATGCAGAAGAATCACAATAAGTGACTGACAAGCCCTGCCAGCCGAGGCTCATTCCACAATAGCAGTTTTTTTCTCGACCGTGAAGCATTGATCGTGAAAGTAAGCAAGAACAAGAAAACAAGTTCCATTGAATTTTTATTGAACAACAAAGAGAAGGGATTACTTGGAAAACATTAGAATAAAAAATTATTTATAAAATTCAGTATTAAGTGGGAGCTCCCCTATTGGCGATCACTTCATTGTCCCTTTCAGGCTATCCATGAATTCCTGGGGAATAACTGCCCATTTTTGCTGTACCGCATTCACCAAGTGATCCAAATCTTCTATTCGCCCTTCCCCTTCTTCCAATGTCAATATCATACGACTCCAAACATGCTCCATCGGATTCATATCCGGAGAGAAAGGCGGCCAGTCCATTCACTCAATACTGTGACCCCTCAAAAACTCGTCTCGCTTTGTCATCAACGAAATGGTTGTTGCCGATATTTGCGGCGTAAAGAACTAGTATGTCTCTCACACATCTCTATACCTCTCACTCCTCCCATTTATCGATATTTCACCACACACAGTCACTCCTCCACCTCCAAAAGCCACCATTGCCTCCATACTCCTTTCTAATTACCTTTCATTACTCCCTCTCCATACCAACATACACCATCCTTTCGAAATAAATTGAACCTACTCTCATCCGTAAACATATACCTATTTCACCATGCTATTCCCCAGCTTTCTCCCACAATCGCCTTGCTGCTCGATGAACAGGTTTCAGTTAGGGGCTGGCTGTTCGTCTCCTTGCGTGCAATCCAAGATCGTGTGGATCCGGCGTCGGATTGTCTGACTTGAAACCTGAATTCCAGTAGCATCGATCAATTCACGACCTAGCAATCTTCCAATAAGGTGGTCTTGAGCGGGAGTTGTTCCTCTTGTTCCCCTTCTTGGCCCCTTGGTACTGAATATCCCAAGCGTTAGCTCGGAGGTGGGCCCTTTGGACGGATCTAACTGTTGTTCCAAGCTGATTGGTAATTTGTTCCGTCATTCGTGGAATCAGTTCGAGCTGGCCGAGCGTTAGATTCGGCATCGTCTTTGTTATTGAGATGAGAGAGTACCAAAGCATCGCACAGAATTATTTTACACTTCTTGTTCAAGATGCTCCTATTAGAGTAAATCAATTTCAAGTTACAGAATGCCCGTTTTATAATGCAATTAATGTGTACATTCCGTTGTTGGAATTAGTTCGTCATTGATCCTGATATCCAGTTTGCAAATATTTCTTTCCCTCGCCCGCATTTTACCGAAAAGCATGACAAATGACTTGGAAGGGTTGATACTCAGGCAGAACTTATTGGAAATCGATAGAATTGAGAGCAAGTCCGAGTAAATTTGGTCATTTGCAGTTAGAATTCTGGATTCAGGAAATGATAAATAGAGTTGTGTATCGTCAGCGTAATAATGACTGTCACAAAACTCCGGCTGTTTATGGAATTCTTGGGTGTATAATATAAAGAAAGTTGGCCCCACTATAGATCCCTGAGGGATGGACTTCTCCATGATGTCGCCTGTGCAAATGAATGAATAAACCCCGAGCGCAATAGACTTTTTATCGTATTTGAATAATACCTAGTTCCTCAGTGATATTTTCGTTGGGCAATTTGATAATTTTGCTTGCAGTTCACAGCGTAAATACAGATTAACCTCTAAAAGCTCTAAAATGAGGCTGAGATTTTGAATTGAAATAATGTCTTCACTATCGGCTGATAGTAAATTTCGCTTCTCTAACCCTTCTCTATTCTGTGCTAGTACGATAATAAATAATAAATTAAATTTATGAAAGCAGCCTCATTTGAATAATATCCGAAACTTTGAACCATCAATTTATTGTACATTTGAGGCATATCAACTCAGGCTGAACAAAGATATTCAGAGTAATAAATGAAGAACCTACGTCAAGCCATGAAAAAACAGTCTGGCAGCATTCTCCAGAAAGAGGAGTAGATACGTACTCCAAAGTTAAAGTTATCATGGAGTCTGCAAGCTCAAGCTAACCTTGAACACATACACCTATTGAAAATGTAAGGTGAAAAGTCAATTTTTTAAGATCACCCTGAAAATTAAAGGGATCAGAAGACAATTCGGAAAATGTCCCGAGGTAATGAGATCATCTTCATTCTTCTGCTATCAAATAAAAAAAGCGTTTTTCTTCAATTGGGATCCTTTTGAAAATTCCGAAATTTTGCAGTTTTATGTAACACCCTGTATCGATTTATGTGAAAAACCTTATGTTTTGAATTATAGCTGAAGGACTGGGCTAGCGAACAGTGTGAACAGAATTTAAATTATTATTCCAAGCAGAAAGAGGATTTTTTTTTTGGGATGCGTCGAAATAAGTGTTGAGTAATTTATATTTGAAATGAATGAAATGTGTTTTACCCACTCTCTATGCGGTTAATGTCTCCCGAGGGTATTTCTCGCTTTACTAGGTACGTTTTAAAAAATAGATCGCATTTCAAGGACGTTGTACAATGTATTTTCATGCACGCTCTCACGCCAGAAAAATTAAAACACGAAATCGAGTTCGTTTCAAATGAAACGGGGTGGAATGTAATTTATATTCAGTTTCACACGAATGAGGAAATCTTATAACGTTCTGATAATATCGTTAGTAAAAATGAAGAATAAGAAAATTGATTGTTTTCGATGTTCGACGTTATTTGTCCGAAATGAAGAATTATTTTTCCGTGAATTGCATTAGAGTTTTTGATAAATATTTACGAGTGAGGGCATAGAATAATTTCAACCTTATTCGAATTCAAAAATGAATAAAAGATGTGGATGCATTATTCATTTCTGTATAGAATAGCAAACTAGGTTCAGAGAAAAGTACTTTGCAATAGGGAAACCAAGTTTTAAGTTTGAGGTTCATTGGATCTTTTATAGCGAAAATATTTTTCCATAATAATTCTCTTACGAATAGCGATTGTAAATACTGTAATCAGAAACACATTGAAGTTAATGCAACTCAGGGTGGAAATTTGAAAACTTATAATCGACAATAATAATAATAATAACTCGACTTTATTCATCATCGGTAATATGATATACAGTATGTCCAATTAAGTTGGCACCATATGGAAAACTTTTTCATTACTCGTTTTATGAAAAAAAGCTATTCCTAACAAAAAGTTTTGCATAGCCTAAATCCGATAATGAAATAATCAGATGTCAATTTTTTGCATTCAAACACGAGGTCTGTCGAAAAATGTAAATCTTGCTCGAAATCAAAGTACCTTTGTTTTTCACAATATCAACAATCTTCAACAAGAAAATTTGATTCTAATCGAAAACTAAGTTCAGTACCATGAGAAAACAGTTTTTTAAAAATATATTTCTTTAACGAGACACTCTTTATATTCCTGCTCATGTCAATAGAGCCCAAAATTACCTTTCCAAAAATGTAGCACACTTGATGTTTTGCTAGAGTCATCTTTGAAATACAGAGCTTTTAGGATTTTTCATGTACCTAGACTTCAAAACGAACACAAGTAGGCTTTAGACGACGCGGCGATAAAACAGAAAAAAATTGTTCAGTAGTAGCTATCAAATATTGAGAAAGCTTTTCACAGCAGTAATTGAAACTCATAGTTTCAATAAAACTGATAACAATTACGTTGACTACTTATAAATGAAACTCAACGAATAATAATAATGATAAAGAACAAACAATGAAATCTATTTCTTCAGAGAAAGTGTTCAAAATGCCTACCAGCTTCTCCAACACACAGGCAACACCTTTTCTGAAAATTTTTTGCCGAATTAATTAGTTCAATAGGAGTGAGAGAAGCAAGACTTTGCATCACTGCCACTTCCAATTCGTATCTAGAATTGGTCGGCAATTTAACAATAAGATCTTTCAACCTTCCCCAGAGATAAAATTCCATAGGCATCAGGTCCAGAGTCCTGGCCGGCCAACGGTTGGGTCCTTAGTTGGCTATCCAATTAATACCAAAATTCGCAGCTAAAAAGTTGATGACAATTGCAGTGTTGTGCAGCGAAGCCCCGTCTTGTTGAAAATATATTTTTCTGGTCTCCATTAGTGGCAATTCATCAACAAGGGGTTCAATATTTTGCCCTAAAATTTCTACATACCTCTGAGATGTGAGAGTGGCATTGTAAATGAACGGACCGATAATTCTACCCCTGTAAACACCTGCCCACTCATTAAATCCAAATCTTCCTTGATTTGTCTGCACAATAGAATGAAGATTTTGTTGTGTCCAAGTATAAACATTTTAGCGGTTGAAAATGCCGGCACGGCTCACATAAGCTTCGTCTGTCCAAATAAAATTTAACGAAAAATCACCCTTTTGGTTACAATTTTCCAGAAACCACTGATAAAAATCCATGCGGCGCCGGCGTTCAAAATCTCCTGGTTTGAATTTAGTTAACGTTAGTTTTTGGTAGGCCTGTTGATATTTTCAAATTTCGCGTTGACGTTTTGGGATTGATTTCAACAGTTCCTAAAACGACTATTTCTTTCAACTCCTTATTCGATTCATATAATTTTGGCATTTTCTTTTCAAATTGACCACCTACAATTAGAGTGTGTCGAAATCTTGCGAAAATGTCTCTGAAAGGTTTTTTTTCTTTCTGGAAAACTCTCGTGATACAAATTGTTTGCTGCTCCTACATTTTTCCCGGTTTTTATAAAACAGACTATTATATTCCATTTTTCATAATTCCCAAACATCATTCCGAATGTATTTGAAAATTGAACGGAAACCACGAATTAAAGAATGCACCACGAATTAAAGGACGCACCACGAATTAAAGGACGCGTTTACTGCTTAAATCAAAAATTTGACAGCTACCAGGAAACATTTGCATTCTGTTTCATCGCCGCGTCGTCCAAAGCCTACTAAAAGTCTACATGAAAAAACCTAAAAGCTCTGTATTTCAAAGATGACTCTAGCAAAACATCAGGTGTGCTACATTTTTGGAGAGGTAATTTTGAGTTCTATTGAAATATGATTTAAAAAACCTATTTTGCCGTCAATAACTATGGATATCTTATTTGAAAAAATTAATTACTTACTCCTTTGAATTCTACGTAAAAGAGTGCTCTCAAAGTGTTTTCATATAGAAACAAGAAATTTTTGACACGAAAAAAGTTTCAGCAACTTTTCGAAGAACATGCCGTAACTCAGAAACGATGATAGATATCGATATGCGGTTTTCACCATTAAGTTTGTCATAAAATTTGACTTCAAGACACAGCCATCAGTTTTCATCTATCGAGTTTGAAAACAGGACTTTCCCTTTAAAAGTGTCCAATTTGACCCTCTCTGTACATCAGTAGTTCCTCCCTATTAAAGTTCCCGTGCTGTTTCGTCGAGCGAATCATTTCATTCCAGGTCCGTCCACGCGATAGTTTTTTGTATCAGATTTTAATCTCCGCTTTGTGCAACGTCCGTTCTATCTGGTTGCATCCTCAATTTTCCCAACTGCCATGCTCTGTCGAGAACGGACGTCTGACAAAAGATCCAAATAAAACAACATGAATTATTTTTGCAGACTACAAAAACTTCACTAGTGTGAAACAAATTAAATTCGAAGCTTGACTGGCAGATTCAATTTATTTAGTAAGATTCGTTCCTACGAAGTATATCCAGTTTCGTAACAGTGCCTCTAGTTCGGATCGAACTTGATGGTTCAATGGTTAGATACAATCTCCAATAAAATTCCGTCAGATATTCAATGATGTAAAATTGTTTTCGATAATTGTATTATTCACTAACATAGAAAAACCAAAACATGTTCTGCGTGAGTGGTAGGACAATTTCATTACCATTTTTCTGAATAGAAAGATGATGCATGCTTCGATGAAGTAATCGTTCTGTTCAAGTGTGATATAATTGAAAATAACCAGTTATCAACAATACTTTTGTTATATGCTTATTTTGAAACTCATTTTAGTTGGTACCAACTTATTAACTTGAAAAAATTTGCAGTCAGTGATTGGTTTACTGAAATTTAATTCTGCATTAATATTATTTTTATATGTTCTGTATTGTTTGCAATTAATACGTACTTATAAATTCATCTTGACTAATAAATGGAGATAAAATAAATACTCCCAATTCACACAAATAAATATACTGTTACAACGCTAACAATTGTTTCGACACAGAGTCTCACCTTCCGAGCTACTATACAGCGTTACTCACGGTCGGTGGTATGTTTTAACGTGTGATGCCATGCACTCATATACCGATGATTGGGTTGAGAAACGAACGCTTCACTCACGCGTCGCCACTAGGTATATCATAATACCATTATTTGAACGATTACGACAAAATAACCTCCAATTATTTTGCGCTAGAAATCAGAAGCATTTGTTTTAAGGCAGTGTTGACAAGATATGAAATTTCGTCACCTTCGATTTTGACAGACACAATTCCCCAGTCAATATGCGGCTCAACTCAAATTCGAAAACGCCTTTCCATATTAGTCGATATTACAACTTCTTGGACTAGATGGACGTCTAACTTTTCGTGGCGTGAACTGAAAAATCAAAGTTTATATGACCCATCACGAATTTGAAGAGTCGCAAAAGCTTGTATGAGGAATAAAATCACCTGGGATAGGTATCCCTTATGAAAAATTTCCCAACCTACAAATTAATAATCTGCCAGACACTGTATATTGGCGAATGCTCTAAAATTTTATAAATTGGCGAAGGTGTACTTGTGTTATCTATTATAGGTGATGCCACAAGTTGGTGAATGGCTCGTCCATAACTTCTGTAATTTATCAACAGAATTTTGATGTTCTTAGAATCCTCTACGAAATTTAAAAAAATCATTCTGTCAATTTGCAAAAACATAGTCAAAAATGGAAAAACCAATAAATAACTATTTTTTGACACTGGGAACTGAATACCAGTGTGAAAAGTAAATAGTTTTTCGCAATAATTGATATTCAAAGTATTCAGCTTCGGTATTATTGTGGTTGGGACTTTTGTAAAGTAATTTTACTCCTTCTTCTATGGGATGCTTCAGAATATTTGTCGATCTCCTCGGAACTGATTGTTTTGGTTGAGAAGTTTGTACATATCGTTTTTTTATGAGATTTGAATTATCACAAAAAAATAATATTTATTTGTGAATGAACTATAGCAACCAACATTGCTATTTTAGTAACGCTTACTGTATGTAAAGTAAATCGAGTATTTTCGATTAGGTTGATTCTTGTTGAAATTTCTTTGACTTTTAAATAAAGCTTCCGTGTCAAAAAATATTGTGCGATACTCTGATGGAAAGTGTGTTCAAAACACTAATGTGAATTGCAAAACTCGCTAGGCTCTTTCTCTAAAAATTCACACCTGTGTTTCAAACATCCACTTTACACAAGGTTATCATAAATATCTATTCAATACCGATTTTTTCGTGAATGTCACTAATTCTTTATTATTCATTGGAAAGTATTGAAAGTGGTACAAAACTTTGATTGATTTGTAATATCTAATAACGAAAGTTTAATAGACCGTTTAAAGTTCAGACTGTAGAACAACAAATTATGTAAAGAATAATTTTACATCTTCAACAGTTTTTGAGATTTTGGGAAAATGTTTCGTTTTTTACACTGGACGTAAATTTTATGATCTTGCAATGAACCTCGATATTCCGCTTATAACAAGAATGTCCAAGTTTCACTTTTCGACTCTTCATTCAGTTTAACTTTCGTAATCAAACTGGCATTATATTGAATGGAATTCCTAAGATAAACTCTGCAATATACAGCGCCATCTCTGGGTTCCATTGCAAGTATGCATTGTTTATAACCGGCAAGAAATTAAGTGACGGTGAAAAGTTCCAAGAGTTATGGTCGAGATTCCTGAGGATACACATCTCCAAGACTGTAGATGACTTTGTTTGCCGACTGAAATCTCCATTAAAGTATACATATTTTGGTCATTGTTCAGTCACTTCTTATCCATTCTGGGATCTTTCTTTACCGATTCCGACAATAACTAAAACCAACTAAAACTGTCATAATGTTTGGATTCTTTTACTAGATGAAAAAACTTTGGATGACGATGAAAAACTTACCTACATGTTCAAAGTACAAGAAAAAAGGAAAGTGCTCGAAATCCTCTTGGTTTCATAGGTTTGCTAATATTCTTGTGATCAATTTCAATCGTTTTTCTCCACAGGAGAGAGATTTGGAGACAAATTGAATGGGTTATTTATTTTCCTTCAGGAGGATTCCATATGAGCAACTGCGCAGGTGGCATTGTAGTTAATTGTCAGTAGTAATATCCCGACAAAATGCTGAATTTTCAAAAAATACTTTCACCTTGATGTCACGAAAACTGTGTTACTCAGAAACACCACGAGAGCTTGCTCGAGTGGTGTTTTGTACAACAACACAGTTTGAGCGACTGGCAAGGTGAAAGTATTTTGAAAATTCTGCATTTTGAAGGGATATTTGATCAGACAATTTCACGAATACATCAAATTACTATGGAAATGTATACACAAGCTAGAAGCGAAATAACGTTTCCACGGGCTGGAGGAAGTCTTTTCAAAAGTCCTGTTCTCATTGGTTCGAAATGAGAAAATTATGGCATTTGATTGGTTTATATAATATGAGGGAAATTGTCTACAATCTTTATGCAATATCCAATTACAGTGGCAGTACCGAAAGCGGTCGGCTTATTTAGACACCCTTTTTCAGACAAGTGGCACAAGTTCAATGACTCTCGCATATCACATATCACAAATTAAATTAGGATTACTTTTGAGCGGAGAAACATATGTTATTTTTTATGAGCAGGAAAGAAAATCCAGGCCGAGACAAGATATTCAACATTGGAAGAGATGAAATTATAATTAATTATCCAAGAAAAAATCTATTGGCCATAATTCCATAATAATCATCCGCCAAGCAAAGTCTATTTTGACACTCTGGAGGTTACGAATTTTTTTTTATTTTCAAATTCTTTCACAGCACTATTTTAATACCATGAACAATATCTGTTACATGTTTGTTCTAGTGCATGCTAATGATTTTTTGTTTTCTTGCTGTATTTCCGAGTGTAAGACATTGAAATTTGTCAGATGTTGCATGCTAGGTAGTCCGTTTTATGCATGTTTTTTATCAATGACTGTATATTACATAATTGAATGGGTTTCAGTTCAACCGAGATATTTTGACAAAAATGTACACATGTTTATTGTCTACAGACGAAGCTGAAATGACTGTCCCAATGAATCTTTTTGTATCCATAAAAACACGTTCATCACGTCGGCACCATCGATAATATGAATTATGAAATAGATTCAGGTCAAATCTTAATGAATAGATTCGACGAAGAAGACGTATTCAGGATGTTGACAACCGACAGTTACAATTTTGCACTCTCTTCCTGTATGGAGCTCACACAATTTCCGGTATTGACGTGATACTAATCCTCACCTATTTCCGAAGGTATATTTGCAACTTCTTTGTAACATTCGCTTCGTTTTTTCTGTAGTGTTTTGCCACTTCTTAGGACATCAGAGTCTTCAGTGCCGCCTGATATGTTTATGTACGTATGCTAACCGCATATTATCACAAATCACTATATGTTCCAATACTTTGCTGTATAGTCCAAGTGAAAATCTCAGGCTAACTGACATATTTGGCATCATATCTTCATTATAGAGACCATTTCTCCAGAAGGTCAATCACGCGCCTGGTATTCAACGGGTGCCTTGAAAAAAAGATTGATGGAATACAAGTCAAGAATAATTTCATGGCGAATATCCCTGATCCTTCAACCAGTTGCCTCTGTAAATCGATTTAAATTTTCCTTTTCTATACCTACTTAATCATTATTTTTTCAGTTTATCTATTTCAAACCAGAAATGTTCATATTTTTCTTCTAATTGCTATTCATGTAGAGGAGAGATAAAATCGTAGTGCATATGATTGGATTTAAAATTTGACACGTAATTTATATTGGAAGCAACATCACAATTGAAGCAATATAGTTCCAATCGGGTTTTGTCAAATGTGTTCTTTTTTTTTAACCAGCTGCGCCCTTATGAGCAACTCTCAGAAGTAATCGACATACTTGTGTGAGCTAGAGAAGACGAAACCATTATGTTTCAATGTGTTATACCATGCCCGGACGAGAATTCAAACTATTTGTGACCGTCCAAGTGGGTCGGTTACCCAACCAAATGAGTAGCCGCAGTCAGCCTTGCTTGACTTCGGCTATCGACAGTACCCGCTACAGATGTATTCCCGACTATCGACATTTCTGGTGAAATCGGTAGTCCTATTTAAGTATCATCAAAAAATATTTTGTCTTATGCTACGAAGTAACAAATCTTGATTTAGTTGATTCATAAAAAGTTTCCTCTGCCTGATATTTTTCGCTTACATGTGCTATTCACATTATCAGAATAATTACGGTATTTACTACTTTGATAAGTAACTCGTGGTCGTAGGAGCTTATCAAAATGTCCTTCCTCCTAATCTCTATTTCTCTATAATGAAAGCTGAGCTGAGCCGAGCAAATTAATTTAGTTGTAGTGTTTCAATTTTTTCCATGGGTACTGCAAAATAATGACACTCATTATGAAAGCCAGACTTGGTACAATTACAGTACCATTACAAAACTCATTTAGCTCGCAATTAGCCGAATAACTGATTGCCTTAATGACAGACCATGAATATTCGGCCATTCCTCAGCTGTAGACAGTGTGAACTATGATCAATACAATTTTAGAGCAATCCGTGATGATTTACCAGTTTTGCCATTTTCAAGAGTGTTTACTAGAGTGCCTACCAGTACCTGGCGACTAGTGGAGAAAGATGTGTTGGCCAGGTTGGAGCTGAGCGGCTATCACAAATAGCGTTGATTATTTCTTTCGTCTATTAAATATCAGTCATCAACCAATCATACGTTTATTTCCTGTTTGACAGGACCAATCAACACGCTCTATTAGCGACTATTTACATGATGCACAATAGTCACCGACTATTCAGCATGATACTCATATCAAGGAGCCTGAGCATCTGACAGTACTCTAAATAAATACATATTAAACGTCAAATAGAATCAATCGTGTTAAAGCTGCATAATTATTTGAAAATGAATCGGTTGGGAAAAATCAAAAACGATGAGATATCGAGGCTACAATCCCTGACAATACAGTGTCATTCATATGACAGATATGAAGAAATGGATTCAAGAAATAATCTTCATAAATATAACACGACCTTGATTAATTGTCGACTATTTTCATTGCATCTAAATTTCTCTTGTATTTATTAATTTTACTCGACATTATTTTGGCATTAATAATCAGAGATGAAAGCCCTCGAGCTTCGCTCTCGGGCTCTCATCAGATTATTAATGCCAAAATAATGTCTCGTTAAATTATTATAAAATACAATCGAAATTTAGATGCAATGAAAATAGTCGACTATTTATCAAGGTCTTGTTATGTTACCCTTGATGATAATAATTGACGATGACACCATCTTTGATATTCAGAAAATTTGGTTGTTTGTCAATTTCGATCGCTCTTTTGAAAAGCTGGAAGTTTTTTTTGTATTGGTTGAATCTTGGTGTTGTTGAAATCTATGAATTTTAGCTGAATCTCGATTACAGAAAATGTTGAATCAGTTGTGGTTTTTTAATTCTCTTACTCTCTAAAATGTAAAGGCGAATGACAAAAATTCAGAATTATTGGAAGTTATTACTTTTTGCTGATAGGCTGCTCAGATTGATACGGTTAAGGGTGAGTAAGGTTCAACAAATGATTGATCAATAGGTAATTTAGATTACGTGACTATTAAATCAAATAGAAAGGCGTCAGGTTGCAAAAGATAGAGCCTAAAGAGAAATTAGTATCTAGCTTGTGTAAAAAGGCAGAATAAATAAAAATAATCGATAATAACTAACAACTTTAATAAATTCAACAAAGGTTGAAGGCAGAAGAAAAAATTGAAGGGTACAACAAACTCATGTACTCAGCTGAAGGCTAAAAACTTCGGAATATTTAACAAAATCAGATTCAATGAAGATAGTCATGGTTGTTGTATATCTGAACTGACTGAGTTGTTCGTTGCTGGTCCCTGCTCAGAATTGCAGCTGTTTACCGGCTTGTGGACTTATGACCACCTGGTAGCTAATAACAGGTTTATGGCAGCCTCACAAGCACCTCGACC
Organism: Chrysolina americana; assembly: GCA_958502065.1. Classification (NCBI taxonomy): domain Eukaryota; kingdom Metazoa; phylum Arthropoda; class Insecta; order Coleoptera; family Chrysomelidae; genus Chrysolina; species Chrysolina americana. The sequence continues at coordinate 77,823,679 of OY293414.1, forward strand.
TGTAAGATCTTTTGTGAGTTTATGACTCACTTGGTTGTTGCGCGTTTTTGATTCTGGTTTAGACAGCAATGGAACCTCCGGGTGATATCAGTTCTTCTCCCAGTATGTGGTTTTCTCGAGGCATGCGAAGCAGACGAGAGGCATCAGAATCGAATAAAAGAATATTGTGAGGACGAAGGATGTTCTTAGAACCTCGGGATTATTTTCTGAATTTTACTATCAGACTAAAATTCCGGTAAATCTAGTCCAGTACACTTTGACAAAATCCACAAACCAATGTGGAAGGAGTTATATTCTCCGTAAGAAAGAAGGAAATGATAAGTATGTCACTATTATGAATCAATGATTGATTTTTAAATGAAGTCCAAAACCAACAATAAAAATCAATCTAAATTATTACCAACAATAAAATATTAAACAAGTTATGAACTATTCTTTTGATAAATGATTAAACCCTAAGGGTATTAAATAGAAAAATATAGATGAATTTTGAAGAAAATTCCTATATGAAAGGAGTAAGACGCAGCAGTCAGATAGAAGGTGCCAAGTCCTTCTAGAAAATATGCCCGATAAGTTAAGACATTAGGAATTACGTTATTGAAGGTTGGCAAGTCCCTCTTTAACAAATAAAATGCCCGATAAGTATAAGAAACAAAATGACGGTTAGACAGGAGGGAAAAATAAAAAGTGGTAGACCTTCTCGATACAGATAGGGGATTCATTTAGCAAATCGGAGACTCGGAAAGTAGAACCTAGAGATTGCACGTTCGCCCACGAAAGCAGATCTTAATGCTTTCGCCCATGAAGATAACACCCACGAGATTGAACACTGTGTAACAACAATCCAGAGAACGGACTCGATCAGGTTTGCATTGAATTCTCAGAGAAAACAATAATATGATTCACCGAGGAATTATCCAGATGTCACACAGCAATCAACTCCGCTCCTCCTCTCCGGGTGACTTATGTCCTGGTGATAATTATGCAGCAGTCCCAGGTAGGTAGCAGGAAAAATTACCACTCATTTGGTACCTGGAATTCTATAATAATAATATAATAATAATAATGTTTATTTTCAAAAATTTCAAAATACAAGATACATACAATCGAAATTTGAAAATAGACATGAAGATCACTGAAGCTTTAAAAGCTTGTGCGTGATATAGGTATTAATATATAAAAATAAAATATAACTATCAAATTAATCGATATATCAATAATTTCATAATATTAAAATAATCACAACATAAAAAATCACATGGGTTAAAACATTTAAAATCACAAAGGTAAAACATTTAAATAATCACATTATATGTAAAATATTAAAACTAATTTTAAAGCAATTTTGTTTGTTTTTTGGCCAAAGTAGGGTATTTGCGTCTTAGTTTAGTTGGTTTGAAGTCATAGTAAGTAAAATGTCGTATTTGGGTTATATAGGGCGGTCTAATTTTTTATTCTAGAAACTTTAGGTCTATCAGGTTATTCAGTATTTTCCTATCTGTAGTGGTCATCCATTGTTTTACATGGTATTTGAAAGAGATATAACTTTTGATGGATTTTAGATTGTCTGGTAGTAAATTGAATATTTTTGGTGCAAGAAATTCAGCTGAGCGTTGGCCGGCGGTTTTTTCGCAAGTCGGATATTTCATGTTTGTATTTTTTGTTCGAGTTTCATAGCGGTGTTCGATGGGTGTTAACTTGATTTTATTTTTGTGAATATACATCAGAATTCGTTGGCAAAATATTTGTCTGGCATCAAGAATCTTGTTGTCTGAAAATAGCTTGTCACTGGGATATCTTATGATTTTTTTCGATATTAATCTCAGGATCCATTTTTGTATGATACTCAAATTATGTATGTTACTTTCTGCTGCACCTTCCCAACCTAGGATCCCATATGACATTTGAGATTGTACAAGTGCGTAATAAAGCTTCTTCAAGTTCTTTAAATCCAGAAATTCCACTAGGTATCTGAATTTCGTTAGTAGACCTCTCAATTTGTTTTTCACTTGCTCGATATGTAAGTCCCATCTCAAATGTCTATCAAGTGTAACTCCTAGATATTTCAACCGATCTTTTTCTCTGTCGTCTCCAATGTTCAGGGTTCCCAGGTTTGGAAGGTGATTTGAGTAAGATGTAAAAGGTAAATAGTATGTTTTCTGATTGCTGACTGTTAGTTTGTTGTATTTAAACCAGTCACATACATTTCTCAAGTCTTGTTCTGTTGTGGTTTTTAGATCTGCCCATGTTTTCCCTTTGTAGATTATTGCCATATCATCTGCAAAACTGATAAGTTTACCTTCAGATCGTAGTGTCATTAAACTATTTATGTTTATGATGAATAACAAAGGTCCAAGCACCGTACCCTGTGGGACACCGTATGTGGTAGTCCTAGGATCGCTTTTTATTCCTTCAATTTCTACCACTTGTTTTCGATCTGATAGGTAATCCTTTAGCAGCTGGTATGCAGGTCCTCTTATGCCGTAGGAGTAGAGCTTTTGTAGTAACCTCTCGTGGCATACAGTATCGAATGCCTTCGATAGATCTACAAAAATGCATATGAGAGGGATTTTTATATCTAATGCTTTGTAGATTTCTGATGTCATCCCAAGAATGACATCTTCTGTACAACGTTTTTCTCTGAATCCGAATTGGCTGTCAGACAGTATTTTATAGAGCGTAGATACTGATTTCACTTAACAAAACGATGAATAACCAACGTAGAGAACTTTAGGGGTGTGCACCATTACTCATGCAAATACAAAAATCAGACTTTGTGAAAAATATTCTCAGGGCAAGGTCCTTATATCCGAAAGGATTACGGTGACATCAATGAAATTCGAAGATGGCTCAAAACTCGTTCAAGAAAAATTAGTTTACCATTGTTAACTCGTGTTTACATGGTTATTCCCGCACTATGTCGAAATGAGACCTATTTTGTTAAAGTTAGGTTGAATAACCATATTTCGAATACTTATCCAAATATATACTCATCCAAATCTATCTATTCATAGCTATTCATTAAGTTAGAAAGGTCACGTACCAGATATTATTTCCCAGAAGTCACTGAACCAAAGAATGACTGAACCGTCTTTCTCAAAAGGTCAAAAACAAGAGACCCTTCATTCACAGATCTCGCAGCGGAAAAATCCATCGTGATTTCCTATGGCGTTTTTTTAAATGCGAATTGACAAGTGGGTACTCATACCACTACTCGGAAGTGATTACAATCGTGCAATTTAGAATTTGCGAAGGTAGGATAAATATGATATACAGGGTGTCAATTTGAAAATTTCATACCTTTTATATATTCCTTCCAGTAAATAATATGAGGAATCGAAAAAACAGGTTGATATAAGGGTGACACTTTCAAGGAATATTTGTAGCCCTCGTGGTTCAACCCCCTAGGAGGGGTAGGTGTTATACTTAGAATCTTAAATGGGAAGGGGGGTCAAGTGACACATCATTTAGCTCTAAACAGTAGTAAAGTCTGTTTTCGAACTCCCCTCTAACATTACGGAAAACTTCACTAGGAAATGACTGGCATGCTGTTGTAATTCGTCTTTCAAGTTCTTCAAAATCAGAATGTTGTGTTTTATAAACAACGGAATTGAGATGCCCCCCAAAGAAATCTAAGGGAGTTGAATCCGGTGATCTCGGAGGCCATTCAACTGCTCCGCTTCTGCCAAGCCATATATACTCGGAAATCTCTCGTTAAACGACTGTCGGACGGGAAGAAAATAATGAGGTGGGTCAGATCAGCGTCCTGCTGGAAATGTAACAGATTCTCCTGCAAAAGTTCATTACCTTCTGCATCAATTTGAGTTTCTAGCTCGTAAGTTATAAGAGGATCGATAGTATCTTCAAGCATTTCAAGGTACAGATTGCCAGTCAAGTTTTCTTCCAGAAATAATAGGCCAATAATGGCATTTCCAAGAATACCAGCCCAAAAATCAACTTTTTGTTGTGTATGCCCTTCCCGAAAACTAAGTGGATTTTCGTCAATCCAATAGCGACAATTTTGTCTATTAACATTGCCATTCAGAAAAAATTAACATTTATCTCTGAAACAGATGTTTAACAGAAGATTAGGAATGGTATTGACTCGATGAGACATGGTTTCACTAAACTCTATTCTTCTATCATAATCATTTTCGTGGAGCTCTTGAAGAATCTGCATTTTATATAGATGAAATTTATGCATTTTCAATGCTTTTCTTACAGTTCTGATACTGATCGTATGGAGCTCGTGGGCTCTGCAGCAAACGCTCCCAGAACTTCAATTTGAGCTTCTTTATTTAGTATTTTGGGGTTATTTCTATTGTTTATTTGTCACGGAACCATTTTCGTAAAAATTATTTACCAAATCAAGCACATACCGGTGACATACATTTCAATTTGGATGTCTTTCGTTAAAAAGACTTTCCCCCCCTTCGTGCGCACTTTCCAACTTCTCCATAATTTACAATCATTTCAATTCTTTCTTGAAGAATGTAAATCATATTTACATTTCTATACACTTATTAAAGTAAAAACTAAACAGTACAACAGGTAAAACTGTATTCACAATACTACCACATCGTTGAAATTTGCTAAACAATTTTTTTGCCTGAAAAAAGAAACTTTTTACAGCAGAAGTAGCAAATAAGAAAGGATATCTGTGTAAAATTTCTGCGATCAGAATAAAAAATTCAGCATTTAATAAACACAACTTTACTAACATCTAAGTTTTACTATTAGACTACTTTTTGATGTAAATTTTTTGTAGCTAATGGCTACTGTTACCTTTAATAAAGGGTAGGTACCACACAATATTCTAACCAGCTCTGGTCAAACCATGCCACAGTTTAGGCAAGTTCTAATAATTACTTCTGTTAGTTTAGAACGCCATTTTTCGGAAAATGAGTCAGGGTACCATTGGAAAAAGAATTGAACGCCAATCACAAAGATGTGCCACTTGACCCCCCTTCCCATTTATAATTCTAAGGGTAACATCTACCCCCCCCTAAGGGGTTGAACCACGAGGGCTACAAATATTCCTTGAAAGTGTCCCCCTTGAAAATAAAATTGACACGTTTTTTATATTCCTCATATTGAATAAATTGAATTGAATTGTTTAGTGGAGGGAAGATATTAAGGGTGGGAAGTTTTCAAATTGACACCCTGTATATGAATGGAACGAACATTCGTTACAATTCGTACAATAAAATCATTGAATTTTTGCATCTCAATTTGTCGAAGTACCTACATTGTACACGTATCTTTTTTATATGTTCGTGTTCACGTAGTCATTTGTAGTATTTTACTCATAATATAAACGTCAAATGGATTGTAACTTTAATACGGAATTGTTTCCTCACAACAAAATTAATATTTAGCAACACTAGATTTTCATAAACACATGAAAATAAAATGAAATTGAAAATGAAATTGAAACACACACCGAACAAAGTAAAATATTTATTGTCAATAAAAATAAAACTCCACGTTCTTCGAGTTTGACGAACTTCGTATGTATTATATTTTCAAAGAGAATTATTTATAGATGTTGTATTTCAGTCGGTATTAATTTCATAATTTTCAACTCTAGTCACATATGCAGGAAGATAAAGTACCGGAAGTTTCTTAGGAAAATTGTTCCGAGCTGTATATTTCGTATGCCACACATGCTGACTGACCTATGTTTACTGATCCATTAATAATATTTTGATTCGAGTAGAATTCATAAAGTTTCGTGAAACAATAACAAACTGGCCTGGCTGAACTAGTTCATAGCTTTGAATTAGAAATGATTGCATGATGCCCACGTGAACAGGAAATGTAATCGCCCAAATAGAAAATGTGAGGTTATTTATTTAACGTGTGTTCATTTTATGATGCTCCAATATCGGCGATAATATCGATGATGGCTAGACACGATGATTGTGATGATGATTGATGTTCTATATCGATTCATATTTCTAGAAATTCTTCAATATTGCATTTCGACTACCAATTTTAGGATTCGTGCAGACTGAGAAACATACATGCCTATCAAACATGAGGTATTATTTTTCTAGATTATTCGAAAGACTAATCAAAAATTAATTTTTGTACAACAGTAAAAAATCTTGACATTTCTGCATCTCTATTGGTCCGTAAATGTTTACCTTTTTTCAACGTGAAAAATAGCTATTTGTATAACATTGGAGGAAAGTGCTACTTTTCCTCCCGAGGATGAAGTTCAAGTAATCATTCAAGGGAGGAAAAGGCATTTTACCCCCATGTTATACATATGATTTTTCCGCCTTCCTCAAATTGTTATTGTTGTTGCTAAAATTGTTATATCCGTCAAATAAAACGTCATTTTTAAATAATTTTGTTATGAAACTAATAAACAAAATTCATTAAAGAAGTAAAACTAAGAAGTATAGGTATATACAGTATAACTTATAGGCACGTTATTCTCATTCTTGCATCCTACATATTTTCAATATGTGGTAGAGTAATTATTTATACTAATGTGGAACGTGCAGTTTTGAACAGTGGTTATTTGAATACCACTAGAAGTGAGAGCTGGAGCTAACGCAGTTTTCGTGATATTTTCATTAATATCATTATTATACAGCTGGTATCCCCCGGAAGTTCTCGTACTTGGCTAATTACAATCAATGTCATCAACTTCAGTGACTTGGCAAACTCGAAAGCTTCAGTTTCAGCTGATACGTCTAGAAGAGTACTTCGACCACGCCACTGAAGATGACTGCCGTAGTTGCAGTCGAAACGTTTGGATATTTAAACCAAAGAAGACCACGGCAAAACCCGGAAACCAACCAAAACAATTTATTCTGTTAGAAATCTCAATTTTGTTATTCAAACTAGCTTCTATATATATGCTTCTCCTACGGGGCAGTCACCGTGACGTTTTATGAATGTAATGTTGCCCCCTGTATTGGGCAGAAGAGTAACAGAGCTGCTTCTGAAACAGTGACCTGTGTAGCTCTTATACATGTCTTTTCCAAGCCATTTTGCAATCAAGCTGGGAATTTCTTCTATTTTAATATATGGTGTATCACTACCTCTATCATAATCAATATCCATCTTCTTGAAACTAATTTGGAATTGAAGCAACTACGAGCAAACACAGTCAAACAGTCAAACACGCGGCGTGCCAACAAACCGTTTCCATAGTAACGACACAGAGAGACCACTGGATGCTGTGAAGTTATATTGAAAGTATTGATAACATTAACGATAACATGTATGGAAAAGAAAAGTATTATTTAGTTATTTTGGACTAATTTTTTTCAGACAGGAAAAATTTTTGAATACGATTTTACTGAAAACATCTTTATATAGCTGTAGGAGACTCTCACTCTCCGCAGATTTGATGTTTGTTTTTCGCTGAAGGGTTCCAACTTGGTGACAGAGTTTGTGTCACCTCGTGTTGTGTCGAATACGAAACCAAGTTCATCGGTTGCACGGGCTTCTGCCTTGTAAAGGAATGCTCCGATCCCTGCTTTTTCATGATCGCAGACTGAGCAGAGAACCCAAACTTCTGATGACTTTACAGATCCACTCAGTACCAATCTGTTATGTAGACGCAATCGATACTCAAAGGTCTCTTAGAAATTATCGATTGCTGACATCATTGTTATCTTTATTATTATTATATTATGTATATTTCGAAATTTCAATCCAGTATGTAGATGTAGAGCAATAAATTGAATATTATAATTATTGATATTGAATTTTCCTCAAACTGACATTCAGTTTTATTTCAGGTAAGCTCGATGAAATGACACTGAATCTCAAAGATGGCGCATACTGTAAGTTTGGACTTTATTTCTAACGTATTTTATTTTTTTCTATTATTATAACTGTTATTCTCATATTACCACACCACAGTGGGTGGCTTGTACGAAACAACCTTCACGAAATCGATTCTTCTGTTTAGGCAATTAAACTGAAAGTACTTATCGTCACTTAATTCGATAGGCATACTTCGTTTTCCTTTTATTGTAAATTGAGAAAGCTCAACGAAAGCAAAAATAGCCGATAATTGTGTCTTCAGTTCAATGTTGTTTTATCTGTTTATTTGTATCCATTAAATGCGTTCTTTCGAATTACACTTGTACACTTGTACACACTTGATGATATCTTTATTCCTAACGACCTCTGCTATCTACATTAGCGAGTTTTAAGTTTAATTTCGTTTCAACGTGATTTGTCTTATGTAACTAATCTTTACACACCTGTTTCCAGTGATAATGCACGTATCAAAGTTTGTTGAAACCTTAATGTGTCTATTACATAAGCAACCGTTTTTTTCACCTCGTGTTTGATTTTGTATGAAATGTATGGAAATCTTTACGTATAAGTTTCTATTATATTTATTAAGAGTTCGCTGGAACTCATTTTCAATACTTGGAACTTGTTAGCTTATAAAAAGTATGTTTATATTACCAAAAAACCTCATAGTCAAGAAGTAGGTATGGTTTCCGGACTTAATTGCCGTGGTCGGTTTGCCTCCGTGGAGGCGATTTTTACGGACGTTTCGCTCACAATTGGTGATCATCTTCAGCGTGGATTTTGTCTTCTAGAAGGGTTGAAGGGTTCTCGCAATTAATAGTCGCAGTCTGGCTATTTACACTGTTTTGAATAATGTTTATTGGTTTTGCTTGGGGTATTTGGGTTTCCCGACCGGATGGGATGTTGCCATTGTCTACCTGCATATGATTATGGTGGCATGATTACCCTGTCTTACCTGCTCGATTGTGGTGTGTTGATGTGGTTATATAACGGTGGTGTTATTTGATGGTTTTATTTTCGTGTTATTCAGAGATGGTTTTGTTGATCTTTTCTGTTGAAATTATTTTGTGTTTTTGTATCTCTATTGCTTCTCTATCTAGGCATTGCAAGCCAATGGTTACACCAGTCAAGAAATTGCTAGAGCTAGTGAGCCAAGATAGCATCGAGATGCCTTACATCAAGAAAGTCACCGACCGAATTGGAAAAGTACTGGCAAAACACGACGTCAAAGCCATTTACAAACCGACAGATTGGTACTTTGCTCCAATCAGCTAAAGACCCACGTGACCACCTCGCTACTTCCGGTGCATACCGAATACCGTGCTCGTGTGGGTCTATATACATCGGCACCACCCTCCGCAGTATTGAATGCAATTCCGCAAGATAATATCAATCCAGTTATTTGCGGGACTGAACTATCTCAATCCTGCTGGATCCAGGGATTTGCGAGATTCAGCAGGGTAGACTCAAACTTTCAAAATAAATCGTGATAAAAACCTGATAGACCCCGTTTCATTCTAAACCCACATTGAACAAGCTTTTTGGTTTACTTCTAAATGGTTTAGACTTCAGATTTAAAAGTTAAAAAAAAATAAACATTTTGGATATGGCTACGTGAAAAGTTTAAAGTATTAATTTTGCCGTCTGCCAAATATCTCCTGATATTCGACATAAGGTAGCCAGCGGCTGAAAAGCTCGCTCAGCTTCCACGCTGGTTGGTACAATTGTCATTAGTGAATTATAGGTGAATTGAATGTATGTGCCTTTCATTCCACTTGACTCGAAATACTTCATTTCCTTTTATTTCAAATGGACCTTTAAATTTACAAAACATTTATTGCAAAACTCGTTTCAATCGATTGTTAATAGTCTAAAATGTATATTTATTAAAGAGGGCCACTCATAAAATATAGCTACACATCACATCAAAAATTTTTACGTAAAACAATTTTTCACATTATTTGTTTCTTTCAAATTTTCGGAACGAACCTGTCTTTTGATGAAAAACTATTGTTGGCAACACTGCAAATTATAATAACAGTTCTTATGGAACAGAAGTTGTTATTACCACCCCCCTTACTACAGAACACATACAGTTTATTCGAATTTTCACTGCTGTTCAGACAACTGGGTACAAAGCACTTTTTAGACATTTTCACGGATATAAGGAACACATAAATTACTTGACACAAACAACAAAACTTTGAATTTGAAAACCGCATTAACCTCAGAAAATAAAATATTCAAGAGTCTGTTAGTTTCCAGCATTCAAATTTGATCTACTAGCATCTGTCTTGAATCACATAGGTGAGCAAATGAGTTGAATAGAGAAAATCAGTTGTTATTGGTCTGCTCTGTGAAACAGACGAACAAACCCATCTAACTAGCGGTCAGAAAAAATAAATAAAAAATCTCAGGTGATATTAGCGTATATACTTTCTAATTAACGTGTCCGTGGAAAGGTCCATTGTCAAGGTTGCTCACATTGCAAGACCTAGGTTGTTGGGCTATTGATCCATAGACCGGGAGATGGTCACAAAATATTAGGTCATTTGTACCAGTATAGCGGTTCTAAAAAAAATATTGCCTTGCGGTGGTATGGCGGCCATTGGGAACCGTCGGAAACGTATGGTAAGAGGATTTCCGTGAATGGCTATTCGACGATGATTAGCTGAGCAAAAATTAGCCTGGTACAAATGGTTGAATTGTTTTTTTTTAATTAATGTATTCGTGTCGGTATGGCGGGCTGTAAGTCACACCGGAGAAGTATGGCATTACGCTACCGCCTACTTCTTTTTTTATGGAATATCGCAAAAAAACAAGCTTTTTGTGGAACAAATCATTCGACACTCGTTATTTATCCGACACGTTCGATTAACGCCCACGCGATTGGTCCGCCGGTACCAGCGCTATGACCATCATTTTCTTTTTCGTCATTCCGTAATTAGACCCCTGAAGAACCGCCATACTGGTACAAATGACCTATATTTTGTGTCACCATCTCTCGGTTCATCCACCAGAACGTCCAGAACTTTTCATGTTGGTTAAAGTCGGTTCAAGTTCGTAGTTCGTCTTGTGACATGGGTGCTGCGTTGTAACAAACCCCAGCGGTTAGCCAGTCGCCAGTCCACATGTATAACATGTATGAATTACGCTTCTTTTTAATCCCACCAGTCCAGCGGGATCCCGCAAAATTTTAAACCGAGAATATTATCGCAAAATGTATGCGGGATCCCGGTATCTCGGCCATTTATCAACAAGGGGTTCAGTTTGTTGCTTTTAAACTTCCTTATACTTCTGGAATGTGGGAGTGCCATACTAAATGAACGACTCGATAATTCTTCCCCGGAAAACACCTGATATTCTTTGAGTCCAAAATCTCTGCTCCACTATACAATGAGAATTTTGTTGTGTCCAAGTGTAAGAATTGCAGCGGTTGAAAATGCTGGGACTGCTTGTCTAAGCTTGTCTGTCCAAATACAATTTAACGAAAAATGAAGCAATTTTTTTAATTTTCCAGGACCCACTGGCAAAAATCCATGGGGTGGTGTTCAAAATCTTCTGGTCTGAGTTTATGAATTCTTCTGGTCCTGTCGGTCTTGAATTTGTGCTTTTTCAAAATCCGCCTAACTTTAATTCTTGGTAGGCCTGTTGATATTTTTTAATTTCCCGTTGACGTTTTGGGATTATTTTAAACAGCTCCTAAAACTACGATCTCTATCGACTCTCGATCCCTATTTGATGGATATAATTTTGGGCTTTCTTTTCAAATTGAACTCCATCATGTTGTGTCGCAATCTTGCGAAAATGTCTCTAATAGGTTGTCATCTTTCAAAATGGATTGTATACCCTCTGAACTTTAGCATAAACCTATACGAGAGGAATATTTTCTTCTGCAAGTTGCCAATAGAGATCACGTACTGCCCTCAATGACATTGAAATTATATTTGTCACAAAATCCTGCAGCACCACATCATCTGAAGATCTTGATCTGCCAATGTCCTCTCTCTCATAAAATAAAATGTAGGGTGTCTTCAGAGGATCCAATAAACCCAAGATATTGTCTGAGTATTTGGTAATACAACTATCGTCAAACTTGAACCAGTCCGTTTTATCTTTTTCCAATGCGTAATAATGGCCACATTCAACTCCGGAACCACAGTGAACAATAACCACATAAAGATTATAATTGTGGTCTGCTAGATTGAGGTGTTCATTTATTTCGAATCTTCGTATGAGTTTGGTGCTTCTGCCAGAGGTTGAGTCATGTTTGAAGAGCATCAGTGTTATTATTAGATTGACTGGTGCCTCGGCTATACTCATTGTCTTATAATTATTAGTTAGATTGGCGCATATTGGACAATACAGTTGATCATCACCAGTTAAAAGTTCTGTTTTCAGATGATGAAATAGTAAGCTTTGCACGGACTGGTTATCAGACATTTCAGGAAATCCTAGTTGAAGTTCCAGAAAGTCACATACTTTTTTACTGCCTCTCAAACATGTACTACAACACAAGATAAGCTGTACGGAATTATATGATCCAGAACGGTCAAGACTATTGATTTTTTTATTTTCCTGCTCACGAAGAGTATTCAATAAGAATCCTAAGAATTCGGAACAATCCTCTGGTTGTCCTAACGAGTATCTAGTAGACTTCAAAGACTCCAGGAATTAACAAAGTTTCTTGTCTTGTGATTTACTATATGATAATCGAAAGATTCCCCACATTATTCCTTATCATTTTGCCGTTTCTTTGTTACTATCGTAATTGAACATAATCTGTTGATAGCAAATGAATAAACATGTAGTGATTCCAACTATATAAGATGACTTGAAATTCCTAATTATCGTATTTAATTATATAAAATCTTTCAAGATACTCCTAAATTTATGTTGATTTCTGTCGTCATACCTATTTCAGCTCTAATATTCCAAATTGGCGTATCTGAAATGTACGTACAGCTCTGGCTGAGAGCCAATTAAACATCATCGCTTTAATCATGTTCCTTGAAAGTTCTGAGCATTTCAATTACGGAATGTAATCAGATGTCTCGTAAATTCGTCGGATTTTATGGAAAATTTATAGAATTTTATTTGCTTTTTCTTTTTAGCGCATTTCGAATTAATATGGCAGCTAATTATTTTCCTGTAGTTGAAATATTCTTGGTAATGGAATGTTTAGGCTGCATATCATCAGTGTTCAAGCCTTGAAATATCTTCTTATATAATAGAACGTAAAATTTTGTCGGAAAATTTGTCTTATTGTTATGAGTGTTTGTTCTGTATATAGCAATTTGTCTGGGGACAAACATTGTTGATCATTGTTACAAGTTAAATTTGTAACAAACTATTGAAAATTTATTCAAAAATTTTGTCACGGCAGTGTTCGACCACGAATGGTATTCGTATGACTATTTCATGAATAAAGAAACCCAGAAAGGCTTACTTCAAGTGCTGTCCACAAATTTTGCAATTTCTCACTCATATTTTTTACCCATGCTTGCGACAAAGCGTCTTTCCTGAATAGAAAAATGGAAGTTATCAAAAGTGATTCCAATCCCTAAAAAGTCAAATATTTTGAGCATCAATGATCTGAGACCCATATCTATTTTACCAGTGTTATCTAAAGTGTTGAAAGAAATCATAAAATTTCAAATCAATTTACATATTGAGACATACAGTTCGATTATTTTATCTTTACCCGTGCGTCATCACCACAATACCATAATTCTTAGCTTAGAAGACAAATGTTAATGAATTTTGATTCGCTCATAGCGGTTGTTAGAGAGAGAAGTTCGATAGAGGGTGTGTGATTTCTTCGATCATAAATTGATGACGCATGGGTAAAGATAAAATAATCGAACTGTACAATATATAACCTGCACACCTATCAGGTTCCAGAAACGGGTACCTACTACTGCTTTATTAGATGTAACAGATGATGTTTTTAGACATATAGGTAAAGGATTCGCTGTAGGTAGCACTCATTTTATTAGAATACTCAAAATAATTTGATACTAAAAATCATCGTTTATTGTTTGCAATACTCAACTATATTGGATTCTCATATATCGCAATTAATTTACTTAAGAACTACCTAACTGATCGGGCACAACTCGTTGGAACTAGCTCAGGCAAGTCAGATACAAAAAACATCTATTGTGGAGTGCCACAGCTCTATTTTAGGACCTATACTTTTTTCAATATATACGTGTAATATTACTAGTTGCCTTGTTGGGTGTAAATCATACATGTACGCTGATGAAACTCAAATGAAGTTCACCTATACTGAAATAAATTTTGCAAATCAGTTAATTAATTTGGAATTAACTAAGCTTGTTTCATGTTCACAAAAACATCAACTTTCTATAAATCCCTCTAAGACTCAGATTCTGATTTTTGGTAAAAACAAGACTCAAATTGAATTGTAAATTTAAATTAAAATTGGTGGTAATGATATTTCTTGTGTCAAAGTTGCCAGAAATTTGGGTTTAGAGCTGGATATACATCTGCGATTCAAATTACATATTTCTAAATGTATGAAACGGTCCTATGCTAATCTGAAAATGTTATTTCCCCATCGACACGTATTAGAAAAATCTACCAAAACTCTTCTCACTGATTCTTTGGTACTATCTCATTTCAACTATATTGTGATGCTATATACAGGGTGTTCCTTAAAGACATGCTAATATTTGAGGGGGTGATTCTTTGACTTATTTTAAGGAAAAAACTTTCTATAAACGTATGTCCTAAAAGTCCTAACTTTTGAGATACAGGGTGATAAAGTTTTGAAAAAAAAATCAGTTTTTTAATAATAACTGAGATAATATTGTAGACGTTTTTATAAAATTTGGTACATGTCTTCTATGCATCAAGGTGCATTTTTTAATGCACAAACATTTTCATTTTCTCAACCAGTGGCGTGCGTACGGGTTTTGCATTGAATATTTTTGGAGAAAAAAATACTACGCCACTGCTTTCTCCTGAAAAAAAAAAACTTTTGAGATCCTCATTCATTTTTGAGCAAATTTGATCTCTTGAGTTTTCTTTGTCCGCCGCATGGTTTTCGCTTAAAAAAATAAAAATCGTTTTACTTCAGGATCAATTCCTCAAAAATCTGATGTGGTGTGGAAATGATTGAGCATCGACTTAAAGCAAATAAAGGGATCAGATTTGTTCCAAAATGAATGAGAATCAAAAAAATATGGATTTCAGCTTGTACAAAAACGAATTTTATTTTATTTTATTAAAGTAAGTTTAAATGAACGGATCAAATTCATTAATTATTGACAATACTAACACTGATTATAAAAATTGTTGGAAATGGCCAACTTAACTTAATAGGCATGCTTCCGCCCGTCTACGCATGGAATTACGCACGGCGTATTTCGAATAGTTTCACACGAGGCAACTATTCGCTCTCTTAAATCTTCTAAAGTATTAACGGGAGTTTTATACACTAGAGTTTTGAGGTGCCCCCATAAAAATAAATCTAAACTGTTGAGATCAGGGGATCTTGCTGGCCATTGCTGAGGTCCTCCGCGACCTATCCAACGATTATGATAAACTGTATTTAAATGGTTTCGGACAATTACACTGAAATGAGCAGGGGCTCCATCGTGCATGTACCATATTCGATTCCTTAACGCAATTGGTACATCTTCAAGCAACCCATTTAGTTCTTCTTCAAGAAAGTGTAAATAAGACCGACCGTCAAGGCGTCCTGGTAGAAAAAATGGGCCTATTAGATAATCACCAATAGTTCCTGCCCATACATTAACCGAAAATTGGTGTTGAAAATGGGTATCGGTTATGGTATGGCGGTTTTCTTCTGCCCACATATGATTGTTATGGAAATTTTGAATAGCATTCCGAGAAAAATTTGCTTCGTCTGTGAACAAAATTTACATTCGTATAATTCACCATATTTACCGATATTCAGAAAAACGGCGGACAACCAAAATAACTTCAATAACACACTTAAAATTCAAGTAAATAATTGTGCGCTTCGCTATTCCTATAGCTTTTTCAAACACAAAATGGTATTCATAACCAGTGGAAACACAATATTTATAGTGATTTGAAGAACAAAATGCTATTAATTACAGATAGGTAGCTGAATTAATATCGTAAATCCATTCAGGTATGCATTTATTATGATTAATACACGCCTATTCTGACAGTCAATGAAATTACTTCAATTTCTTAGAATCGACCAATCAACGGTCCATTACACTGATAAAAACCTACCTAGATAGCTTTCCCAATAAGTGTAAAGTAAATTTCCGGCAATAATTCAAGCACTTGGGAGATTATATGTGAAAAGATTAAGAAGTGGTGAAAAGAAATTTCAATTATAAAGAGGTAGCTAAATTACTATCGGACGATTTATTGTCAACAAAATGTTAGGTACCTACTGCGATATGAAGCAATTTCAATTTAATTATTTTAATCAAGAACCGAGCATCTGACAAGAATTACACATTTTTTTGGATTCTCATTCATTTTGGAACAAATCTGATCCCTCAATTTGCTTTCAGTCGATGCACAAACATTTCCACACCGCATCAGATTTTTGAAGAATTGATCCTGAAATGAAACGATTTTTATTTTTTTAAGCGAAAACCATGCGGCGGACAAAAAAAACTCAAGAGATCAAATTTGCTCAAAAATGAATGAGGATCTCAAAAGTATTTTTTTTTTCAGGAGAAATCAGTGGCGTAGTATTTTTTTCTCCAAAAATATTCAATGCAAAACCCGTACGGACGCTACTGGTTGAGAAAATGAAAATGTTTGTGCATTAGAAAATGCACCTTGATGCATAGAAGACATGTACCCAATTTTATAAAAACGTCTACAATATTATCTCAGTTATTATTAAAAAACTGATTTTTTTTCAAAACTTTATCACCCTGTATCTCAAAAGTTAGGACTTTTAGGACATACGTTTATTGAAAGTTTTTTCCTTAAAATAAGTCAAAGAATCACCCCCTCAAATATTAGCATGTCTTTAAGGAACACCCTGTATATAGTCCTTGCCTAACCAATACAGAGATTAACTGCATTCAACGGGTTCAGAAATCATGTCTTTGGTATATTCATGGGATAAGGAAATATCAGAACATAACGTATAAGTTGAAAGAAACAAAATGCTTCAGTATGTCTGCAAAAAGAGAACTGCACATGGTAACCTTGTCACAAAATACTATTGCACAAGATACTACCATATCTTTATAATAAAATTACTTTCCGAAGTGATGTCCATACTGTAAACACGCGATTTCGAGGAACTATATCTCCACCGTTCCACCGAACTTCAATCTTTAAATGGTCCTTCATTTTTACAGTTTACCAGCTTTACAACCAGGTTCCAACAGATCTCAAAACACTGCCAACTACAAAATTCAAAAATATTTATAGAAACATACTGCTTCAAGCCAATGCAATGGTTGAATTAGAGAATGAGTAATTGCCCCATCATCATTTAATTTATCCACAATTTTTTCTGTTTGATAGTTACCAGGAATGGCACTCGTTATCAGTTTCCCTGCCTGTCATTCCTATTTTGCAGGGAATATAATTTGAAATGTTATTACAGATTATTTTTGCTATGTTCTGCTCATCCTGCGAATAATTACTATTATTATTATTATGTAGAATCCCCAGTCCTGAAGAATGTTCCTTTGTATTTCCTTGCTTCTCAAAACTCATTAAATTGAGCCCTTATAGAGTCCATGATGGTGTTTTTAATTTCTTAGCATTTCAAGAAATAAGTTCATTAAAAAATGCAGTTCCGTTTTCTACAGGTACTAGACTTTGTATACAGGGTGAGTCAGAATAAGACCGACTACAGATTCCTCACCTCATTTCTATGCCTATGTCCTAAAATGCATCCCCTCTGAGATTAGATAATTTTTTTTTCTCAAAAATTCCTGAAGCAAAATATACCAAACTCGGTACATTCATAACATTCCATGTACCTAAAAGTAAAGGTTTCTGAGAAAATTGAGAAAAACTGAAGATATGTCCTGGAGTAGCAAAATAATTGTCGATTTCTCACAACATATTGGAATATTTGTCAACCTCCTCAACATTTTTTAATGTTGGGTGAATCGGAAACATAGTACGGGTGATTCAGAATGAGAGCTAACTCAGTGATTACACGACATCAATTTCATGAAATAATACGATGAATTAATGACTCACCTGTACTATGTTTCCGATGCTTTCAACATTGAAAAATGTTCAGGAGGTTGACAAATATTCCAATATGTTGTAAGAACTTAGCATTATGCGATTTTTCTTCTTCAGTTTTTCCCAATTTTCTCAGAAACCTTTACTTTTAGGTACATGGAATGTTATGGAATTTTGAGTTGGGTATCGATGAGCCTAACTGATGTCAAACGCTTACTTGTCCATTCACTTGTCCAAAGAAAATAGGAAGAAAAATATTTCCACATACCAACGTAACTACGCCACTAGTTTACAAAAATTAAGAATTATAACTTCAAATTATAACATTGATAAACCTTGATTAGTGTACCAAGAGAAATTTTTTGCTTCGGGAATTTTGAAGGAAAAAAAATTAAACTATTTTTTTTGTACCTACTTTTGACACCCTGTAACGCAGAGGGGATGCGTTTTAGGATATACCTTGATGGGAACTTTCACCTCGAAATGAGATGAGGAATCTGTAGTCGGAGTTTGTCGGTCTCATTCTAACTCACCCTGTATAATAATTTTTTATTCGCATATTTGGATAGTCCACAAAATGTTGCTATGGCTGAGTTTTAAAGGCTCTGAAACATCTTCACAAAATGAAAAAATATACGGATTTTTTTTGTTCGAAAATTTTCCTTCATAACTTCAGAACTGAATAAGCATGTTCTAATTTTTTGATGTCACGTTATTGACATCTTGAAAACGCAACTTTTCCCCCACTTAACTACCCCTCTATTTTTTACCGTTACCGAGATCCCTATGCATATATTTGAACTTGAATAGACCTGTATATATTTTTTAGGTCTCTAAGTAATACAAAACAATAAAAGTGTCCACAGTGTGAATACTCTGTATAAAATCCATCAAATATAATTTGAAAGTTTCGTGCCCTCTCCCATTTCAGATAGCCCTCTGTACAGAAATGTTCACCGATTTAGAGCCTCGTCAAGTAATTTTCGATTTCTCCATCCATACCCTCGCAATCTGGAACGTATTCATTTATCTGATTTCGTGTCGAGCACGTTTTCGGTTCAGTGCGAATTGAAACTGTTCGAATTTTATCGAGAAATTTTTGCCGACATACTTTCGGTGGATTTTGATAAAATTATCGCTCCACTGAATTCCATTCGCGTTCCACTTGATATACACCATTAGATATCCGACAAACGTTTACATCATCGTTTACAATTTTGATGTGACAGGCAGTGAATATGATATACGATGAACACATTTTCAATTTTTATATTCAATAAAAACTGCGGCTGGTAGTGTAACGTAAGACCTAATAAATTTTAAGCGACTTGAATTTTATGTAAGCTATAATATTATTATCACATTAAATTATGAAATGTTATTATCAGTTAAAGAAAAATGGTTGTAAAGTATGTAACCAGAGTGCCACAGAGTCAAATGACGTATCGAATTCACCAGTTCATAATGACGAAAACATGTGTATAATTATCACATATGTTTGATAATTATCTGGCTCAAAGGACCAAAATGTTGCAAATTTGATTAAAGTCTGAATACGTCTATCAACCTGCAAAAAATCGCTGAAGGTTTTTTCTTAACCTTCTCTTTTCTCTTATCCAAGTACAGGGGATGCATCCACCTTACTTGCTTACTTCCTGGCAGTCTTGAATGGACATATCAGACCGTATCTTTATTGTAAACTATCGTTCAGAACTGATATTCATAACCTGAATATACGACGCCAAACAATACTCACAATACCAAAGCATAAAAAAGAAATATTCAAAAAATCTTTCAGTTATACTACAGCCATTATCATGAACAAGCTGAATACCCTAGGAAGTCATCATCTCACTCTATCGACGATCTCCTTCAAAATGACTTTTAAGAAAATCTTATTACAAGATAGTTTCTCCTCTACATGACAATCATGTTTCAGACCTATTTATGAAACATTCTTACTGGTGATCTTATATATATATATATATATATATATATATATATATATATATATATATATATATATATATATATATATATATATATATATATATATATATATATATATATATATATATGAAAACTAAAAGTTCGGGTTGAACCGCGTCTAGAATTTGTTGAAATTCGACGTTTCGGCTCCGATTTTGGAGCCATTTTCAAGAACTGAAACAGAAAGAAAATTAATGAAAGGTTAAAACGTAATTCTACGCTGAGGTCTCAATCTGCCTACTCCTCAGGTATAATTACGTTAGGTTTTTGTGACTTGACGTCGGGGTCTCAATCTGCCTACTCCCCATGTCTCGTCACTGGTTCTCTCTAAGGTCTCAATCTGCCTACTCCTTCCAGTTCTCTCGAAGGAGTAGGCAGATTGAGACCTTAGAGAGAACCAGTGACGAGACATGGGGAGTAGGCAGATTGAGACCCCGACGTCAAGTCACAAAAACCTAACGTAATTATACCTGAGGAGTAGGCAGATTGAGACCTCAGCGTAGAATTACGTTTTAACCTTTCATTAATTTTCTTTCTGTTTCAGTTCTTGAAAATGGCTCCAAAATCGGAGCCGAAACGTCGAATTTCAACAAATTCTAGACGCGGTTCAACCCGAACTTTTAGTTTTCAAATATCTGACCGCGGAAACCTATCTGAACACATATATATATATATATATATATATATATATATATATATATATATATATATATATATGAATAGTAACTTGTGACATCTACAGTCACTAGTTTGAAACTTATATATATATATATATATATATATATATATTTAATAATTAAATTACTGCTTCTGTAATTGAGTTATTATCCTGTATTTGGTATTAACCAATAAATTATTATTACAACCACCGGGGGCCTCAACCCGCTACTCTACTAAGCGAGCGATCCCTCTAAGTAGAGATTTGATGTAAATTCTCGCTTCTTAGCTAGTGCTGTTGCCGTAACTTTACACTCACGTTTAAAATAAGCGAGGGTTGCGCTAGTTGAGAATCGATTGCTTAGTAGGGTAGCGAGTTGAGAATACCGCCTCTCATACAGATTTAGCGTTACATAACCTTGTAGAGAAAATCAACCAATCACTTAACAAGGAGATTACGGTGGCCACATTTCTCGATAATGAAAGAACATTCGATAACGCACTACCAAACTTTATTGGATCAGCTTTGACAGAAAGAAGAATAGAACCATATCACGCTGGATCTACGCAAGATGGAGGAGGATAGGATGGAGGGGATGTCCACAGAAAGAAGAAAGTACCCATTCTCCCTAATTGACAACCTGCTCAATTTCATCGAGAGGAGAGTGGTGGAGCTTCAGGTGTATGCAGACGACCTTGTTATTTTGGAAAAGACCACGTCGGGAATATCCTCCAAAGAACGTTGGACGACGTTCACAGTTGGCGACAGAGGGAACAGATGGCTGTCTACCTCAGCAAAACTGTGCTGATACCCTTTAGTAGGAAAATAAATCTAGAAGACCTAACTCCAGTTCTTTTTATTGGCAAGGTCATTCCATTTGCAGCAGAAGTGAAATATCTAGAGGTCACCCTTCATAAAAAACTCACATGGAACACTCATTCAGAAAAGATTATCCACAAATCCAGAATGTCCTTATGGAATTGTAGGAGGATTTGTGGAATATCTTGGGGCCTAGGTCTCAAAGAAATCCACTGGATATATGTGATTCTTGTTAGACCACTGATCATATGAGGTTCCATTGCCTGGTGGCCAAAAACTTCACAGCGAACGGCCCAGGTAAAGCTATGGGAATCCTATCCTGTCAAGAAGCTAGGTTAATCTAGTGAAATATAAAATGGTATGAGCCACAATAGACCCTTACGGGTCGCAATGGAGGGCCTAGCAGATCCGGTCATTCTAAACCTAACCTAATCTTCTTCCTGGCACTGGTGAGCGGGTTTTTGAACCCCTGTACGTAGGTCTCTTCGCTTGGGCACTTTGTGCACCGACGTGTCTTGGTTCATCTGGGCATGCCAGCTTCCCTGACGTAATTCAGCAGTTTCCTTATATTCTTGACGTCCCCTGGGTTCAATATGCTTTCTTTCTCTCGTGCACCAATGCAGGGCATTCTGTGAGGAGGTATGTCTTGTTCCAAACACCACCTACAGAGTGGATCATCTATAATCCTAATGAGGGTCATGTGCCTGTTCAGATGATTGTGTTCCGTCAGGAGTCCTGTTGCTAGCTTGAGATCTTCCAAGAAAGTAAATCTCCTTTTTGCATCCACCTAGTCAGTAAGGAAAAAAGCGGACTGTCTAGGGGTGTGTAAGTGGAGAGCATCCGGTAACAAACACTCATTATTTTGTTCCATCATCGAGAGACAGAGGCTAGTCCCATTGACGTTAATAGTACGCACAAAGAGCATAACAGGTGTGACAAAATATTGTAACGATCCTGGACCCTGTCTACTTGTCGCCAGATCGTGAGTAATGCCTGCAGTCATCGCTTGAGAGATTTATATATCAGATTAGATGCCATCGAGGCGAGCCAGCGATTCTTCTGTTTTAATTAACGGTCAGTACGACCTCTCTCATCGTCCCTTGGAGTTTCTGAAATGTCCCGGAAGACCAGAGAAGACAGTTTCATTCACAGTCCGAGTTCAACAGTTTGCAAATAGATAAAACAGAGTTGGCTTAACGGGAGAGACATAATTTACTATAAGTAGTTGGTAGTAACACAACATAGATGAGTAATACTCAAATACTCAAATAATACTGAAGGTAACATCTTTTCATAATGTAATCCCTCAAATCATGACATTGTTGCCATGTCGCAATTTTTTAAGGATACAATAAGAAAGCAATTGAAACGTTCAATGCACCTTGTTAGGAGCATGTAAAAACGACAGTATTTCCATCGCCGAACGGAGATTCTTCGTTGTCGATATAGTTTGGTCACTACGGCGACGCTGTTTACTTAACCTTGTTGTTTTCGTCTTTGGCTTATTAGAGTGTTTTTTCGTGAATAAAGGGCAAATTCTGAGTTGATTTGTGTTACACTATCGTTAGTTTTTATTATCAAGCAATAGTGAAGCATTGTGAAGAATTTAAAAGAACATTTGAAGCTGGAAATCAAAATATGTCATTTCATAGGCAAGCTACCAGTGTCGTAACTATCGAGAAAGGGAAACTGAATTGGAAAAGAGTAAAATCAATGGATTATGATAAAACAAGTCAATTAAAGCATCGGCAGTTCTCATAATTTTAGGTTTCCATTCCATATTGGGTTTCCATTATTTCTATTTTATTGAACCTCAATATTTCTGTAAACAACGCACGACACTGCCGGTGAGGAAATATGTCGCTTACAAACAAAGTTCAAGGCGTGAGCTGCGAGATACTCATCTGGGTTGTGTTATTTGATCTGATAGTTGGTTAAAATAAATTAGTAGTTATATTTTACAAGTCCTCAATGAATTAGAGGATTATAGTTTTGGGCATTTTTATCACAATATTCTGTTGATTATTCAACTAAAGGGAATTGAACTTATTTTTATTGAACCTAAATTATAGATGGAAAAACATCCAAGTACTCAACAATGGTAAAAAAATTACGAACACAAGAGGTCAGGTCGGGCTCCAGGATCGTTATATAGAATCACAGCAAAACAAATAGGATTTTTAAATTATTTTGGCATAATTACGTATTACCATCCTTCATGCAAATTGTCCAGAAATGTCAATTTAACATTGTCGTGACATGTAGCGGCATGAATGCCGATAATACAATCGATTTACGGTAAAAAATAAACGTAAAACGTTGCGGTTCGACTTCCTGCTACCGAATAATCGATTGCAGCGAGTGTTGTGATGGATTCATTCATAAACACACATCAAACAAATGAGTTTGTGCTTTGAATATATTACGGGACATTAACAGATTCGCATCCGGTGTATTCTTAAGTAAAACTTCCGTACTACGGATGACGGTCCGCGTTTATATTAAATCCCATAGACGAGATTCATTTGTTGGGATTATGTAGGTCGCACGATTAAAATGGGAGTTGATTCCAGGGGCCATCTGGAACGTGTTTGAGAAATTTGCTAATCTGCTGAACTGATTAGTTTAATATTGAACGGCTGGGTCTACGCTGCTACCTTGAATTCACAAGACTTGTATGCTGAGAGATTAAACGGAAACATTGTTGGGTTGTGTAAAAATTTTGGACCGAGTGCATTAGAGTGGAGTTAGCCACAGTTGCTGAACGTGCGGTGTTGCCATATCAATTATATCTATAAATAAGATCTTTATCAGTTTTTTGGGTTGAAAAAACAGATAGTATTGACGGTATTGTAACAATAAAGGAAGAATGAAGTAATGAAGATGTGTTAGATAACTACCTAACAGATATATTCAGAGTATCAAATATTTGAAAAAATATCTCTAGAAAGGTATATCATGGTCAAATCAGTTTGTTTGTCCGGAAAAAATTTGAAAAAGTAGAAACTGAAGTAAAAGTACCAAAATTTTGAAAAAGCCATTTGATAGAAGACCCCTAGGAAGGTGTTCATACAGGGTCAAATCAAGTTGTTTGGTCAAAAAAGTGTTGAAAAAATTGAAATAAAATTGAAATTCCATTAGTTAACTACCTGGAATGATATTCAGAGTGCCAAAAATTTTAAACCGCTATTCAATAAAACACCATCGAAAAAGTATATATACAGAGTCAAATCAATTTGTTTGGCAGGAAAAGTGTTGAAAACGTGGAAATTAAATACAATTCCATGAGTAAACTACACGAAATATTCAGAGTACCAAAAAAGAAAAGACATCTAGAAATGTAAATTTCCCGGGTAAAGTATTGTAAAATTGAAAATCTATTAGTAAACTACCCGAAATATTCAGAGTAACCAAAATTTTAAAACGCTATTCGTTAAAAGACTATTGGAAAAGTATATATAACTATGACTATTTTTTATTTTTATAAAAAATTACTCTGGATCCTGGTTTGTAACACTTCAAAACTCCAGATTTCAATGCTTCACTCATTAAAATATGCAAGGTGCGTCATCTGTAGTTGGCGATATTATTAACTCTTATTCAACCAAATCACACAGGCATTGGGATATGGGAATTTTGGAGTATTCTGTTTCAAAGTTTGGTGTTTTTCCCAAATTTTTCATTTTTCAGTTGGTCTCAGTTGGTCACAGTTGGCCGTGGAAGATGGGTAAACGAATGAGTGAATGAAGCAGAACAAAAAAATATTTGATTTTGAATGCTACACTCATAGTGGGACACACTGTATACGTTATTATAAAAATCGTCGGAAGAGAAATTGAAATTGTCATGCCGCAGGGTGCCGTAAAATTCAGGATTTTCTAGTCATCAAATTGTTTAGAATTTGTGGTTTACAATTTTTATTCAATCATTAAATTAATTACTAAGTGTCTATTTCATAAAATGTCAGTGCTATTTCATTTGCACATAGAGATGAATATTACATAGTACATTTTCATTGACGATTCGAAAATTCTTCACTCGAATTTATCACCTCTGAGGATGTTTTTTTATTGTTGTGATAAGAGATCATTTATTCGAGACTATGCGGCACAAAACTAATAATCAATGATAGGCAGGACGTCCATAACTTGTAATCAGCGTTAATTATTTGTTTTCCTACTCACATAAGTGTAATTATCATTACGGAAAAACTGTAATACTTGACTATTAATGAGTAGTCCAAACTCCTAAGGTTGCTCCTGTTTTTATTTCTTCAATTAAAATGAGTTTTAAAAAATCATGTAAGTATGTGTAATTGGTTTTAATTTGAAAATACTTATATTTTTTGACATATCCTGTGAACCTTCTAATCATTCAATTACGTACAATAATGATCTTCGTCCTGTGCAATAACATGACTTCAGTATTAGTCGGTATAATCTGGAAATGTATTGGAGGAAACGTATAATCTACTTTTTTTGCATTGTCAATGGTAACACAGCAGTTGATCGGATTGAATTCACTTTTTCTCCCCAAAATGTTTTTTCCATTTTAGTTTAATTATAATTTAAAGAATTTTCTTCATTTTCCTTGTCTTTTATATCACAATAATTCAATTCCAATCATCAAATATATTCAAATAATCAACTA
The DNA here is from genome assembly GCA_958502065.1 of Chrysolina americana. Lineage (NCBI taxonomy): Eukaryota > Metazoa > Arthropoda > Insecta > Coleoptera > Chrysomelidae > Chrysolina > Chrysolina americana. The sequence continues at coordinate 77,849,786 of OY293414.1, forward strand.
TGGAGTATCTCAAGGGCCTGTATTGGGACCCATCCTACCACGGCAAGCAAGCAAGTAAGTCACAATGTGGACCGAAACTAACACTGTAAATTGCTGACAATTTCTGAACATTCTAGATATTTGTCAAGTTCGGAATAGTATTTTCCTAACAAGTTTGGAAAGTGATACTTTTCCGCACGCGACTGCCGTGACCGCGTAGTTCGGGCAAGCAGTCAAGGGCAGGAAAAAATTGGGAAACATTTTTTTTTCTACGACCCCATAAAGATTCAAAAAGCACATCAAGAATAGATTTTTTTAACATATAAAACTTTCAATGAAAATCTACTAATTATTATTAATATTAATGTTAAAAACACAATTTGTTGCATTCTGCAAATGAGTCAGAATAGCTGGTCCAGAGTAGTTAGTCGATGGTAACTGGCTGATATGAGTAAGACTCGTAGATTGCAAAGTTTATGAAGATGACGGAGACGGCATCGATTGCAATTTGTCAGTACATGAAACAATTTTATTCAAGATGGTTTTTGCGCTGTTCAACAGAGTCCTCGATATAACCTTCAGCAAGAGCAGTTGACTTCCAGCCTCCAAGACGTTTTATGTTGGTTATCCCTTTGCCTAAACAGCATTTGCCTTTTTATAATTTATAAAAAAATTACGGTGCGAGTAGTAGGAGGCCGTAATTTGGATACTTTCTATAGAGCTTCAAAAATTTCCATTATTTATGTCTTCACATATAACAAAGGATCTTGAAGAATGGGTTTTCCTTAGGTTTCCTTTATCTTGAATATCATCGAGCGTGATTTTCAAAAGCTCCGCTCTGCGAAGAGCACCGGCTAGATAAAAAATTAATGGTACCTACTCTTATCATAAAATATATCTCATCAGAGGCTAGCATAAACTTGGATATGTCCGGGTTTTGTTTTATTCTACCTAAACATTTCACCATCGAGTAACGCGACTATATAGGGCATTGGATTTCAGTACCTTACTCAGCTCGGAAAAATACGCCAGAAAAACATCTCTGAAGTTATTCAATCCTTTTTCCTTACACCAGTTCAAAAATTGGTTGTCTTGCTGTTCGTATCTTTCTCGTGATTAACTAGGTAACAGGTCAGAATTTACCTCATCTGCGGCCTTTAAAATTGCTTCTGTAGCTCTTCGCCTGACGAATCCATTAAAATATTGCTTTTATTGAAAATAATCTGAAAAATGCAGAATCTATCACCTCGACAACGCTTCAACTTTAAACTTTGACGTCTTGATGACTGTCACAGCAAATCTGGTTACCTACCACACCAACCAAAGCACTGGACTCAGGTTAATTTGATTGTTATGTGGATAGATTTTGAGAAACGTATAGGGTAGATATATAAAAGTATTCCAACTTTTACTTCATTCCAATGAATAAAAAATTGCGAAAACAAGAAAAATAGTCTGGGTTAGATTAAATATTAAAACCTACATTAGTTCTAATTGTAATATACAGGTAAAATCAATGCACTAGTGCGGGAAAGTGACACTTCCAAAACTAAAATGCGTGCGGGAAAGTGTGTAAAAACGCATGGTCGTAGAAAAAGTCTTTAACGTTATGTAGGGCACTTTTTTAGATTTAATTGTATTCCAGCTCTATTTCAGGTTGATGGGAAAAGCTCCAAATTGTAGAAGAGTTCGTTTCTGTTGAGAGTGCACATTTGTTAATATTTCTTTAAATTAGTTTGTCAAAAATCAAAAAATTCATCTGATATTTCATTAGCCAAATGTGATTTCATGCACAAGGCTATTTGACAGTTTATTTCTTTCATGAAAATATTCTACACTTGTCAGTGATGGTAGGTATGTAATTGATCGAAAGTCACCATTGTAGAGCTGCTTCAGCTGAACCAGGGGTTTTCAGATGATTTGATAGTTAGAGTCGAAGAATTGAGTAGTGGAGTTATATAGTGAGTGTTATTTATTTGGTGGGCCCAATTCACCTGGCAATCAGACCTTGCTGAGCTTGTGACAAACCTTGTATTTGATATTCCGAGATCTTGAAAAAAATTAAAGAGAAATCCAAAACCCGAGGACTCCATAGTATATTGGGTTATTGGGACTGTATATTCCGGACGATGGTCGTTGTGAATTCCAGTAATTTTGCTCTAAACCACTGACTGAAAACAATCCTCGCCACATCGATAGCTTATTATTCTATTGGGATTATAATCCGATTATCATAAACCAATTAATTTCCACCCGTAGTACTCGTATCTCCCTTCCATTCCGTTTTTCCCACCCTAATTTAATTTCATTGTGGTATTTACTGTATACTCAATAGACCGACAAAAAAGCTGACGGCATACAGTAATTAAACATGAAATATGGCTTAGGAAAGAAACGTTATCTTTTTGTTTCAGCGCTAAACCAGATGGTTTGAAAGAAGACCGACTGAGTGTGGAATCGAATTTTTTTGAGCTCCATGTTAGGCAGTTGTGAAATGAATCATCTGGCGTTTCATAAGAAACTATGAAAGTTCTTTTCTGCATATTTGGAAAATCAATTATCTGAATAAAAACGCAAAGTTTCACTTGAAGATTATTTTCCTTCTAGTTATGGTCTTTTCACAGTATCTATCAGATGCAGAAGTTGTTTTCTGTTGAGTATTACGAACAAAAAACGAAAAATTTTTCATATTTGTCCATTTTTAAACAAAATAAATTATTTCAAATGAGAATGTTTACCTTTTCAGCTTTTCTATATTTCCCAAACCTTTTTGCTGCTATATAGAATTAAAAACACTACTGGAAACAAACTTAATATATAAACACAAACAAGACAAATTCAGGATGAAAATGGATTTATCGGAACTCGTTAACATGTCCAATTATAATCTTATTAATGATAGTACATTAGGGACTATATGGGTCATAGTCAAAAGGAACCTTTTTTGTAATTTTTTTGTAGCACTTCTCCAGAACAAAGTCAAATACTGGTGAGACATCATAATGTTAGTCTATTCTAGTCGATTGAAACCTATTTAGCATCTTGATAACTCTCTCTGTGTGAAATGTGACTTTTTAAAATTTTAGAAAATACTTCCATAATGAAAACAATCGACATCGTATTTGACGACAGAAAAAATATTTATTGGTACTGTTAGTTGAACAGGAGATGAAGTAACTTCATGATGAATTTAGTTGTTCAATATTACCTTCCATTTAGATATTTAGATTCAGGTTGCGTCCTTTTTTAGTGATTTATAATGCTCTTATTGTTTATCTCAGAAACTGTACGGTCAATTTAGACCTAATACTACTAATACCATTTTGAAAATACCAACTGTTTTATATGGAAGCTTTTTCAACTTTGTATGTTGCGTTTCTACGATATGCAATTTTGAAGTTTAAGGTATTACGATATGTGGCGTTATTACTATCGATTAAACAAAGTTCCAATAGATAATAGTCGACATTCTCAAAATGGTATGAGTTGAAACCGGTCTGCAGATGTCACATGTTTTCGATTGCCAGTTGGTGGAAGTACTTATTGCAAAGTATATCCTAGTAGGAAAACTTTGCCAGGCGTTGGATAGACGTGATTCGGCGGTCGTATGGGGCTGTTGAATTATTTCTGTTCGACGTTTGCCGACAATCCTATTGTATAGGAAAATTTGCGAAAGGCTGGATTATTTTTATAATCAAATTTTGTCTTGAAATTTATTGCCTTTCGTCAAGTACTCTTAGTTCCACATGAGAAATATTTAAATATTTTTCATGATGAAAATTTAGGTATGAGTTGAATTAGATCCAAATTAACCGATCAGTTTCTGATATATTCAATAAAATCGTTATGATTGATCTAAAAAAACAACGCACCCTGTTTCTAAATTAGTGTTAATATTGAACAACTGAATTCAACACAAAGTTACTTCAACTTCTGTTTGATCAACAGTACCAATGAATATTTTTTTTGTCAATTCGGCCCCTTTATCACGTATGGGCGTAACTAACAGAAAAGTGCAAAATTGAGATATGCCGATTTAATTATTTTTTACATTTTTCATGTAACATCAGCGTAAAATACATATTGTTTCTGTTGTATTGGTAGAATATTACTTTGAAATATTATATAGGTCGCCTAACTTGTCACCCATTTCCGTTTTTTATCTATCCTGTAAAATATTCAGAAATCACATACGCCCCTACGTGATGAGGGGGACGAATTGTTTTCATTATAGAGTTATTTTCCAAAAATAAAAGAAGTCACACTTCAAACAGAGAGAGTTATCTAGAAACAAAACACGTTTCAATCGACGAGATTAGACTGAAACTATGATGTGTTTCCAAAATATGACTTGTTTGTTCTGGAAAATTCCGAAAAACGACCTTTTTGACTATGCCCCTTACAATCAAGATACTACGATTTTAATTGGACATGTTGCGATAAATACATTTTCATCCTAATTTTGTCTTATTTCGACCAACAATAGTATATTGTGCAACAAGTGCAGAAAAGTGCTAATTTCTCACGAGTTTGAAAAATTTGCGGCACGAGCGCAAGCGAGTGCTGCAATTGCGAGTGAGAAATTGCATTTCTGCTCGTGTTACACACTATACTTTTTCTACAACACCCTTTTTGCTAAAAATAATACTATACTATAAGATGGAATGAAATGTCAGTGACTCATTCTTAGCTTTATGATGCCCAAGAAAAGCAAGGGAAGAGGGAGAGGATTTTAAGCCGCTCTCATTCTTGTTTTTTCTGAACTGAACGTCGCTGACTATTAATTCCGTTTTATAGTATAATTAAGTTTATTTCCAAACAAATATTTATTATAATAATTAATTACATATATTTAAGTTAATTATTAACTATTAGTTGTTAATGGTAATAACTGAGAAACAAATTCCAAAAAAATCACTCAAAAATTAATTCTTGGTATGATTAAAAAAAGTATTTATTTGTAGTTATAATTCACTGTAAAATTGGAACAATTTTGAATTAAAATTCTGAGAGAGTTAGTTTTGGAAAAATTTTCTGTAATATTCAAATTAGATGTAGACATTGAATGTGCATTACTCGCGAAATTTTCTACAATTTTAACAGAAGTTGAAGGCGAAAATGATGATGATAATGAAGGGTGTGATATCTGGTTCATATTTGTTGACACTATATTTGACATTTGTGGGTTAACTGAATGCATAATTTTATTTGAAATGTTCATTTTGGAGTGCAAAGAGTCATCAACATAACCTTCGGCTACGCTATTTGACCGCCAGCCACAATGGCGTTTCAGTGTTAACAGATCAGCTCCTGCGTCTGCTAACATGGTTGCCGATGTCCGCCGAAATGTGTGCCCTGTATACAAGTTTGGGTTCGGTAATTTTAAAAATGTTGCTATTTCTTGGGGCATTTTACCAAATTTGTTTATTCCTATCACTTGACGTGTACATCTTCCTTTTTGATAATTTAAAAAGAAACGACTTTCAGAAAGATTAGAAGGACGCAAAGAAATATATTTTTTGCAAAGGTTATAAAAGGGTCCGTTAATTATGAAACTTCTCGGAACTTTTTTATTTGTGTCCTGTAATTTTATAATTAGAGTTGAATGTAGGTCTTCTATGTCACTCATTTTTAGCTTCCATAATTCTCCTCTTCGACATGCCCTACTAATTGCGATAACCATTGCAACCTACGATAATAAATATTAACATTTTATTGTCAAATATGTAAATTTTTCTCTTAACATTACCTTTGTTAACAGGTATATATTGTCCGGGGCTTCTTTTATAAATATATTTATTTCCTCGGATGTCAGAGTCTGTGCTTTCTTCGCGAAATATCCGTCAGACTTTCTCTTTAAAAAAGCTCGTAATTTTGCATACGTTGATATGTCAATTCCGTGATTAATATTAATAGTCGATTTTAGCATTGAATATATTGACCAGAGAGTAGAGGCTTTTCTTGATTTGGATAGTTCTTCAAAATATGCCAACATTATATTTTCAGAAACACTTTTAGTTTTGTATTTTTCCTTCCAATCCATAAACTGTTTGTATGCATTTTCATATTTTCCTCTTGAAGTTGAAGGTAGTAAATTCAATGACAATGAATTAACTTGTTCTCTTAGTTCTGGCGAAGTATTTTCAATTTCAGAACTGTCGCTATCCATTTTAGTTCAATCTCATTAAAAAATGACGGGACAAGAATATTTTACGAATATTTTATGCTTGACGTTTGTTGACATTCAAATGATTCGATAGATGTTGCTCCGTTGCCTAGCAATGGATAGTGTGTATGCGGGTATTTGAGACAGCAGTAGTGATGTCTATAATTTTTGTTCAAAATATTATGAATTTGTACGACAATTTCCCTCATATTATATAAACCAATAGATTTTGTCTATTCATTCTTGAAGTTGCCTGATCGAATATCCCTTCGAAATGCAGAATTTTCAAAATATACTTTCACCTTGCTGTCACGAAAACTGTATTGCTTAGAAATTAGGTACTGAAAAATTTTGGCACAGAAATGTCACTTTGTGGCACAGAAATGTCACTTTGCGGCACACTAATGTCAAATTTCAATTATTGTGAGAAATAATCATGTTTGCGAACGTAAAACTATGCAGAAAAGCATGTTTTGGAGTGTGGTTGTAGAAAAACAGTTTTTTTCTCTGTCATTCCATCCCAACTACGACGTTTTTTCGAACATTAACCGCTTATATCTCAGAAATGACCTCCGATCAAGTAACACAACCTAGATGAGTAATACTTAAATAGAACTGAAGGTAACATCTTTTCATAATGTTATCCCTCAAATCATGACATTATTGCCATGTCGCAATTTTTTAAGGATACAAGCAAGTCAGCTGGATTTTGATTTCTGTCGGGTATATTCATGGCAAAGAAAACCCAAACATACTGTCTTGAATGAAATATATAGCAATAAGGAGGCAATTGAAAAACGATGGTATTTCCATCACCGAACGGAGATTCTTCGTTGTCGATATAGTCTGGTCAGTACGGCAACGTTACATTTGAAATATAAAATGTCAAATATGACAGAACAACAACAAAATATCTTGTCTTTGGCTTATTGGAGTGTTTTTCGTGAATAAAGGGCAAATTCTGAGTTAATTTGTGTTAAACTATCGTTACTTTTTATTATTAAGCAATGGCGAAGCATTGTGAAATGTGTAAAAGACCATTTCAAGCTGGACATCAAATTAATATGTCATTTCATAGGTAAGCTATCAGTGTCGTAGTGTCATTTAGAGCATCGGCTGTTCTCAAAATCCTGTGGAGATTATTCCATCATAATTTCAGGTTTCCATTCGATATTGGGTTTCCATTATTTCTATTTTATTGAACCTCAATATTTCTGTTAACAACACACGATACTGCCGTTGGGGGAAGATGTTCCTTACACACAAATTTTAATGCGTGTGCGGCAAGTTACTCATCTAGGTTGTGTTATTTGATCGGAGGAATTGACACATACAGAATCATTTAAACCTACACATTTTTCTTACGACCCATGCTACCACAACATAATACAATATTTGCATTTGACCAATTTCCCATATGTTTCAGTGCGGGGTCCTTTATCTTTTTCAATTGGTGAATTTTCCGATATCCTGAAAACAGGGAAAACATTCCAATCAAAAAAAGGTCCTGTTAAGTTTATGGGTAACTATCGGCCGATAACAATTGATTACACTTTTCAAATATCTGAATATTCAATCGTTGATAGTATTACAGAATATATCTCCTTAAAATACTGCAGGCCGTAAAGATTAGCATTTATTAAAGCAATAAAAACCTAGAGTATGTACCTCCTTAGTTCAAATTATAGATTTTAAATAATTACGACTTATATGAAACTTCAATTCTCATCTTTGAAATTTAAAAAGTTGTACGACTTAACAAATATAGTTATCCGATAGAGCTTTAAAAGTCATTGTCCAGGGAGATTTTTTCAACAGCCTGCAATCTTTACAAAACATTATTTTCTATATCTCCCTTTTGGTACTCAAGGCATCTGAACGTTCAGATTCCTTATTATTCTTGTGAGGCTCAAGCGGGAATTTCACACAATCCGCGAAGACCTACAAATATAAATTTCCACAATTATTTCTTCAAAACTACCGATGAGTCGTATCACATTCGTTCTGAAATTTTTAATGGTTTATTTTTACTCGGTATTTGAGCCAATGTCTGGATTTACCGATATCGATCATGTGTAATAATAGAAACATGACGGGTATTCACTTGTTCGAGTCCCAATAATACTATTTTTAAAGAAGGTTAAATGACTCTCAGGGTGATTGTAAATCCCCTTCATAATTATGAGGTGGCAGAGGCCATTTAAAATTTTGTTTGATGGGTTTTTTCAGTTCTTGGTGACAATTCAAAAACTTACAATGGGCTATATCTCACTACGAAAGATGATATCAAAATATGCTCAACATTTTTTCTAGGATAGGAAGGGAAAACTAAAATGGCGTTAAAGAGAACTCACCCTATTCAATCCATCTACCCCAACTAAAATAGTTACCTAAATAGCAAACCCTTACTTGTGATACATCATTGAAAGGCCTATAGAAATGCTGTCCAGTGGTATAAATACTAATCGTTCAATGAGAATCAATAATTGTGAAACCTTGCCTTAAAAGGAAAATTCATTGAAGTAAATGTTCAAAGTGGATTCCGTTGTTTTCTGAACAATAATACAGCCTATTTTCAAATTCTGCACGAACTTTGACAAATGTCGTTCTAGTAATAGCGCGACAACTAACTTGAGGTCCTCATAGAAAAAAATCGGGTGGCGTTAAGTCTGGTGACCTGGGTGGCTACTCAATAGGACCTCGACTTCCAATCCATCCATTTGTTCCGATAATAAGTATCCAATCTTTGCCTAACTGCAGTTGCATAGTGAGGAGGTGCTCCATCTTGTTGGATGTGCAACAAACCTTCGTCTAGAACTAGATTTCCCTGGTCATCCCTTTGGTTCTCTAATTCATGCACAATTAAAGGTTCGATGGTTCCAAGATATCAAGGTAGATGTCGCCTCTTAAATTGCCTGGCTAACACCAGATATCCCATCGATGGTTCCTTTTTGTACCATACAGGCACAGGCGATTTTCAATTTTTTTTTTTCGAATGGCCCACCTACTATTCGAAACAAAATCGAAAGGCCGAATCACAATACAATACAAGAACTGTATATAACAAATTGACATACTTGTTCGATCACCGTTGGTGGAGAAATCGAGGACCATTTCTGTGGCCTGCAAGGTCTCCAGATCTTACCCCTTTAGACTTTTATATTTTGCTTTTGATAGTCTCGATTTCAACGAAATCAAAAGTGCTACGCAATTTATTGAAAGTGGAATAATAGAGTGTTTGAACAACAATGCTGGTCCTACTGAACATGTAAGTTAGAGTTCTGTCAGTATATTGTTCTTACTCATTGATAATGATTTGCCTTGTGTAATTGAATAGGAATCCATATTTTTTATGAATTATTTGAATTTTTTAGTGTAGATTGGAAATTTTTATTTTCTCGCTATTTTTAGTTAAGATGAATATACACGTATTGAATGCCAAATCTATTGAACAAAATTGTTCTATCTTTTCTATCGATAAATGAATAGGTTTCCAACTAATCGAAGGGCTTTTCTTTGAATGAATATGAAGAGTTTCAACATTCATAATTTAGTGAAACCTCCTAACAATAGTTTTTGTGCTGAAATACCTACAAGTTTTTAATGGGTTAAGAAAATGTGAACACACTCTGTATATCATAAGGAATTCTCATTTGATTACGAGCTGATGAATACTAATATTCGGTGTCAAGCGTTGCATCAGTGATAAATGTCTACATTTTTATGATTAATCACTAGCGGTAGACAAACCCAAATTATGAACGTAGCTTTGCTCTCTTCTACCGTATTCAAATTTCCGACGAACAAGTTCCCAATTTATGTTTGAGAAAGTTTATCAATTATATTTGAAATGCCTCTGAAGTCCTCTAAATAGTTTCATAACTTTAATAATCACAGATTTATCAGGTTTACCTCGCCTACAAGTTTGGGAAACTTTATACATCCAGACTTGAGGCTGTGTGCATCTTCTCTTTACGTCTACTTTTTTTCAGGTTTCGTATTACACGTTTGAGAAATTAAAATAATCTTTTAAGTTTCTCAACTTCCCGGAGGATTACCACGTTTGGAAAAATTGGTGGTTGTAAACAGCGGTGTAAATCTGGTCAACAAGTTCAAATCGATGTTACATAGTGATGAAGCTTCTGAAAATATGAGCTATTATAGCTCATTGTTTTCTGAAGAACTCATATAAAAAATAGTACATAAAGTTGTGTGGCACCGAAATGATTTGTTTGGAGCGATTTGTGACAAATATGTTCGATATGTGCAAGATCACTTTGGTTCCAACGCAATTGTTGTTTTTGATGGATATTCAACTGATGGTGGCAATACAAATACAAAGACCGCAGAAAGACTTCATCGATCAAAAAAGCACGTGTCTGCCGATGTCCTTTTTGATGAAACAATGGTGGTGCAAGTTTCGCAGGAGCGATTTTTAGCAATGAAAAAAATTTAGTTCGTCTCATATCGATGCTGAAGAACAAATTTGATCTGGCTGCATTTACAGTTAAACAAGCTGAAGATGATGCCGATGTGCTAATTGTCAACACTGCATTTTCATTTTGCAGTGAATCAATATTTGATGCTGTTTTTGTGGTCGGGGAAGACGTTGACCTTTAAGTACTCCTGACAGCCTTAGCACCAGCCGAAAGTTCTATCTATACTTCCGTAAACCTGGAAGAGGAAAAATTGCTGAGAGGATATATTCAGCAAGTAGCCTCAAATAGCAACCCAGCACATTCTGTTCTTGCACGCCTTCAGTGGTTGTGACACTACGTCATCCCTATTCAATCAAAGAAAAACTAAATTTTGTACGCTGATGAAAAGGAACAGAGCGGTTCATGAAATAGTTGAAATTTTCAACAAACAAGATGCCACGCCAGAGAAGATTGCCGAGGCCGGAGTATGCTTTCTTGAAGCATCATATGGGGGCAACATAGATAAAGATAGTTTGGAAGAGATTCGTTTCCAACGCTTCGCCAAATCTACGCTGAAAGCAAATTTAATCTTGCCTCTTTGCCACCTACAAAAGACGCGGCGCAATTCTACTCCTTTAGGACGTACCACCAAGTACAGAAATGGAGAGGCATAGAGAAAAATCCTGAAGACTGGGGGGTTGGAAGCATGGCGTTCACGGGCTCACACCCATAACAATGGCGGAAAAACCAGCTCCCGATTCCTTATTAAAAGCGGTATCTTGTAACTGCAAAAAAGGTTGTGGTGGGGCATGCAGCTGCCGAAAGGCTGGGCTCAAATGTTCGGTTGTATGTGGCTTCTGCTACGGACAATCTTGCGGAAATATGCCGGAAATTCGCATTAAAAGCGAGGACGAGGATTACGACATTTTTCAGGCTACGGACCCAAACTACGACCAGGCCACAGACGACCAGAACACCGACAATATCTAACCAAAATGAAGTTTCCGCATTTTTTTTTCAAATAGTGCAACTTCACGGAGCTGTAACTCTTGACATATGTGTGCTACAAAATATGTAGAAAATTTTGTCTTCTTCAACTTTGTATAGAACTCTTTTGTCGTGAAAGCCACAGTTTTTGAGTTATTATCAAAAAACTAAATGTTTGTACCTAAAATCCAAGATGGCGGCTCGAGCGCATGCGCCTCGAGGTCGAAAACTTGTATTTTTCATTAGGGCCCCAAGCCTAACATCATATTAAACAATCGCTACTTCCCCACCTTTTGCATTCAAAAAACCCCCACGTACTGGACTACAGGTTGATGAGGTTAGCATAGGATCTCACTATACTTTCATTCCGAATAAGATTGTGTTGGTAAAGCATGCTAACAATTTGATTTGGGAATTACTGATACGTCACTTGCATCTAATGGTAATCCAAAGCAGAAACGGTTACTTAAAAAAAAACACCGTTGAAATTGAATTGAAGTATGGTTTTATCGAAGATGATGAATTGCTGTGTACTGTTATTTGTATTAGAGCTTGTTCTTCAATTCCGCTTTTACTTTATTCTCTAACTGCTGCCGCTATGGTATGTAATTTTGACACTTTGACATCTATACCAATGCGTTATCCTGAGCATTGGGTCCATTTGGAAATTTCGTTGATTCCAATCGGCACATTCTTATACCAACCTTTAGAAGTTTTCTTCTTCCAAAAGGGATTTGGTGTGAGAAATACTCTGTCCAATGTTATATAAGTGTCTCGTTTTCGAAAATAGAGGATTATACTCGATACGTCCAGTTTCTTTTCCATTATTTTCAATTTCAGATACGAAATAAATGGTATAGCAGTAAGCTGCTTCTTCTCCGCGCCAAGCTAACTCAAACCCCAAAATGTGATATGATTTCTTTTGGAGTCCATTGCAAATCTTCAGTTTCATTAAGAGCTGATGCACTACATTTTGTCTATTCGGGTTGTGCTTGTAGGACTTTACGTTTAGCATTACGTGCAGCTTGTGATGAATTAAACTGAAAGGCTTCAATACAATATTGAATTCGTTATAATGTTTCTTTGTATGATGCAAAAAGTAGAAAATTGTCGGTAGATTGATTGCGTCACAACTGTAGGCATACAGGTATTAACAATTCAACATGTCAAACTGTTAATTTTGGCAACAAACACCGCGATAATTGATAAACAAATGAATCAGTGAAAAAACCACTAGTGCACTTGTCGCGGTTTAAGTTGCAGCTAACTTTTGCAGCTGTCTAAGTGACAATTGCACTGTGACAAGCGAATTTTTATACATGAGTTGAATCAGCACTAAAAACGATGGGGAACAAGTCAATACAATCAAATAATCTCTAACTGTCAGACATAAAACATCCTGTGGATATCTACCGAAAATGCCTAGAATAGTTATATTTCAGGGGAAAAGATTTGAATTGTATTCTACATGGCAAAAACAAAAAGCAAATAGTTTTTTCACAGGTAGCCAAATTTAAAAAATACATGTTTCCAGTCTTTCACGAGACTCAAAATTCGAGATTTCTCGACTCGATTTCGAGACGAGATTGATGGGTTTTGTTCGAGAACGAGATTGAGAACACTTCGAGATTTTTCGAGATCGAGAAATCATTTCGAGATTTCTCGATTTCGAAAAAATATATGTGCTGCACTATATTACTTTTAAGGATATTCTTATGGCAGACTTATGGCACCATTTTTGCATAAATTTCACCAATATTGCGATCCCTACTATTGAGACAAAATAATTTGAGTAATATCGATAATTTGTCTTTTAATTCTAAAGAAAGCACCATCATTAATTACGTACCTTCTGTGAATTTCAAATTTTTATGTTTTCAATTGAGAAAACTACAGGCCACTACATGTCTCATGGGTCACATGGTATTCATGTTTCGACGATGCTAATTTTGTAAGGCATAAATTCAAGATATCCAGTAATTGAAAATTTTAGAAAATTCTAAATACACAATCATGATTCATTCTGATAAATATCTTCGAGTTGTACGAAATTGTGCATACGCATTTGATGTAGAGATAAGTGAAATATATCGATCAGCGGATGTATAAGCGTACTTTTTTCACTAATGACCAATTCATAAATATTTGAACTGAATAATGCACATGAGATAAGAAAGTGTGGTGAATCATTTATTTAATTAATGAGTACTTGACAAGTGACAATTCTCAACCTCGTTTGAGATCCCATGTATACAAGGATAATTTTCGATTTCCAAAATAAGTTTTTAAAGAAAATACAGGCAAAACACGACAATCTGGAGGTTTCGAAGTTGACTATAGAACATAAGGTTTTGAGTGAATTATGGCCCCGCATATTCTAATTTTGAGACCACGTAGTAGTTGAGAACTTCAAGGTGAGGCATCATCAAAGGTGAATATGAAATATGAATAGTGAAACGGCTAAGTCATTCTATCTGAGTCTGTTTGAACTTTTTGAATTGTTCAATAACGCATATGCAATAAATTGTGCAGTATGAATTTGGTAAATTCGCCTTCCATTGAAATTTTACTATGCAAAATTTTGGTAAAATGCTGCCGATATACCGAACAGTCAATGATGGAAGAAAAATATGCAGATCCAATATTATTTTTCAATACCTATTAATGTCTTGAGTATATCTATGTATATATGACACAATCTCTCTATGTCTAAGGCTTTCAATTTTATGAATGAATACTCAGATCACTTGTGTAATCATTCGTTATCCTCCCAACAGTTGTTTTACGATTTTTTCCTGAGTATTATCTTCGCTAAACGTATTCGTATGGACACCACACAATAGAGACATCTCGAAACGAGATCGGACTAGTTTAAAATACACTGTGATGCTGGTTTTGCCAGATCCGCTTTTACTTTCCGACTCGTCCCCGTATATCGATTCATACGAATGAAATCCTTCCTATACACCCACGATCCTGAAACCCAAACTTCCTTTTTCCACTTCGAGTATCTGAGCACCGCTCCGTGAAAAGAAAAGAGCTCTCTTTGGGCTAGTTTCAACCTTTTTTCTCCATTAACTTCATTGGAACTTGGCTTCATCTGTTTTTAAAGCCTTTATTAACCATACTCCTTTTATAGAGAAAACTTAATCTGAAATAGCAGACAAAAGCGGCTAGTCTAATGAGGTTATTCGAAAGGTTCGTAGCTGGGTAGTAATTCAATATTTTCCAATTCCACGCTCTAGATAAATAAGTTCAGAGGCTTCGTTTTGATAAAAAAATATAATCCTCTCGTAATTACTTATCCAGGAAAATTGGATTTCGCCTTGTTTATTTTGATTACACTGGACGATTTATAATGAGCACAAATGTAGTGTACTAATATATTTTTCCTCTTAAATTTTCCATTTCTAGTCGAACTGAAAGTCGCAAGACGTCTTGTTCTAGATTTATCTTACAGGGTGGAGTTCTGCCGTGTTGTGCTTCATAAATGTTAATACGAGGGTTGCTACTTAAGTTTTGAGATTGACATAAAAACAAATGTGTATAATCGGAAAAGACTTTATTGTTTTAAAAATATTCTCCAAATCAATACATTTTTTATTCGTTCATCGTTTAAGCACCCTCGTACAAGGTACGACCTTTCAAAACCTTGGTCATGTAAACAGAAGATGCTAAGGCCTGATATTACCAATAAACGGAAGGTTTTTGCAGTAGATGATAATCTTTATATTGAAATTATCTATGTACTATGGGAATTGATGAGCCTCAATAATCCCAGATAATTTCTATCCCTAGGGCCAGAGCCTATCGGGACGTAAACTTTGCCATCAGTAATTAAGGCCTTATGGTTCCCTTGATACATAAATAATAATAATAATAATAATAATAATAAATCGTCTTTTATTGGGCGAAGTTTAGTTTACAACTATTCTTACACTTAAATATATATAAATAACTATACTAGTCTGAAAAGCAGGACTTTCATTGTGAAATACACAGCTATGATGGAAAAAGCAAGTCAGGTACTGATTCTGGTCTGAAAATCCAAGAATTTATTTTATCAGAAATTACCTACGACTTAGTGTAACGATTTCGAGACCGGTCTCGAGACCGGCCCTGATCAATGCTTCTTTTAGCTTCCTGAACGAGTCTTGGCATTCTTCAGACCACTGGAACTTTGTTTGCCCTTCTGTAAGCCTGGTCAGCGGTTTGGCGATGTTGGCGAACCCCAGTACATATCGGCGATAGTAAGTCACAGGCCAAGAAAACTTCGAAGCTGATGTATGTCTTTTGGAATGGGCCATTCCTTAACAGCTTTGATCTTCTGCTCATCTACTGCCACTCCTTTTCCAGAGACAACGTGGCCGAGATATCGTACTTCCCTCTTGAATGAATGACATTTCTTGGGACTCAGCTTCAATCCGGATGTTCTTAGTCGTTGGAATACCTTCTTCAAGTTTTTCACGTGGTCCTCGAATAATCTGCCAACCACAATAATGTCGTCGGGATACACCAGACAGGTCTTCCATGATGGTCCTTTCAAAACCGTCTCCATCAATCTTTCAAATGTGGCTGGAGCGTTGCAGAGCCCGAATAGCATAACTGCAGGGTTGCCAGTGAGTCACTATTGTCACTATTGTTCACTACTTTAAAATCGTGTCACTTTTCTCACTATTTTCGAAATTTGGTCACTATTGTCACTATTTCAGAGCTCAGAAGTGGTTAGAATGAAGGTGCTCGTTAGAATACCTTACATCATTTAAAACCTAAAACCAAGAGCACTTGCAATTTCCAATCCAGAATACCATCAAAAAATTTAGAAATGATAAAGAAATACCTTGTACAAAACAATTACCAAACATCATTAGTCAAAAAAAATCTGAAGCAAAAAACAGAAACCTGAAAAAACGAAAAGAACAACAAAATCGACATATAACAAAATACCATATGTAAAAAATCTTTCAGAAAAACATTCACCGGTTATTGAAGTCGAACATTCAAAAATAGCGTTTGAAAATAAAACACCATTGGAACATATTTCTCTTCACACCAAAACACAAAAACCCCCCTTGATACATCAAATGTGGTTAACTAAATTAAGTATGAGAATTGCCCTCAGGGCTATATAGGACATACTAAATGTTACCTGTGAACAAGGATAGCGGATCACGAAAGAGATGCAAGAAACTCAATGTTAACAACTCTACCGCTTTGGTTGAACACATCACAAAAAAAGTTCACAGTTTTAACTTTATGACACCCATCGTTTTTGATACGCAAATCTTTTCAACTAAAATACTACTCAGTGAAATTATTCACATATTCAAACATAACTGTGTCAATACCAGAAGAAATATTAAATAATAATAATAATAATAATAATAATAATAATAATATATTTATATAATATTTAAAGCAGGGAAGGCCAACCATCATCCAAGGCCTTGGTGAGTTGCGACACCACTTTCCTGAGCTACCGGTGCAAAACCGGACCGGCAGCCATGGCGCACCCTGGAGGGAATGCTCATTCCCTCTGATGTCGGCCGTGGGTATACTGGGTTAACCCCCCGGTATACCCCACTACTCGGTTCACGATGGACGAGAAAGAGGCCCCCACAACCGACCCCCTCGGATTAGGGGTCATAGGCAAGGTGGTGGGGCCCAGAACGATGGATTGCCACTATATAACGACCGCAATGAAAACGGACGCTTTGAGTGGACGGATGAACTAAGGGACAGTCTTCTGCATTGCTATGAGAGCAGTGAGCCCGCCCGAAGAGGATACATGGCGAGAATGCATGCTTTGTGGTGTGAAATACACCCAGAGCATGCTGCCTTTTCCGCACAAAACCTAAGGGATTATGTATCCCACCTTCGGGTTCGAGGCTATGTTAGAGCCCCTCCTCAGCCGGTTAACGCAGTGGCAGAAGTGGCAGATATGCCACGCGTCGATCTGGCTGTAGAGGAGGCCCGCATCATACCACCAACGGAAGGCATCAGAACCCGTAGGGCGCTGCATAACACCAAGCCCCTGAAGCCACAACAACTGGCTCGGGTGGATGCGGAGATTCACGATGTCCTTTCAGAAGAGGCTGACATCTGGCAGATCAACTCTGCCGTGTATGACGCCGCTCAGGCCCTGTCCCAAACGGAGAGAAGGGATACCAACCCTCTGATTGGGAGGCATGAGCGACGCATTCATAAGATGGAAGCTAAGATCAGGTCAGCGAGACAACACGCGTCTCGTATCCAGTGTGTGGCTGACTACGTGGCGGCCAATAGGCCTTTCACGCCCGCAGTGCGGCGAATTGCCGCAAGTTTAAGACGAGCTCACCACACACTAAATCAAGGCGTGCTGTTAACCATCAAACAGCACTGTCTTGATAGGATACGAATGCTGGTGGCTGCAAAAAAGTCACTAGTGAGGCGGGCGAGAAGCATCGCGGAAAACATGAAGTTCCGCGATAAACCTTCTCGCCTATTCCAAGAGCCTCCACGTGTTGTGGAAAACCCGCCGGCGGCTGATCGGGTAGAAACCTTCTGGAAGGGTATTTACGAATTTCCGCAACCACTCAACGTAGATACTCCAGCCCTAGCGCAGTTCGAAGCTTTCTGCAGGAGGCTTCGTCAGCCTGAGCTCAATGAACTGCGCAATCCGATAACCCCGGAAGAAATTCGACGGGCCCTCAAAGGCTCGAAGAATTTTGCTGCTCCAGGTCCTGATGGCCTGAATAACTATTGGTGGAAAAAATTACCAAGTACCCACCACCATCTAGCAAGAGTTTTCAACTCGTGGCTAGATGGGGAGCAGCAGATTCCGGATTGGTTTGTCGAGGGGCGAACCGTGCTAATCCCCAAAAACGGAGATTTGTCTGATCCGAAGAACTACAGACCGATAACATGCTTGAACGCATGTTATAAGATGTTTACACGCATCTTGTACATGCGAATACTCTCCGCAGTTGAGCCGGTGTATGAACGGATATATGAGCAAAGAGGGTCAAAAAAGGGGGTCGCTGGCTGCAAGGAGAACCTGCTGATCGACAGATGCATCACGCAGGACTCCGTGCAGTATAAGCGTAACCTTTCAATGGCCTGGATCGATTATCGCAAGGCATTTGATACAACATCGCATGAACTCATCATGCATTTGCTCAGATGCCTTGCGGTACCCGATCAAATAGTGAGATGCATTGAACAGCTGATGCCGCTCTGGAGGACTCGATTTACCATAACATCTGGTCAAGTCAGAGTCCAAACAGAGCAGGTTATCTTTAGAAGAGGCGTGTTTCAGGGAGACTCCCTCAGCCCTCTTTTCTTCTGCATCTCACTACTGCCATTGTCCGTTGCACTACGGAAAACCCGCGGATACAACTGCGGCACCCCCAGCAACCGGAGGCATAAGGTCACCCATCTGTTTTACATGGATGACCTTAAACTTTATGCCTCCGGAGAAAAGGACCTTCACCAGTCCTTAAGGGTGGTGCAAGAGTACACGCATGCTGTCGGAATGGAGTTTGGGATAGACAAATGTGCCACGGTTCATCTCAAAAGAGGACGATGCGAGGAATACGGAGAGGACGTTCAGCTCGTAGACGGAAGCATCCTACATCATCTGGATGCCGGAGAGACGTATACCTACCTAGGGGTGGAACAACGCCACACCCAAGAGGTAGCTACTGTCAAAAGCTCTCTCCGCGGCAAGTATCAGCACAAACTCCGACAGATCTGGTCTTCAGAACTGTCGGGGAAGAACAAAGTTGCTGCAACCAATATGCTTGCCGTTCCGATTCTACTTTACTCCTTTGGAGTAATGAAATGGACTCAGGAAGAGCTGCGACAACTCGACGTAAAAACTCGCAAAATGATGCATCTTCATAGAAGCTTGCATCCTAAAAGCTTGCATCCTAAATCGTCTGTTCCACGGTTATACTTCCCCAGACAACGGGGAGGCCGTGGACTTTTGAGTTTGGAGTGTCTACATAACAGAATGGTACTGGATGGAGCCTGTAAAGTCATCAGGAGTTCAGATCCCCTTCTCTGCTTGGTATGTGATCATGAAAAGGCAGGGATTGGAGCATTTCTTTTCAAGGCAGCAACCCGTGCAGCCGATGAACTCGATCTCGTATTCGACACTGAACGGACAAACCCAAACTCTATCACCGAGTTGGAACCCGTTCAGCAAAAAGCCCACGTAAAAGCTGCGGAGTGTGAGAGGCTCCTGCAGCTACATAAGGATAAGCCGATGCATGGGGTCTTCTTCAAGAACATGGAAGACCTAGGCTTATCCAGAGACCTGACCTTCTCGTTTCTCAGGTCAAGTGGGCTGAAGTCGGAGACCGAGGGATTCATAATGGCCTGCCAGGATGGTGTCTTCAACACTCTCGTCTACTGCAGTCGCGTGATGGGTATAGAGGTCCCTGACACTAGATGCAGAGCGTGTCGTGGGGCAGCTGAGACCATAATGCATTTGCTGTCAGCTTGTCCAGCTTATGCGGTCTCAGCCTATATCCACAGACATAACGCGGCCCTACGAGTGTTGTACTACCATCTACGACACTCTTACGGTGTAGACGAGACACCAGTGTTGCCTTATGCTCCGGGGGATATTGAGTCCGTGGTGGTGAATGAGAAGTGCCGAATCTATTGGAACTATTCATTCCCCACCCTCAGGCAAATACAAGCCAATAAGCCTGATGTAGTACTCCTCGACCATCAAAGTAGGACGATTTTCGTCATTGAGTTTTCAGCTCCTGGCGAAACGAACATCGTCCGAAAAGAGGAGGAAAAACGGACTAAATATCGAGATCTTCTCTTTGAACTCCGCAGGCTTTACCCAAACCATTCTGTCAAGATGGTGGTTCTGATAATAGGGGTCCTTGGTGGAATGATGGACACACTGCTCTCAAACCTAAAAATCATACCGGCTTGCCGTGACATGGCAGAAATCCTAGCCGGGCGAATGCAGAAGGCCGTAATTCTTGGTTCACTCCGCCTACTCAGGGCACATGATTCTCGGACCCAGTAATCACTTACCCCATGGACGTGGGGAGTGTTTACTGGGGTTAATGACACGCCAGCGCGCCCTCCGGAAGTGTCGGAGCTCCGGAGACAGGGCCTGACTCGGTAATTCCTAACGGTTACACTTATTGTTCACATATAAGACATTCATACCCATTGTTCAATATAATTTACTTCAACTGTCAATACAATTACGGTTAAGAAATCAAAAACTCACTTGTGCTATAAATACATTTCTCAATCAAATAACTTTTCAGTTGTTTTTTTCATTTCTTTCGCTTTTTATTTTTTCCGGAAGTACATTGAAAAATTGTATACCACTGTTTTTAGGACTTTTTTCATATAAGGAAGTTCTGTGGTGAGGAATTTGCAGCAAATTGCCGTGCCTAGTGCTATAATTATGACCATCAGAGTTTTGTATTAAGGAAGCTATATTTTTACTGATAAGCAAAATACATTTGTAAATATATATACAGGGGACCGTTAATATGTTATTGTTTCTAAAATATGGTTTACATGAGTCATAGCTAATTCTAGAGTATACGAGTGCATAATAATCATTGAGAAGTTGTTCTTTACTGTATATCTTTTTCAGTTGGAGTATATCATAGTAACTTGAGTTGACTTTCTTGCTAACATGCTCGATAGCAGTTTTGAAAGACATTTCTGAATCCAGATAAGTTCCAAGAAATCGTGCAGAAAAAACTGGTTGTATCGG
This sequence comes from Chrysolina americana, assembly GCA_958502065.1. Lineage (NCBI taxonomy): Eukaryota > Metazoa > Arthropoda > Insecta > Coleoptera > Chrysomelidae > Chrysolina > Chrysolina americana. The sequence goes on from OY293414.1 coordinate 77,871,078, forward strand.
TTCAAACTCAATATTTTTTAGTTTGAAGTTAAACATATATTCATGTCTTTGATGGTTTTATTTCCTCTTCTTTTTTAGTCCGTTTCATGAAATTTTCAGAAAAAAAAACATTTGTACTTGGTTGTCAGTATTCGTGTATATGTTAATGTTTCAATTGTTCAAAGAATCTTAAAATCCGTTTTTAAAATTATTTCTGGCATTTTAATTCGAGGCAAACAAAATTTTCGTCAGTCCTCCTGAATATCCAAACTTTTATTCTCGTCGGAGTTTAGTACATCGTAGCAAGTAAATCAAATTTTCAAAAAATAATCCGTTATTACAGATACCTGATGAATTAAATAAAATATAGTTCGAAACGTTGGCCCAAAAAAAAGTTTTTTTTTCCAAAGCCTAACTTTGAATACTAGGTAAAAGTTTCAGTGTGTTTTTAAGTACAATGTTTAGAGTACAAATCACTTTACTTACTTTAATCTTGATAATAATATTACTAACCTTTTATTGTAGTATTTGTCTTGTTCCTCATTTACTTCCCATGTCCTAAAAATTTCTCAATAAAATACTGCAACTGTGCTCTGGAATGATGAAGAAAAATATGAACAGCTATCACAAAAGTTTCTCAATTGGTTGGGAAAATGTCACCATTTAGAAAATTGATTCACTATTATGTCACTATTTCTGTGAAAGATAAGTCACTATTCTACTATTTTTGATCCTCTGAAGAGCTGGCAACCCTGCATAACTGTGAACTGCCACAATCCTGAGCCGACGGTGAAAGCTGTCTTTTCTCGATTTTCCTGAGCCATTTCTACCTGCCAGTGGCCACTCTTCAGATCTAGGCTTGAGAAAATGGTAGATCCAGCCAGCGTGTCTAGCATGTCGTCGATTCTTGTTAGAGGGTATCTGTCCTTTGTCGACACGTTGTCGAGTTCACGATAATCAACGCAAAACCGGGTTGAATCATCTTTCTTCTTTACCAGTACTACTGGAGAGGACCAGGGACTATCAGATGATACAATAACACCTTCTTTTTCCATATCACTTACTATTTTGTCAGCCTTTTCCACTTTGTGGGCGAGGGATCGGATCCCTCTTTTGACACCAATTGTAGTAAAACTGCACTAGACTAATTTTTCTAATTTATTTAAACACTACTTGAACAATTATTCACTAAAACATTGACTTCACTAACAAATTTATTTCTACTGTGGCAGTCTCTATCTGCGAACTTTCGAACTGTCTTTGAACTCTCTATGACTGTCTATGACTGACTACTGACTACCCCGCCATCTGATACACATACTTCCATTTCTTAGAACGTTCGCGCTTCTTCCACGTGATTCATGTGTTTATCAGCGGAGAAATTGTTTACATTTCGAGTGTGCACCACTAATTGGATGATCAGGGCCGGTTTCGAGGCCGGTCTCGAAATCGATACAATAGATTCAATCCTCACTGCTTTCCGTTTTCTAGGAATTTCTACCATTTTATACGGCTATAACCAAAATAAATTGGAGCTCATGTTGTCCTGGTAGCATTTTAATAACTTTCAACTGACTGAGATCTCGAAACTAAATTCGGTTCTTAATTCCAGGCAAGAAGTCGTAGACCACAAAGTCAGCTGGGGGGCTAAATTCACGTTTCCCTGCAAAATGATGGCGAACGCCACCACCGGCGTAATGGAGAGATGCATCCTCAGGGTGTCCATCAGGAAGGAGTCGAAAGGTGGTAGATCGTTCAACAAGCTGGGGTTCGTGGACCTCAACTTGGCCGAATATGCAGGTGCGGGCATCATCCACAAGAAGGCTTTACTCGAAGGCTACGACGCGAGGCATCGACAGGACAACAGCATGCTCAAGTTCAAGATCGAGTTGAACATGATGTCGGGTGATATTCTTTTCAAGGCGTAAGTATTCGTTTTTTAATGTATAATAATAATAGTAATAACATGCCTTTATTCATCATCTAAAATGTTACACAAATAAACATTTAACATGAATGATGAATGGGCGGGGTTCAGCTATTTAAGCTGCTTTCAAACCCAACCTTGGACGTACACACCTTATTCTGCAATAAACATTCAAAATTTAAAATTTGAGCCTCCTTGTGCATGTGCCAGAAACCATTGCAAGCGTTATAGAACATAAAAAAACATCATTGCCTTGTTCGAAAGATGACTTTGAGGCGTTTTTTTTAAATTTCTCATGTTCAGATCTTTGAGTTCATGATGTAAGGTATAGTATAGTTTTGCAGAGTTGTACGAAAAAACTATGAGTATAAATTGCGGTTGTATGCCTAGGAATCAGCAAATAATGTTTATTTTGGGAATCTTTATTTCGTGAGAAAGAAACCAATTTCTCTCGAAGATATACTGGGGTTCCCGATTGCAATATCTTATGGGTCATTTTCAACCAGCCAGATTCCTCAAGGGAGCTACTGATATGGTCATACTTACGTATACCGTAAGCAAATCGAATGCAACTATTATGTATTCTTTGCAACCGTAACACATTTTGTTGATCTGGGGCAGATCCATAAATAATGTCACAGTAAGCCATTCGTGAGAATATGAGAGACTCGCAGAGATTCAATTTTATTTATTTTTTGACATCAAGTGCCTACTGGGATATAACTACCCTAATACGTTATATGATGCCCTATCATAACTGATTCACGTGTTTTATGAATCTCAGATCAGTATCTATCCATAGATCTAAGTTCTTGGTCTCATTTACGAATTGAATGGGAATGACAATTCCTATGAAAACAGCATCACTTGCGATTTTATGACTTGAGTTTCCAAGTTGTGTGCACAAGATGCGTCAAAGATTTGTTCCAGGTTTCTGTTTATATTATTCTCGGCTATAATGACATCACTGAAACTGAATGACATGAGTGTCATCCGCATATGGTGTATTTTGATTGATCTGACGTACTCTTGAAAATCGCACATGTAAAGGGCAAAGAGGAATTGTTCCAAAACAGAACCTTGTGGAACGCCGAGATGTCTTCTTAGGGGAGAAGAATGGTTACCATTTGGTTACCATCCAAGTTGTCAGTTTAAGTTCGTCCAGTTAAATAGCTCTCGAGAAGTGAAACTGCACTCTCATAAAAACCAAAATGATGAAGTTTTCTACATAAAACCGGGGGCTCCAAAGTGTCAAAAGCTTTGCTGTAGTCCAATGCCGTAGTAGTTCTATGTTGGGGGCGAAATCCAGATTGAACATCAGTTTTAAGATTCGTCATGCTAATATAATTTGTCACCTGTTCTTTGATTATCATTTCGAATGACTTCGAGAGAGTTGGGAGTATGCTGATTGGTCGTATATCTGACACTTCTGCCGGATCATTACATTTTGCTAGAGGTCTGACATTGGCGTGTATCAACTCCAAAATTTTTTTGTGTAGTTCCATTGATCTCATTTTCACATATAAAATTAATTTAATCATAGAACAGTATTCTCAGTTAAATGGTAATTCAAATAGGCGGCCAAGTGTTGTAAACACAGAAATATGCACTCGATGACCAGCCCTCGGAAAACGACCATATATTCAGACCGTTCCATTTATCTTATGCTAGTATTGTTGTCTTGGAAACTGTAATAGATGCGGCAATGGTTGAAGTTGTGTGTTTTCATTTGCTTCGGATTCCAAGTTATCGTCATCGTTTATTTAATTGGTAGTCACTTGATTTTTGAAATTACTCATCTAAAAATTCAATTAAAAATCATAATTTCTAAAGTCGAGGATATCCACCTCTTAGCTCTTTTTGGCTTCTCTAATTAGGCATGTTTACTTGACAGGCTGTTCGTGTGGTACTCCAACCCCTCTTTATCAAGCATTATCTTCCTCGTGTTATGATAATATTTTGTGTCAGCGAATAGTTGTCTGCCGTCCTGTCATTTTCACCTCTTAGTTGGCCTTTAGGCCTTTTCGAATGTGTCCTTGCGTGTCCTCACCCATTAGCAGGAAGGAGCTCCTGCATTATTATCGGTGGGATCTTTTTGCTTTTTAAAATATTATTTAATGACATAATTTGTGGTCAACTGCTGATTTGGCAAAACACGTGATAACCCAATAAATGAAGATAACTTTTGGTGTGAATAAAATTCAAGAAATGGAAATAACCCAAAAAACACAACGTCAATATCACTCGACGCGCGTTTCGCCAACAAAGTTGGCATCCTCATGCGCAAATCAAGAAATGCCTACCTTTCGCTCTACACTGGAACGCATTGTAAAATATTGCAGATTTTCAATCGCGTTAGGAACATTGTAAATAAGCTTGCGTGAAACCATGAACAACTGTCTCCTTCGCCATTTTTTGAAAAAGTACTTTGCACTGGGGCTCGTCAGATTTTTTTGATATATAATTCTAGAGGTCAAAAACAGCAACTCCATATATCAGACTTTTTTCTGGCCTTACAAGGTGAGCTACAAAAATGGCTTAAATGTCTAACGCCACTTATGGAAAATAGTGACTGCGAATGATAGCATTACAATGCAACTTGTTAGAGATCATAACAAAAATTATATCTTTTATGAACTTTTTGTTTTATATTTCAATATCATCATTGAAATAGAGATAATTCATATAATTACCTACCATTAGGAAGTTCCGAAATATGTTTGATTTATTATGGTTTTCAATTTTCAATTGTGGTAAAATATTGTAACGATTCTGGATCGGGACCTGACCTCTAGTGTTTGGATAATCAAGCTCAGCTAGTTGACGATGTATGCATGACATCACCACATCAAAAAAGAGACGAGAAGCATGTAAGCAACCCCTAGACGAATCACGGAGCGTTCTAAACCGTTCTAAACGACGGATACATCTCTCGGCGATTCTGGAATGTTCCAACAGAAGCCTGTTGCCGGTATAAAATTCAGAAATCTCGAGCGGCAGATTAATTAGTTACAGTGTGCAGTTTACGTACATACAGAGTTTGCAAATAGGTAGAGTCGGCTTAGCGAAATAAATTTGTGGATTATATTAAGTCGAACAAAGTTCGAAATATGTGCTGGAGATTATCACGATTGAAAGGAATAAAATGGACAAAGTCGAAGTATCAATTTTCTCCACACATTTCCACCATCCCTTTTGTAAATCGGGATTCCCAATGTTTCTTTTCACGCCAGTAATTTTTATATTGATTCGTGTTCTGGTAATTCGGCAATCATATAGTAGGTAGATGTTGATATAGTGTTTGATGCCTTGATTCGAAAAACAGCTAACTCCATTGATAAAACGTGGGGTTAGCGGGTTTGCGAATTAAGGAATCGATATGTTTTTGATGATTTGATTACCTTTCTACCCCCTATTTATACAGGGTCTTTGACGACGAGCGTTCGTTAGGAATATATGGAGAACCATTCAAAATATAAACTTGAAATTTTGTGGTAGTGGGTTTTATAATACGGCCTTCTTAATTAAAATATTTTCAACTTCCGGACGCTTTCCGTTATACCGGAAGTAGAGGGCAACTTCCTTATTTCGAATGGAACACCCTGTATTTCATTACATTTTTGAATTTCCCAGCAGATTTTAGGCCCACTTCGTGTAACAATGCCTTTACCCAAATTTGTTAGTTTTCGAGATATTAATTTTTTCTGAAAAATTTTACAGTTTCAGCACTACTCCGAAAAAATCATAAGTCATGTACAGTAACAGTTGGAAATGTGAAATTGCACAGAATTACACCTGAAGCATTAAGTCATGAACAGGTCCATCGAATTTTCAAAAAAAAACTTACAGGCTGGTCAAAATTCCTACCCAAAATATCACATCGAAAAAACTGCTGAAACACGATTTTTTCAAATGGAAACCATTCACTATTCTATTATTTTTGGATACTACAGAAAAAAGATTTCAAATTCGTGAAGAATTCCCTAAACCTGAAATACACCCCTGGCAAGATATATCCGATTTCGAGAAATATTTGAACTGCAAATCATTTGAAGCATTACCATACCAAGAAAGTAGCAGTGCGGTAACTGAAAAATTTTTCAGAAAAAAATTAATATCTCGAAAACTAACAAATTTGGGTATAGACATTGTTAGTGGGCCTAAAATCTGCTGGGAAATTAAAAAATGTAATGAAATATAGGATAACGGAAACAGACCGGAAGTTGAAAATATTTCAGTTGAGAAGGCCATATTGTAAAACCCACAAATTTTCAAGTTTTTATTTTGAATGGTTCTCCATATATTATTAACGAACGCTCGTCGTGAAAGACCCTGTATACCTACATCTCGATATACGGCAATTGTTTAGCATACTTGTATGTTTGTTTCAGGCCGTCTCCTTCCCTCAAACACAAACAGATAAACGTAGAGGATGCCAACAATGAACAAAGATCTGACGATTTCTCAAGTGGTTCGTTGGGTGGATCAATCGCTAGTGGTAGTTCTGGTTTTGGAAGTTTACCAAAGAAAAGAGCCCCCCTTTTGTCGTCCGGTAAGTTATTGTCAAGCGTGAGATTTGTATCGATAATTGTTTTTACTACTTGGATATTATTGCAGATACAAATCACCAAATCACAACCCAAAAAAGTTCACGTTGTATCGTTTCTTACTGGCTTTAATTTTTTTGAATTAAATTGGTACAGTGTGGTGGTCTAAAATTTTACCATGTCCTCAGAATTCAAAATATCGATACCTTGATTGAAGAGCATTCAAGATGTTGAACGTTTGAATTGGATTTCATGAAAAGTGTGCAATTTTTTATTTACCCATGTGAATTTTCACCTAAAACATACCGAAGATGGTAAAGTTGTTAGTTGTTACTGAATGGAACATTTTGGTGCTTAAAATGCAAGTTTGAGGTTAGGGAAAACCTTTTGTCATCACGACTCTCAGTTAATTTGTATAATTATTTGACAGCCATAAATAATTTTTCTGCAACACTCAAACTACCAGCAAACACAATCCACTCTCTATGAACCCAGGCTCAGTTGTGCATTGAGAGGTAGACTAACTTCCTATAATCTCTGATGGAAAAGTAATTATACCTATCTGATGGTAGTAATTCGAATTTATGGCTAGCAATAATGGATTATGGTTCGGATGGAATAGTAGGATATTGGGAAAAAGGTTTTAATCATTCGTGAGTGTTTTTGATGGCATAATGACGTGCCTTTGATGAGTGTAGCTGGTATTTAACTCAATGAAGCTCAAAAGGGTGTACCTTAACTTTTAATTACTTAGGCTAGCGAGAAGATCATTCTATTTGAAATGATACCATATAATTGATTGAGATACTGAATAATAATATACTCTATATTCACGATATACTGTGCTATTAACAAAGACATGAAAACGTAAGTGAATTCACGCATGTATGCATAACTGATTAAGTAGGTATTTAAAAATATTCCATAACAATTCATTTCAAAATGTTAATGAAAATTCGAAGGAGAGGGACAAATTTTAGACTAATTAATACAGTATTTTTTCATTACAAAAATACTAGTAAGAAACCGAATGTGCCATCACATGAAAGACAGTCCGTAGTTATATTCTGTTATGTTTTTGACTCGCAACTATAATTTATTAATTTGTTATAAACATTTGATAACGAAAAAGTTTTTTTTAGGTTTTTGATTATAAAATGGAAACTCATACATCAATCTGGTTGCTCCAATGAAAAAAATTGTAGATGATTGAATTAGAAATAAAACGAAATTTTTTACGATCCGATCGGAAAATTGGAAATTGAGATAAACTGGAAAAACCGCAAAATTTTGCGATGTTTTTAGAAAACCATAACTCCATTTTTCGAGTTTTATAGGGTTTGCCCTTCTCATGAAAGTATTCAATCATGTACACTTTATGTGTACACAAAACAGGCGCTGTCGGATTATTAGTGTTGGCACAATTGCTATTTGAATTTTTTTTGCTCTAGTTATAGTACGATTTAAATTTCTAAATCACATTTTGAAGGTAGAAGTATGGCACCACAAAATGTATATTCTCATTTTGCGCTACAATGCTTCGAAATGGATGAAAAATGTTTGCAAACATGACTGAAAACGGCTAAGCTTATGTAATCGGTCGAGTAGTAGGAGAAACCGGGATATGAGGGGAATTCTTTTAATGGACACGTTACGTCATAATACGCTTCCCCTCATTTAGGGACGAGAGAATGGCGGAGGCGCACGTTTTTAAATTCCTGCATTTAGTAATAGTCATAATGTCTGGGTGGATATCTACAGTGCCGGACTGGCCAGGTGAGATAGTGAGAAAAATCTCACGGGGGGGGGCCCCCATTTGGGGTCTCGGGGCCCCTAGGAAAACAGACATGGAAACAATAATTTAAAATTAATTAAGAAAAAAGGTCAAATGTCGAAATTGGCAAATATTCACTTTCGATTTGGTAGGATTTCTTGAGGACCTCTTGCAACGTGGCAACAGTGATGCGCGAGTATGTATGGTCGGTGGGCGGTGTGCAGTTTTGGTTTTGGCGCGCGTCGCGCTGGATTACTGATTAGTCGTATGCGAGACACTGAGGCAGCAGAGAGTAAAGCCTGCCTGTGTCCAAAAATTATTTTATTTGGCGTAGTTGCAAACGCGGCCAGGTAAATATAACTCTATATATCGGGTCGCTCAAAGTTTGTTATGTTTATTTGATTTTTTACTTTAAGACAAGTGTAGAGCTGATCTTGCACCTTAATCATTAATAGTACGAAAACCAATAATTTGTTGAAATTTCCGTATGCGACTCATGAAATAGAATAAACCTGGTAATTGGGGTCCCCAATTTTTCAAAATCTCACTTGGCAAAGATAGGCCAGTCGGGCACTGGATATCTATAGGTTTTTTTTATTGTACGCAAATTTGAAAAAGTTTTATTGATCCATTTCAGTGTTTTTGATGTATTTCGCATGGCAAGGAGTCCACGCTAATCCTATAGAAATTTCTAATGGATCTGGACACCCTAATAAAAAGAGACGAAAGTTCTTAATTTTTCCGTCCTTGTTGCCAGGGAATGTACTCTGTGATTGGTTACTATAAGGTCAGGGAGTATAAATGTCATTTTCAACTGTAGCTGTCATGTCATTCAAACTCCCCGCCATTATGGTAACCAATCACAGAGCGCGCCCCTAGCAACAAGGATGGAAAAATTAGGAACTTTCGTCTCTTTTTATTTGGGTGTCCAAATCCATTAGAAATCTCTATTCACTCCTTACGAAAGAAACGTAGACACAGTGCAAATATCCTCAAATCATATGAATTTCTAACAAGAACGGGTCATGAATCCAAAATACTTCATAGCTCAACTTTAATACTTTCGGTTATTGGAGAAAGTCAACTTTTGAAAAAATGTAAGATTAATTTAGATTAGTTGGGCCGCGATTGCGTGCGGGTTTAGTGCTCGCTCCATAAGCCAAAGAGCATGAGTTAGAATCTCAGCATTGCCACCGGTTTCGTGCATTGCATCACACGTATTAAAAGTAACGTCTTCCCCTAACTCGCATAAGTCTCTGACTTTTGAGGGTTGCACGTAGGGGTGCAAACAGTTGACAGATATAACACTTTTAACAACAAAAAGTTTGGGGCTTAGGTGCTATACAAGCCTGTACACCGCTACCGTTTCAGATGTATTGTGTGTTCCCTCGAAATCGTTCAGTGTTCTCTATCTAGCCTTGTCTTTGTTAAGAGACTTCATAGGCTTGTTATTAGAACTCCCATATATCTGGGAGCTTTTAGTTTTTTCTTCCACCAGCGTTAGAAATATTAGCCTTGACAAGCCCTCGCAGTGGCATAGTATGTGTACTGATGTTTCCTCTTCTTCCCGACAGAACCTAAATAGCATTTCTCCTGCCAGAACGATGGTACTCATATGTTTGTTGAGCCTACAATGCCCTGTGAGAAGTCCTACTAATATTCTAGTAGTGCTCCTCTTCTGGCTCAGTAGATATTCTGTGAATTTTCGCAGCGGTTGTTTTATAAACTCTTTGGCCTGTCTCATTCCTCGTGAATTATTCTACCATTCTTGAGATTTCTATTGGATCCATGATTTGGAATTTGTTTTTAGTACTTACAACTTTTGCCATACCGCAGATCAGTTCTGGGTCATTCAGGGCCTTACTTGCTCCTTCACGGGCTTGTGAATCGGCCTCTTCATTGCCTCTATAACCTCTATGTGCTGGTACCCAGGCTAGGGTCAGTCTGTTCTGAGCTTTAATGCAGTCCCAAACAAGTTTGGAGGTAACTTGAATTGAGTTGACTGCTTTTATCGCAGCTTGGCTAGCTGAGTAAATGACAATGGATTTTTCTGAGTACTCATGCATTATTATCTCTTGAGCGCAATGATGTATTTATATACCTTAATCAGTTTTTGAGAAATCCGTGTAGACAGCGATTTCCACATTGATGGGAGGTCCTTCCTTCCACGCATCCCTGTCCGTTATACTCATCTTGAAGTTTTTGTCAAAGCTATATAATAATAATAATAAATACGTTTATTATATACCCACATATCAATACAGCATGAAAAAAAACTACATACATAATTTGGCAATTAGAATTTAATTGAAAAGGTAGTCATATAAATGGCAATTTGGTTCAGAATCAGAAGATAAACCACTGAGTCTGTTCTTCCACCAAAGCCAACTATTTTAACAATGAAAAATTTGATGATGAGCACCCGTGAACTCAAAATATACATATACATAACACTGGAAGAGAGAGCGAACGAGAGAGAGCGAGCGAAAGAAACAAAGAGAGAGAGGAATGGAGGGAGAGAGAAAGAGAAGAGAAGGGGGAATTTTTACACACGTGACCTATTTAATTACTCTGCATACCAAATAAATACTGCTTAAATTTGTATTTGAAAGCATTTGGAGAAAAATTGAAACTAAAAAATTGAAGTTTAGTCAGCTCATTTACGATTTTAGCGCTTTTGTAGGAAAAAGAACTCATGAATACTGGTGTGGGTATGGTGAGAATATTTTGGCGTCTAATATTCAAAATTATGAACATCGGTACGATAACTTAATTTTTCGTGTAAGGGGGGCACTTAAACTTTAGTAATTTGAAGCAGAAGCACGCAAAATGTAATTTACGGCGGTTAAACATATCAAGCCAATGAAATCCTGTTATTGGGCTTTATGCCATATATAAGTCGGAGACACGAGTTTTGTAACTTTTGTATACGTTTTATATCCACACTATCAAGACAGGATCCATAGACAACGTCACAATGATCCAAATGAGATAATACCAGAGATTCACACAGCATCTTTTTCAATTCTCGATCTAGTGCTAACCAGTGACTATAAATCATTTTTAAATAAGACCCAGACTTTTTCCAGATTCGAAGAATGGAATTATTTCATTTCCAATTTGCAATTGTAAAGTATCCAGTATGGATTCGCGAGTGGTATCTTTGCTGAAAAGTAATACATACGAGATACTTGGATTTATTTTTAATGAATAGTCATTAGAAGAATTGTACAAAGAATTCAGATCATCATTAATTTTTTGGACAGACTCAATCAAATTATCAGCTCTAAATGAATATATGTGAGTGTCATCAGCATAAAAATGATAATTACAATGACGTATCGACCTTTGGAAATTGGAAGTGTACATAGTGTACAATAAGGGCCCCAGAATACTCCCTTGAGGAACACCCGATATCACTTCAATTGGAGAAGACATTTTTCTCGTCAATCTTAACTTGTTGTAACCTATCAGTTAAGAAAGATTTCAAAAAGATTTCAGCACTATTTGTGAAACCAAGAAAATGATATATTGAAATAAGGGTTTTATGTTTTATCATATCGACTAGTTATGTTTTTCAATTGCATTTTATCTCTTAGCAGATTTATAATAATATCACTAATATTCTCCTGAGGATTTTCTTGAATTCCAAAAATTCGAAGATTTTTGTTACGAGAATACTGTTCAATGAAGTCTAGTTCATCTCTAAGATTATGAGTTATAGATTTCAGCTCGACTACTTCCTCGTGAAGTTTTTTAAGAGATGTTTTCTGTTCTTCCAGAATCAGATCATATTTTAAAGATATCCTAGATACCGCTTGTTCAACCATATCTTGAAAATAATCTTGCGTAAAGAGGTTTTTTGTTTTGCTTCCCACAATAGATTTCGTCAAGGTCTCGTCTCGTTAGACCCATTATCGGAATGTACTTTTTCTGTAGTAACCACAAAAACTATAACTGACAATTTTACGGCTTGATTACACTGAATATTATGTGTCACTACTGGATGAAAGACTTTCGCAGAACTAGCACACTAAAGCCTCTGGATGCTAGCCTTTCAATAAGTTCGTCCATTGGGATGATAAAATGTACAAAATGGTACCGATTCTAGGATAAAAGTCACAATTCTATATTAGTTTGTTATACCAATAATTGAGTGAAATGAAACCGTCTTGTAACAGTTCAATCCAGTTAGTCCATCGCTTGGCTTGGTGGTCTTATTTGAGATAGAAATTGATGGTAATTGTTTTTTCCACATACTGAGAACTAGCTGATATCGGCGGCAGTAGCCTTTCAACATTGTTTCCTGACATTAAAATCAGGATCTCGTGTTTGAAGGTCAGTTTCAAGATCTCAAGAAAAAAGTCGATATTGTTATTTGAAAAGAACAATGTTGGCCAGCGCCTTCGTAGCATTGTTTAAGATACACACTATGCCTATTCAACCATTGTGATAATGAAATATTGATATAACTACAGTTCGATTATTTTATCTTTACCCGTGCGTCATCAATGTTATGCATATGAAATAAGTTGAGACGTTTCAGTTGAATGTAGAATGCCGTGGCTTACAGGGTTGCCAGTGAGTCATTATTGTCACTATTGGTCACTATTTTAAAATCGTGTCACTTTTCTCACTATTTTCGAAATTCGGTCACTATTTCAGAGCATTAAAAATCTGAAACCAAGAGCACTTGCAATTTCCAATCGAGAATAACATCAAAAAATTTGGAAGTGATAAAGAAATACCTCGTACAAAACAATTACCAAACATCATTAGTCAAAAAAAATGCTAAGCGAAAAACAGAACCCTGAAAAAACGAATAGAACAACAAAATCCCATATGTTAAAATGTTTCAGAAAGCGATTATAATTTCCCCTTCTTTTTGGTCCGTTTTATAAAATTTTCAGAAAAAAAAACTGTATTTGGCTCTCAGTATTCGTGTAGGTATGTGTTAATGTTTTAATTGTTCAAAGAATCTCGAAATGTCCGTTTTTGAAATTATTTCAATCATTTTAATTAGAAGAAAAACAAAATTTTTGTCAGTCCTCCTGAATATCCAAACTTGTATTCTCGTCGAAGTTTAGTACATCGTGGCAAGTAAACCAAATTTTCAAAAAAAAATCCGTTGTTACAGGGCCCTGATGATGAATTAAATATAGTTCGAAGCGTTGGCCCCAAAAAAATGTTTCTTTCCAAAGCTTAACTTTGAATGCTAAGTAAAAGTTTCAGTGAGTTTTTAAATACAAAGTTCGAAGTACAGATTACTTTAATCTTGATGAATATTTTTATACTTTTATCATAGTATTTGTCTTGTCCTTCATTTACTTCCCATATCCTAAAAATTTCTCATTGAAATACTGCAAATGAGCTCTGTAATGATGAAGGAAAATATTACCAGCTTTCATAGAAGTTCCTCAATTGGTTGGGAAACTATTTAGACAAAATGTCAATATTATGTCACTATTTCTGTGGAAGATAAGTCACTATTCTACTATTTTTGACCCTCTGAAGCGTTGGTAACCCTGCGTGGCTAATTTTCCGATAAAATTACAACGTGTAGGTAATAAGATAAGATAATGAATTACTAAATTAAAATTTTCAAATTCATGGAAATGGCGAACCACTAGAAAATGAGAGTTTTTTATTTGTAGTTCCAACAGAATACCGTATGACACGCTCATGGGTACACCCCTCTTTTCTCTTTTCCTTTTTTTAACAAAACAACAAACAAAAACACTTTTCCAAATATGTCAAAAAGTGCCGTCCAGTGAGCATATTCAATGTTCCAAATTTCAAAAATATTGCTGGAGAAACAAAAGCGAAAAAGAATGAATCTGTTTAAAATTGTTTTTTCCGTTAACCAGCTGTCGTCCCCTTACGAACGGCAGCCCTCAGTAGTCGAAACTTGTACTAGCCAAGGATTAACGAGGTCTTACCTTTAAACATGCGGTATTCCAATTATTATGAATCCAATGATACCAGGTTTGATAGGATAATGAAACATGGAGGCAGAGATATTTTCATGGAATTTCCTCAACTTTCCGCAACTTTTGACCTCTCTACTGTATTCTAATTTCAGTCACACTCATATAGGGAAGTTGTTTTATCCATACCTCCGCAGCCGTTTGACACAAATCCATCAAATCCTAATGTTATCCAATGCAATTTCCGTAGATGTAAAAATCAACGACAAAAGTTGTTCAGAAAACTAGGTTGGAGTGCAATATTTCCAAAACCTTTGCATACTTTAATATCAAAAAATGAGTTTCCATTCAAACCTGACTAAAACTCAGAAAAGGAATCTTCTAGACTTAGGTATTCAAACTTTTTCAATTACCTATTCGTGCATGGATGCAAGGACACACTGTATAATGATAAATAAATGAATATCTAAGAAGTAAAAATACACCAGTAGAAATATATTTGGTAATGAAATACTCAACACTTCCACACATAATTAACAAAAAATGTATTCATACATTTATTTATGTATTGCGAGCATGTAGAACTATGTCCAGTTATGAAACGAAAAACAAAATTAATATATTTAATCACTTTCAGATTCAGAACTGTCACCAATGTTTATAATAATGGGTTTGATAACCATATCACAAAGGAGCTTTTCTTGTTCATACCATTTTTCAATGAGTGATTCAGTGTGTGTTGATGGAATGGGTTTATTTTCGTTTATATTGATGTACACCGTTTTTCGAGATATCTTAAGTGCATCTGCAAATCTCTAAAATACAGTAAATAAAAGTTAAAAGTTCTTCTGTGGTTTAAATTGTTACCTCTTGAACAGATGAAAGTGGTAAAAAAGGTCCACCATTCGCTCTTTCCCTTTCAATAGAAATTGTGCTTGTGAATTAGTTACAGGCATAATCTAAAAAAGAGTTCAAATATATTGTGAATGTTTTTACCTGTATTTATAGATTTAGGTAATGTTTTTTCTCTCATTTGGATTTTCACACTATGAATAAGTCTTGTGTGAATATCCCGGCAGTACGGGATTATAGTCACAAATGTCAACTGTGAGGTTAGACATTTTAAAGAGCATTTGTGAATAAAACACATTGTATTGTACTTACTTTGGAACTAATGATTCCAAGAGACGTTTAGCTTTGAAAAAAACAGTTTTTATAATATATTCGACTGCAAAACAAAGTAAAACTGGCGACAAACAATACCCCAATGACAGAAAACAATGACGCAGTTGATGGTTGGCAAGTTTAGTTGAAATGTAAAACACTGTCGGTTTTATGGCTATCTCTTTTCACTGTTTTGAGATTTAATCCATCATCACAATACCATAATTCTTAGCTTAGAAGAAAAATGTTAACGAATTTTGATTCGCGCATAGCGGTTGATAGAAAGAGATTTTCGATAGAGGGTGTGTGATTTCTTCGATCATGATTTGATGACGCATGGGTAAAGGTAAAATAATCAAACTTTAAAAATATGACATCTTCTTTGCAGATCTAGTGATAGGCCAAACTCTGTCCGAGAACAACGTTCCCGTTTCGATAGCGAGCGACTGGAACGAGGCGCTAACGACTCAAACCCAAACGGCGTCTTCCGTACCATCCCTGCTTCCAGCGCCGACTGAAAACGAGTTTCAAGTGTTTCTACGCGAAGCTCGCGGCGAACCGGGTCATTCCAGGAACTCTTCCAATACCAGCCAACTGTCCAAAGCTTCCGGATACAGCAGCATACACTCCCAATCGCACAGCAGACAATCGAGTTCCGGCGACTCGGGCCATATCAGGTGAGAAATATTTATACCAAGTTACATTCGTGTGCGTTCATCTTGATGGGGCTGGGTAGGGACGGTAGGAGAGGTCGATGAACATTTATTTGCATCACAATTTTATGTATTATACAATTTTCCAATCGTACGTTCTTTGGTGAAAGTAGCGATTCAGGACATATATGATAGAGTTTTTTCCCAAATGTGTTACATACTTCATGGTGGGCATTGTTAATTGGACATAAGTAGTCAGGGTACCAATAATTGATCTGTTATGACGTAACTCATGCTGTCAATAATTTTTCTATGACCTTGGAGATAACAGATAGCAGTGCGATAGGTCTGTAGTTGCTAGGTTTTTTTGGGAACTGTTTGTATTATTGCAATTTTCCAGTTATTGAGAGTGATGTTTTGGGATTGTTTTCCCAATGAATCGAGGGTAGAATTTGCACCAGAATTGTTGGCAAAATATTGGCTCTTTCCTGCTCGTCAGTCGCTAGTGTTCCAGATTCAACTGTTAGCGAACGAAATGAGCTCATTTCCTTCCACCGCTTTGGCAAAATATCAAAAGCAGCAAAACCAATGAGTACTCTTAACGAGTGTTGATCATATCTTAGGAATTTAGGTCTCAGAGCTTGTTCAAGGCAGTTTCTGCTGAACCAGGATTTATCAGACGATGTTCTCGTCGTATTTAGTAAATATGTTTGCATAGATGAAGTATTGGCCAAAGTATCATATGCTGGACAAAATTATTCCAGGGATATGCAATATAGCACATGGTACTCTACGTATACATAAGGCCAGGATAAAAGCAATAAAACTCGTAGTCATTTGAGAAGTGCAGATAATGATAAGACTGGCGTGCTAGCCATAGGAGAGGTGATGAGCACGTCATTGAACGGATGGATATCTCTAACTACGACATCGAATTCACTGGCAGGCAAAACCTAGGAAGTGACATGCGAAAGCAAAAATTGGAACTCCATCTTATATGTTTGTGACTTCTCAAAAAGTTTTAACTTTGAGCTGATCATACGTCGTTTTTCATGCTGGTTCTTGGTCAATGACAAGTTCTCTAATGTCTGAAACATCGTAGATCGAAGATCTGATTTGGAAATAGCTTAAATCATTCCACCACGAACGGTTTCAAAATTACAGACTGTACGAACTAAGACTGACCACTCATTTCCCTTCAGACTCTAGACCTGCAAAACATTCCTTCATCAGCGTTTGTTTCATCACATGGAAGGGCAAAGCTTAGGAACTCTTTGTTCAAAAAGGTATTTTCAGAGAAGCCAACACTTCTCAAATATTCAAATAGAATTAAAACACATGCACTCCATCCTTCCTTTTCCTAAAGATAGTTTACCCTATATTCTGTGAAAATGCCAGTTTTTTTTTGTCTCGGTACTCTGATAAAGCAAGGCAGAACTTTTTGACAACAATTTTCACTTGAGAAAATACTTTTCAGAAACCTGAATCCACAATAAGGTACAGGATTTGTGGTATCGAATATCGATGGTTCTCTGATTCTATTCTGAAAAATTTTCATTTCCACTTTGATAACTGCGAAAGTTACGGGAATGTTTGTGAGAAGGGTGGGTTAAACTGTAAGAGTAGGTATAATGAATTGAGTTAGAGAAAATCAAATTTATCGGTGCTTTCATCAAAGAGTGTACGGTAATTAAGCTTGAGAGGTCTGACAATCCTACGCAAGCACTTAGTTTACAATTTCCAGTGGAAATAATTCTAATTCTCCTCATCTAGATAAGGTTTTTTTTAATTTATAGCCGAGTATGTATGATTCAGGATTGATTTAAAAAAACTATAGTTGGTATATTATGCTATGGTTAAATTGAGAGCATTTTTATGTCGAAGAAAGGAAACATTCTCAATTGGAAATGAAAAAATATATATATATATTTAAGAAATTACGATAAGAATGAAGAATTTTGGTTCACAAAGGATTTTGACATACAGGGATGGCGCATGTGCACATTAGGTCGCTCTTTTTTGGTTGTGAACAGGAAAAAACAATGATATATCGTTATCCACTGAGAATGAAGTTATTATAATAGTGACTATATAATACTATTACTATTATATGAACGACATGAATTCTATTGCGAATATCCGGAATATCGTTGTGCTTACTAGGATTTTCAGATTATCTTTAATTATTCTTTCCAGCACCATTTCTCAAAATTAGATCATACAAAAAATTTCTGGCTATGAATTGTGGTATAAATAATGACTCTTTATTTCTTGAAAATATTTCTTCTACATGGGTTAATATGTGGTGCAGGATCATTAGTTTTTATCTCGAAAAAATGGAAGTGATCAAAGTTAGCTTAAAATGTAATTGTGATCTCTTAATTTGCTTTCAGTCGATGCACAAACATTTCCACACAATACATTTTTGAGAAATGGGTCCTGAAGTAAAACGAATTTAATTTATTTTAGAGAAAACCGTGCGTCGTACAAAGAAAACCGATGAGATCAAATTTGCTCAAAAATGAATGAGAATCTTTCATTTCAAGAGAAAGCATTGGCGTAGTAATTTTTTCTCCAAAAATATTCAATGCAAAACCTGTACGAACGCCAATGGTAGAGAAAATGAAAAGGACATGGCACTGGATACATGTATACCTGGGGATCGATAGATTTTTTTGATTTTTGGATATATCATTCTAGCGGTCAAAATAAGCAACTTCCTTCATTAGACTTTTTTTCTGGCTCTACAGCGCGAGCTACAAAAATGGGTTGATTGACTAACGCTATTTAAGAAAAATATTTTCTGCGAATGGGTTTTTCTTGATTTTTGAGTATAATATCATGTGAAAATTATCAATTTCCTTTGATTATATCAATTATGGTGTACATTACTACAGGACGAGGCAGAAAACGCGATTTTTCTGAAACTCGTTTATTGACTTCTCGCCCAATTGTGGGCTTTTCGTTGAATTTATCGGAACCAAAAGTTCTCCCGAAGTTGCTCGTATTAGCAATTTTGTGTTCTACATGTTTGTACCTATATATACAAGTTAAAAAAATTGAACTCACTTCACTAGCTCTTGCAACATACCCCTAAGTATATCGATGATCAACGTATTGGCCTATAAAACAAAACGATTGTTTTTTTTTGTTTTTTTTTCTTTGATGTATTGGCATCGACTGCTTGGTAATTAGCCATAAAATGATTGTTGTTATGGTGACTATATAATCTGTCAAAACAATAGTTCATCATTGAAAAGTCATGGTTTGTTGTTATATATGTGATATACCAAATGCTCAATACCAGATATCCATCGATCAATTACTCCTCGAAAGGAGGCAGGTAATATCTAGATTAGTTATTAGATTAAGTTAGTTCAATCAATGTATTCGTAGCTTTCATATCAACAGAAATAAATAAGTATTCTCCCATTATTTCGTTTAAATATAGGTATTTGAGATTTCGTCTTTTTGGAGTCACCCTGTAGCGTCACACAAAAAGAATAGACGAAACTTGATTTTCATTCTCTGTGAAAAATCAAACTCAGAAATCAACAATAAATCCACTATCCCATCATATCCCATTAATCAACCACCTTATTTTTTGCTCACTGTGTAGAAACGTTGTGAAATGTATTTAGAATAGTTCGTTGGGTTCATTCTACACAATAGAAATTCAACGAAAAGCCTACAATTGTGCGTGAAGTCAATAAACGAGTTTCAGAAAAATCGCGTTTTCTGCCTCGTCCTGTACTAATGTACACCATAGTTGATATAATCAAAGGAAATTGATATTTTTAACATGATATTATACTCAAAAATCCAGAAAAATCCCTTCGCAGAAAATATGTTCCATAATTAGTGTTAGATAATCAATCCATTTTTGTAGCTCACGCGGTAGAGCTTAATGTTATCACCCTGTATCTCAAAAGTTAAGACTTTTAGGACATACGTTCATAGAAAGTTTTTTTCTTAAAATGAGTCAAAGAATCACCCCTTTAAATATCAGCATGTCTTTAAAGAACACCCTGTATTTATCACTATGGAAAGAGTTCCCCTAGAATAATTTACTGAAGCGGAAGATTGTGAAGTTTTAATTGTTGACAATTTCAATTTTTGAAAGTATCTATATCATGAAAATTATGTTCAAAAGCAATCAGTATCAAGAGATTGAAAAACTGTCTTATTTTTACAGCAAAGGGCCAATTTTATCACTTCCATTTCAACGAAGATTATAGACAAATTTGTTTCAGGAATTACAACTGAAGCATATTTCGTGTGAAAAGTCTGTAGATAATTTTATTGTTTGTTTAATATTTGTTTATTATTTCATAAAAAGTGATTTTTCTATTGGATATTTTATCGTTTACAAGTTCGAAAAGATTACCAAAAATCAATTTCTAACAGCATTCATACAAGACGTATGTATGTTAGCTTTTTGAATAGGGCTTTTCATTTGCATGCTATACAATTTTTATTTATTTATGTTAGGGACCTACCTAGCCGAACCGTGTTGGCACGCAACATTTCAAACACCACCCCCGCATACTTCCGATCCAACCACCCTAAAAAGCTCAACATCCCCAACACCATCCCCTCCTCAGACCTCGAGGTTTTCTCCACCCCCAAAGCCGTGATGACCTCGACGCCGACGAAGTCCGTGCTCGACCCCGAGTTCTCATACTACTCCACTCCAAAGGGCTTCCAGTCTCAGAAGAGCTACGTCAGTAACTCTAGTAACGACGAGTTCGTGACTCCGGAAGTGAGTTTCGCGAATAACATTTTCTCTCACAAGTTCAACGAGCTTCAAAAGTCGTCTTCTACGTCGGTTGTAGAAAGGATTAAGACTAACTCCTTGGCGGTAGGCTTCGTGGATAATAGGAAATCCGACGAGACTTACGACAAACACGTGACGCACGAAAATAGACTGAGTTTAGAGGAGATCGAGAAAAACAAGAAGAACTGCGAGGGGGTTTTGAGATCGAAAAGCGAATTTCAGATTCCTCTGATGCCTATTATCCCGCGCGACAGACCTTTCAGCAGTAAATTTTTCAGTTCCGATAGTTTGTTTTCGTTTTTGACGCCCCGGCCCAAACGGAAGAGTACCGTCGATCAGAACGCGAACGGTTTGAATACCCGTCCCTGTCCCGTTACCCCCCTCCCTGTTTTGAAAAGCTTGCCAGACACTCGTACGACTTCGCTGAGCTCACTGAGGTCCGGACATTCTGGAAATGACTGGCTTTCAGTCCAACCTGCGCAGAGGTAGAGTAGACATTTATTTTTGATTTTTCTGTGATTTTTTTTTTGTTTACTTAAATTTTTTATCGCTTCTGTCTCTATTAATGCTACTTGTGACTGAATAACTTTTTTTGGAGAAGAAAAATCAAATTATAATGCACTGAATAATGATTAATCGATGAGTGTCTCGAAAAACGTTGAAAAGATCAATTGTTGCAGGATCTGTGAAGTA
Source organism: Chrysolina americana (assembly GCA_958502065.1). Classification (NCBI taxonomy): domain Eukaryota; kingdom Metazoa; phylum Arthropoda; class Insecta; order Coleoptera; family Chrysomelidae; genus Chrysolina; species Chrysolina americana. The sequence continues at coordinate 77,892,519 of OY293414.1, forward strand.
AAAGAAAGGTTGATAATCGCCACTATCAATTTCAAGGTTAAGTGGACTGAATAAGGTAACATATTGGGCGATTGAGAACATTTTTATCAAATATAGGGTATTCAAATTCCGTAGTCATCACGTATTTTGGTCATTATGCAAAAAGTATACGTAGAAAGCTATCAGTTGAATGAGAATTATATTTTTTGGTGATTGTTCAATGCCTAAAATATGTGTTTTAATTTGATGTGATTGACGTAACTGCATTCAAAATCAAAAAAATCCCTGCCATGTAGTTGTGTGCATATACAGTGTGTGCGATTTGAAACCGCAATATGAAGTAGTACCCACTAACAAAACTATTCGAATTTAGTCTGTTCAACCAATGAAAATTGACATGGTAAACTTTTTTAGAGTTTCATTATTTGCGGTGACGGGGTTTTTGACTGGTTTCGTGGCGCCATCTGGTTATTTTCGAAAATAGATATTTGAGTTTTGGATATTGTATGAAAAATAGATCTACAATCGAATCTGAAATAGAACGTACAGTTTCATCGGAAGTTTTTTTTTAATTTCAAACGATATACCCCCAATCTTTTTAATTCCTTGCAGAATCCAAACATATTATTCTTATAACTGCTTTGCACAAACAATATTCGACAAGGAATTTCAATTTTCAGACTAAAGAAGAGTTCTCTTTCGGCAAAGACCTGAACACTGAAAATGTTCTTGATTGCTCGATAGAAAACAACCTTTATTAACTTATACAATCTGTAGTTTGTTTGAAAACAAAATCTTTCTGAGAAACTTGCAGCTGCAGTGTGACATGAATTCAAACAGGGTTGCTTGTATTCAAATTTGATGATCAATAACATTTCAATTTATGGAGTTCGATATTCCCCCAGAAGATGGTCACTTGTGTAGAAGTGTTGATAGTGGTTTGGTATTAGTATAACACTCGTTTTTTTCAAAAAAAATTACCAATATCTTCGTGGAAGGTTTGAATGAAATAAAAAAACTGCGTTATTAATGAAAACTTGATTGGAATACAGCCATCGTAATACGCCGAGCCATGGTGGACAACACTGTCATTGCAACCAAGCCAACTTAGTCGTTGTCGAATACTGATTCATGTTAATTGTTAACGTAAGACTGATAGATATTCTGAGGTGCATTATTTGTTTTCTGATTGATGAAATAACGTACAACTTTGCTAAATGGTGTATGAAATGTTGGTATTTCTGTCTGTCTGATGCAATCACATGTTTAATTTGCTGATAATGATAATATAGTTGGCACTAACAATAGCTGAGAACACACTATTTTGACACAATGCACATAATTGTACCTTCAAATGACTTATTACTTCCATCTATTCCACTGAAGGAATTCAGAGCTTGTTCAGGCGGCTCGCATATCATCAGAAAAAATATAAAAATTCTTTCGAAATGTGAATTTTAAGGCATAAGAAACCAAACTTGACAATGTTCCCATATCCAAAAAATGTTGTAAATTCATCGTCATTCTATTCTCTACAAATTAATTCTCCTATGTTTTTTCTAGTTTAACAAATAAGCCGAGACGAATAAACAAGTTGGTCGCCAAATTGATAACCGTGCGGTGTTGTCGATTTTCTTATCACTTCTCGTAGAATTAGATGGCTGTGAAGATACCGATTTCCTACGCCTGTGAAACTAGTAATGACCCGAATAATGACTAACTCAAACTGGACTCTAGTGGATCACGTTTTCGAAAAAACTAAAAAAAAAAAGTTTGGGCAACCAAGATCAGCTGACTTATGATTTTAGAACCCCGCTAGGAATATCGGAAATAAGTTCGTGATTGAATAAAAGGTGACATAAAATGGTCAATTTTACTTTAAGTTGACGAGTTTGAGTATTTTTTCTCAAATTCCACATTTTACGAAATTAATAAGTACAGTACTTTATGTACACATCGTGCCTTGTTGAGAGAGAATAATTTGATCACTGCTCAATTCAACTTCCTGTGTTTATGAGTTCATGACACCCTGTTTTGAATATTTCATTTCAGCCATTCAACAGTGAGGGTTATAATAATAACAATAATTCAGTTCAGATTTTAATTTTTTTTTCCTCTCCTCCTTCTGCTTCTAAATATGACATACTACCTATGAATTTCCAGACCTGGCATTGGGCTTCGCTTAATCGTACGTATGTCACATATTCTCATTTTTTCATTTTTGACACAAATGCATTTACAGTACATAAAAATTAGTAGACTACTAGAGAAAAATACACAATGAATTTTCTAGGAATATAATATTTTGAATGTGATTCTGACTGATAATTTACTAATAATTTTGAATGTATGCTCTAATATTTTCCTAACCTTAAATGTATCATCAGATTACTAATCCCAAGGAAGGATTGTAAAAGAACCTACTCTAACTCGGATAAAAAGTTGCTCATGAACTTGAACTGTCAAATCTCCAACACTTGATAAGAGTTTTGTTACATTGTTGAAGAACTAGGTTTACACAATCCTTTCTTAATGATTTAATGTACAGAGTGAGTCAACAAGATTCCCGTGGCCAATTGCTCCGTTGTGAATCACTGTTTCCATGTCTTATATTATTTGCCAAACCGACAAAAAAATATAAGAAATCGAAATAGTGATTCACAAGGGAGCAATTGACCGCAGGAATCTTATTGACTTACCCTGTATATAATATAACAGTAACATTTTAATTGATAATATATTGTGGGCGTATATCAAATATCAATTTATTACAATAGTTCTGTTTCGAACTTTCTGATAGCTTTTTGATAGGTTTCGGTGTATAAGTAATGTTATTAAAAAACGTGAAAGTCAGAAGAAACATTTTTTACTTCAACTTTGACCATAAGTGGGAATAATTTCACAAAATGACATTCATTTCAAATGTACTTTCTTTATTTTTCGTGAATTTCATCGTGGTACCTATCACATTATAAATTGTTGAGCAAAATGATATAATTACTTGCTTACTTCTTTAAGGTTTTATGATTTATAACGAATAATTTTGCGTTGAACTGATAGGTTAGTTAGACAGGGCAATTCTCAGATTCTCAGGGTGGTAATTCCATATAATTTTGTATAAAAAATTTACTTTCTCCAGCAGTGATTGTAGCCTGTTTTTGTGGTCTGGTTCTTGAATAAATTTTACCATCAACTTTGAAAATATTCTCAACATATTTGCAATCCGCATTGGATTGATTACGAATATATTTTCTTCCGCCAAATTTGCTTAGAAAATCCAGAGTTTTCGATATTAAAGTTTAAAATTAAAATTTTAACATTATGCACCAGAATTACCGCCCTGAATTTTTGAATTGCCTTGTTTATTCAACCGAAATAATGTACAGTCATTATAACCATTCGTATCTAAATTTCATTGGGGTCTGTTGGATGTCGATTTGCAGGATGCCTCACCGAAAGCTATTAGACGGGGCTCCTGGAGGTAAGCTTGCCCCAGTGGCGATCAGTCCCGACGAACAACCCACAATCACCATCACAACCAATGCTTCATCCGACTCACTGAACCCGACATCACTGAGACGTCCCAGCGTCACTACGTTAGTGTCTTTGCAATGTAGTGCTCGATGTCTTTTTGTTCGCTTTTTCGTTCATGCACCCATTGGGCTCTGTAAAGTTGTGACACCTCCATGACTTGCTTTTATCGAAATTATACATATACATTCAACCAGTGAAAAGTGCTCCTCGTACACTTTACTTTTTCTACCACTGCATTGGTTTTATGAAAATAAAGTAGTACTGACAACTTATCTGATGGTATTTATATAATAAGTTACATTCAAATGATTTTGATAGACTTCTATAGAAGGAATAATAAAAGTGAGAAAGAAAAGGAAGGTAGTTTTTCAGATGAATCTGTCAAACTTGCAATACTTTCAATTCTTAATGTTCAGGTCTTTCGATAAAAGCCAGTCATTGAGAAAACATGCTTATTATTTTCACCGTCTTGAGATGTTTTTAGAGATCGAAGCAGAACATCTAATCTAATGGATATGGTATAACACTTAGTGATTCAGTTCATCTCAACCATTTTCTGTGGCTATATGTTTGATTGAAGGTCATCACTTTTGTATCCACAGAAGTGGCATTTGAATCTTTTTGAAGCTTCTCAAATATTAAGATAATTTGTATTTCACCAATAGAAATAAGACATGTATTAAAGTAATGGGAAACTACGTGTCCCATTAATTAATTCCCAGATTTTAAACATTCACTTTAGAAAACAAGTTAAATAATGTAGAGTTTTAAGAACAAGTTGATTGAGTAAATAATTTCAGTTTTTTTCGTTTATCAATCTCTATGAATTCTAAATAGTATAGCATTTAAATGCCTTTATTTTCGTCATGGAGAATTTCGAAGTTTTTATCAAAGTTGTGATCTTATTTTAAAATATGTAAATATGATTAGCATATTGAATTTGTTTCTTTTTCATAACTAGTACGATGCTCATGTATGCACTTTTTGAATGGTCTACTTATAGATATTTTTTAGGGCATGGAGGGTCTTCAATTTATCAACTCTCCTAATTTTTCTGATTTTATTGTCTTATTTTTCTATACTTACTTTGATTAACATTTTTAAAGTGAGGAACGGGTGTTACTCTAGCAGAAGTAAATACCAACAAAGAACTCAGTAATAAGCAGCAGTTAATAATAGATTATCACGTTTATCTAATTGAAAATATTCACACTGAAAACTCCACAACAAGGCTGTCCAAGAAGTGTCCAAGACAATTTTAGATTAGCACAGAAAATAGTGACATTGTAAATCGAACACTTTCAAAAATTATTTTCACTTAAATAACCATAAGTTTCGGCCTCTCTAAATAATTTTCAGTATCGGTTATGGAAAGACCGACCTCTTACATGTTTACTTTAGTATGTAGCTTGATCTTTGACATGCTTTTCATGCATTAGTTGCATGCCCTTTATTATTAGGATTCGTTATATTGAAACATTATTTGATTATGTCATATTGTGAACCCATTTGTATGTAGAGCATGTAGGTAGTAATTTTTGTCGCTGACAACTAACTTTCGGCTGTCGAAATGCAGGGCCAGTGATAATGAGTTCAACATACTGCGGATGCTGATTCTTTGCGTTCTTTATTATACAGAAATTTTCAAATGAATAGTGTAGTAAAACTGCACCAAAATAATTTTTCTAATTTATTCGAAAACCACTTAAACAATTATTCGACTAAAACATTGACTTCATTATTTCAATTTATTTCTTCTGTCTATCTATCTGCGAACTCTTGAACTGTATTTGTAACTCTCTGTGACTGTCTATGACTATCCTGCTATCCAGCGGCTTATATACTCGCATTTACAGTTATCGATCAATCGAGTATATCCGTCGACTTCTTAGATGTCCCTAGAAACTTCGGTTAGAAAGTTCGCGTTTTTTTCACGCGTGACTCATGTGTTTGCGAGCTCAGGAATGTTTACACTTGGGGTGCATACTTAATGAGTTGAATGCGTAATGAGATGATCAGGGCCGGTCTCGAGGCTGGTCTCGAAATTGTTGCAATAGGAACATGTTCGCATTTTTACAATGTGATCGTATTCTTCTTGCTTTTGGGCGAAGATCACTTTTAACCGGGTTTATCGAAATATGTTTTTATCGCTTTATTTGGTATGTACAGCTGTGGATGCTTTTTTCTAGAGCATATGCTGGAAGAATTGGACACAATCTATACATGTTAAAGGGTTAAAACTTACCGAAAATATTAGGTTTCATTATTAGATCAGAACCAATGGAAGGAACTGATATTGAATATTTGGAACTTGGAAGGTTTGAGGAAATTGTCGTTTGGCAGTGAGTTACAAATGGACGCTCCCCCCTTGGCTATTCAAATATCAGCACTATATTCTTTTTTTGATATATCAGAAATGTCAGCTCTCATTTATAATAGAGATAAGATTTTTTTAAGATCGTGTCGAATGTGAACACGAATATTTTCATCACTTATGTAAGTGAGCCACTCGAAAGAATCAGTACAAAAAAAAGTTGAAGGTACATTTCATAACATGATTTTGTGAATTATTACGTACTTATTCTATATGAATAATTGGTTCACGCCTTTCCAGCTCTTTGTATCTCAGCCAATAAGTATTTTATGTTTGCATTTTTTACGTGAAGATTCAGCATTCGGAGTGTGTATTTTAATACAGCCCTGTGAAATGAACCGAAGTTGTCGTAAATTGGAAAAGATTCTGCATATTTCTAATGGAAAACGTAGTTCTTGATGTGCTGATCAGAGTTCATAGCCACAGAGCGCAAAAATAGACAGTTTTCGTGATATGGAGCTTTGAAATAAAAAAAATCCAATTTGTCAAATATCATCAATCGAAAATCCCTCATTTCTGGTTGAGGAATGAAATTTGAATGTTGGGCATGCAGAACCAGACTGACAAATAATGGTCTTCCTCAGTCATCCATAATTTTTCATACACTGCTACATTCTACACATAGTCCATGAAATGATAGACATTACAAGATCTCCCATACATCTATTCATTCTGCTAAATAACTACAATTATTTTCATTTTTGAGAAACAACACATTTTAGTTGACTTCTGAAAGGAGGCCGAAATATCTAATTCCGAATATACCTCATGTCCAACAATATCGAATATGTACTTCAAAATTTTCATAACGATGCTTGGAGAGTTGTAAAGGGGAAAAACGGTAAACTTAGAATCATTTATTTTCAGATATAACAATTATGATCACTATGTATTGTATGTGGCATGGTCTCTTTCAGCATATCAATAACTGCTTCATACGATTAATTCAGATGAATTCACGGAAAGTTATCTCCCATATGAAATGTGCGGGGTCCTTTGTGGAAATAATCGTCGAAGGTAATTCATGAGTACCATTTCTGTTAGCAGAATCTCTCAATTCTCGAAACGATTTTTTCAAAAGAAGTTGGTACATTATCTAGGTCACACGTTATTTGTATCAATCATTGCCACATCCAGATGACTTTCATCAAATCATTTACATTTATCAGCTCGTAAGAGGCCTTAGCGATATATTACCGATTTCTTAATTTTACTTGTGTACAACACGGAAACAATTGGTCTTAGAATGGATCCTTGAGGTAGGCTACACGTGAAACTTGCATTGGTTGCATTGCATTGCATTGCTGGAAACAACCCATTTTGAAGTTACTTTTGTTTGTTTACTGAACGTTTACTTCTTTCCATGCTTGCGACTCTTTCCATCCAGGTCTTGTTTTTGTGCTTGCATTTCACATTTTACAAACGCAACAGGAAAATCTTATTCAAAATCTGTATTCGTTCTAGAAATCCCAGTGCTAGTAGTTTGGCGTTTTCCGAAACGGGATCTTTAGACCGAGCCAAAGCCGCCTACGAGAGGCGGAAAAAAATGCAATCGCAAGATTCTGACACTACGGTTTCTGGAAGAGTGGAGACTACCAGAGTGAATCCCGACGACCTGATTGAGGAACTGCTGAAAAACACCAACTTAGAGCAGCCCGACGACTCAGCTGAGAGTAAGTAGTGTTACGATAAATGTTTCAATCAATTACAATACTGTTTTAAGATACCTTGGTACATTTGATTAGATCACAAATCTAGCATGTTTTTTTCTCGAACACCGTGAAATCAACTCTTGTGTATTAATTTTCGTTTATCATACAAATTAAAACAACAATCAGCCCTATGCTGTATCACTTCCGTTAAACATAACGTCACCGTTATTCGCCATTTCCGTTATTTCGCTATTGCTTAGCAATGCATTTTTTCATACAGAAATAAAGCAAACACTAAATTTGGTCCGGAACGATTTTATTGATTATACAAAACCGTCTAATAGTGAATCCTCAAGTCTGGGAAGAATATTTGAAACTGTTACTCGATTTTTCGAACAAATCATAAGAATTGAAATCGTCGAATCAATACATCACAAGACCTAACATTGGCATACTGAAAGTCATCACAAGAATGAATGGTAAAACCGAAAACGATCAGAATGTGGATCGCGAGTTGTTCTACTATCTCAGAGATAGCGCAGCTTGCGGTAAATATAAATAAATCCTATTGTCGGTTTAACATTCACTTTTATTTCTGTCCCACCACCTGATATTTACCAAAAAGGCAAGGCTCACATTAAAATTATCAAAGAAAAAATATGAATCTTCAAATAAATCGTGAAGGAAACATGTATAATGAACGAATTGTTATAAATTCGTGCGAACGTGATTCGATTTGTCAATGGTCACAAGTGAGCGTCATCTAGGAGATAGTAGATCAAGTTTTCTAACGAGTTGATCGTCATCTACGAATTCAGATAATAATAATAATAATAATACTCCCTCATAAACACTCGCTGAGTGTACCCAAAGGCATAGCCTGTGCGGATAGAGGACGGCTATTACTATTATTTACCGAGGCGCTCCGGGGCGACTTTCTGATTTTTGTTGGCGTATTCACTTTTCAGCTGTAGGAAAACCCGGAAAACCTACAGCACCACCTCTATGAAAACTAGTTCTTACGGTTTTCGCGTATGATGCTTTATCGGATTATCAAATAGTTTTGTAAATTTCATTCTGCTAATTTTGAGTGATATAATGAGTTGTTCTGATAACTAATTGATCCTCCATTCGACTGGTTTTACATATCGCCAGTTTTCTACTTTGTCATTGATCACTAAAATAATTCTGCTATTCTATGGCCCACCTTATGGACAACCCAGAAAATTTCATGAATGATACATGCAATTTCCCCATTATTTATAACCTCACATATGTTTCCAATACATTCAATTTTGTTTCTTATTTTTTTTAGCATCAGGTCTCCAACTCTTCATAGCCAAAGATGGCACTGCAGCTCTGGGTAATCACGAAGTCAAGTCCCAAATGTCTACAGGAGCACAAATCTTCAAACAGGTGGTCATGGACAATAGGTAGCCAAAGTATTAAATTCGTTATCGCCAATGCTGTATAATCCATGTTAATATTTCTGTTGATATGAAAACATCCTGTAGCATATGTTTATACTGACCCGTATTCATAAAGCATAATTTGTCACTTATTTTTAAAAATATTTATACAGAAAAGACGAGATGTATATTCTTCCATGAAACATTTGAAATTCAAGAAAGCACATAGTTTTCTTCTTTTTTATTTTCTTGTACATGTAATGTCCAAGAAATATATTCTTCAAACGTATATTTGGGAGACCACCATGTTTAGAATTGAATTTGTGGAAGAGAATTGAGCCACGTATCAAAATGTACTGTTGATTACTGATATAAAATTGTGTTTTATGAATGAATATGGTTTATACTGTTGTACAATATCTAAGAATAAATAAATAGTTTTGTACTATTCAGCTATTTGCTACAGTATTTTTTAAATATCAATATATTGTTAGTATTAAAGCTGCAAATCATAACGTTGCCAATTTTTGTGATATATCGTTACTGTAAGTGCAAACACTACATCACATAATCCATTTTGTATATTTTTTGTGATGCCCGTGTCAGTTGACAATATTATTTATGTATTTATTGTAAATTATTTCCTTCGAAGCCATATATTCGGATGATTTCAAAGGGGTGTGAGTCATAGATGAAAATTGGGTTGATGTATGTTGACGATTAATTTGCATCCTGTTTGAGATTACATCAAATTTTTTCTTTATATCTTGAACAATAAACATTAGCATTTTGTCGGTTTAATTTTTGTTTCTTCATCAGGAAATTCCTTCCAAATAATAAATATAAGTATATCCCCATACAGCAAAAATGAAAAATATGATATTATATACTTCGTTTATTTCACATTGGAAAAGATTTGGGCTGCAGCAATGAAATGGATTGAAAATCCATTATTTGAAGCCCACGGAAATACTATAGTTTCATTATCATTCTACAAGGCATCTAGTATTTGAGTTGTTCACTATTTTTTCAAATAAAAAATATATGTTTATGTACAATAAATTAAGTAGCTATTAAAAATATTTTCACTTAGATGATAATAACACATTATGCAATAAAATTATTCAGGCAAAATTTACATATCTAAAATACTGTGATTATCAAGACTAAAGTTGAATTTAAAAATAATAAGCAGTGCCCACAAAATAAATCTGGCATGGATAACTGTATACAAATGGAAATATTGCATTATGATTGCATAATGTTGATTCTTTGTTCATTCAAGTCTTTCAGTCAGGTCAAGCATCTCGAAAGTTTCAGCAAATAAAATTTGTTTTTAAAAAATTTGGCTATTTGTAAAATGACCAGTTGTGCAAACAGGAATCATTTAAATGTTCAAAAATAGTTATTGATTTTCAAAAATGAAGTTTTCGAATGGCAATGCAGGCAATAAATCATTGGTGAGACAAAATCTATACATTAATTTAATTTCAACTTATCTGCTTTATGGTAATTAAGATTACTGACAGCTGTTGGGCAGGCCAAACTAAAGAGTTTATTTGCTCAGATACTCTGGCTGTAGAGATTCCTGCTCGTATCGGACAGAGGTTCGAGGCCTCAGTACGCGAGAATCTTTTTTGCATCGATCTCTTTAGGCGGCCACATGCCTTGCTGTAAAGCAAGTGGCATGTGAGTTGACTGGATGCCAATCCCGACGTCTGGTGCTAGCTTGAAGTGCGCACCGACCACCCGGGGTTTTTTCTACAGCTGAAAAGTGAATAGACCACCAAACATCAGTCGTTCCGGAGCGCCACGGCAAATAATAATAATCCGTCCTCTACCCGTACAGGCTATGCATTTGGATACACTTTATGATTATTCATGAGGGAGAATTTTTTCGTCAAGAATTCACCAGTCAGACCCTGTCGAAGGGTAATTGTCATTAACCCCAGCAAACACTCCCCACGTCCGTGGTGTGAGTGATTACTGGGTCCGAGAATCATATGCCTTAAGTAGGCGGAGTGAACTGGCTAAGATTTCTGCCGCATCACGGCAAGTCGGTATAAGCAGCCTATCCTTCATTCCAAGTATTCAAATGATCAGAACCACTATGGTAACAGAATGGATTGTCCGTTTTTCCAAACTCAAAAGTCCACGGCCTCCCCATTGTCTGGAGAAGTATAACCGTGGAACAGATGATTTATGATGCAAGCTTCTATAAAGATGCATCATTCGCAGCTCTTGCTGAGTCCATTACATCACTCCAAATGAGTAAAGTAGAATCGGAACGGCAAGTATATTAGTTGCAGCAACTTTGTTCTTTCTTGGCAGTTCTGATGACCATATCTGTCGGAGTTTATGCTGATACTTGCCGCGGAGAGAGTTTTTGACAGTGGTAAGCTCTTGGGTGTGGCGTTGTTCCACTCCTAGGTAAGTATACGTCACCCCGGCATCCAGATGATGGAAGATGCTTCCGTCTACGAGCTGAACGTCCTCTCCGTATTCATCACATCGTCTTCTTTTGAGATGAACAGTGGCACATTTGTCGATCCCAAACTCCATTTCGATAACATGTGTGTATTCTTGCACCATCCTTAAAGACTGATAAAGATCTTTTTCCCCATAGGAAAGTTTGAGGACAACCATGTAGAACAGACCTTATGCCTCGAGTTGCTGGGGGTGCTGCAGAAGAGAAGAGGGTTGAGAGAGCCTTCCTGAAACATGCCCCTTCTGAAAATAATGCTCTGTTTGGAATCTAACTTGATCAGATGTTATGGTGAAGCAAGTTGAGGGATTATTATTAGCATTATTATTATTGTTGTCCTATGACTTGATTTTATTGCTTACATCGCCATCTGAAAATGCATGCCCTATAGCTAAAATTCCTATTAATATCAGGCACGTCAGTACAGCAACTAATGTTGATAATGTCACTCTTGAGGAGAGGCAGTATTCCATCCTTAAGTATATTTCTTCGACATCAGGAAGATGTAGGATGCTTCCACCTACAAACCGTCTGTTGCCTTCAAATCACTCAAATAATCCTCTATTTCGATAAACCATGGCACATTTGTGATTGTGAATAAAAGTTGAGTGGTTGATAAAATTTTATTCACAATCACAAATGTGCCATGGTTTATCGAAATAGAGGATTATTTGAGTGATTTGAAGGCAACAGACGGTTTGTAGGTGGAAGCATCCTACATCTTCCTGATGTCGAAGAAATATACTTAAGGATGGAATACTGCCTCTCCTCAAGAGTGACATTATCAACATTAGTTGCTGTACTGACGTGCCTGATATTAATAGGAATTTTAGCTATAGGGCATGCATTTTCAGATGGCGATGTAAGCAATAAAATCAAGTCATAGGACAACAATAATAATAATGCTAATAATAATCCCTCAACTTGCTTCACCATAACATCTGATCAAGTTAGATTCCAAACAGAGCATTATTTTCAGAAGGGGCATGTTTCAGGAAGGCTCTCTCAACCCTCTTCTCTTCTGCAGCACCCCCAGCAACTCGAGGCATAAGGTCTGTTCTACATGGTTGTCCTCAAACTTTCCTATGGGGAAAAAGATCTTTATCAGTCTTTAAGGATGGTGCAAGAATACACACATGTTATCGAAATGGAGTTTGGGATCGACAAATGTGCCACTGTTCATCTCAAAAGAAGACGATGTGATGAATACGGAGAGGACGTTCAGCTCGTAGACGGAAGCATCTTCCATCATCTGGATGCCGGGGTGACGTATACTTACCTAGGAGTGGAACAACGCCACACCCAAGAGCTTACCACTGTCAAAAACTCTCTCCGCGGCAAGTATCAGCATAAACTCCGACAGATATGGTCATCAGAACTGCCAAGAAAGAACAAAGTTGCTGCAACTAATATACTTGCCGTTCCGATTCTACTTTACTCATTTGGAGTGATGTAATGGACTCAGCAAGAGCTGCGAATGATGCATCTTTATAGAAGCTTGCATCATAAATCATCTGTTCCACGGTTATACTTCTCCAGACAATGGGGAGGCCGTGGACTTTTGAGTTTGGAAAAACGGACAATCCATTCTGTTACCATAGTGGTTCTGATCATTTGAATACTTGGAATGAAGGATAGGCTGCTTATACCGACTTGCCGTGATGCGGCAGAAATCTTAGCCAGTTCACTCCGCCTACTTAAGGCATATGATTCTCGGACCCAGTAATCACTCACACCACGGACGTGGGGAGTGTTTGCTGGGGTTAATGACAATTACCCTTCGACAGGGTCTGACTGGTGAATTCTTGACGAAAAAATTCTCCCTCATGAATAATCATAAAGTGTATCCAAATGCATAGCCTGTACGGGTAGAGGACGGATTATTATTATTTGCCGTGGCGCTCCGGAACGACTGATGTTTGGTGGTCTATTCACTTTTCAGCTGTAGAAAAAACCCCGGGTGGTCACTCAAATAATCCTCTATTTCGATAAACCATGGCACATTTGTGATTGTGAATAAAAGTTGAGTGGTTGATAAAATTTTTAAGATTCGTCCATAAGAATTTTGGTTGATGAGTGACTCGCGGATTACTCAAAAAAACGCAGAGAATTTTGGTATTATTTTAAAATGACTGCATATTAGATATCTGCATTTCTGAACTGATTGCCTGATACATTGTAAATCCCATCCAAACAATCACCTGCTGGGTAGTTACTTAGACAATTTTTTTAACTGATAACAATTTCAATTATATGTGTGACGCACCAATTCTCAGTTTTCCATAAAATGTATCCAGTACCAACATTTGATTAGTGGAAAGTTTCATTATCATTATTTGACTCTTATTATTTAGCACTCAGTTCTTCTTTCATATTGAAAATAGCACTGCTTCTATTGAAATTTCCTGAAAAGTCATCTAAATGTAATCGTAGTGATCTTTGTGTTTCTGCAGCCACTGTTCCACTTGATGGTAGTTCTTCTCCATCCAGTTTACATTAGCTTTCACCGTCTCGATGGCACTCTTGAAGGCACTTGCAGTCGTACTGATGTTACTCTTTATGCTGTCTCTGAATCTTTCCAGCTGAAAAATACATATGATCACTGTTAAAACTGGTGTCTCAATGTTTTTGAATTTTTGGGGGAAAGTGATAATTATATCATTAAATATAACACCAGCCAAAATTTCGGCTAGCAATGTTGATCGCTGGTTTGAGACAAGATTTGACAGAATTGTGTCAGTATTGATAGACGGCAACTTGTTAAGAATGCACACAGACTTCTCGAGGTGATTTTCCTACAGCTGAAAAGTGAATACACCAAAAAAGTTGGTAAGTCGCCTGAAGCACCACGATTCATGATATTAATAGCCGTCCTCACGCTTCAGTGTTTATGAAGGGAGAGTAAACCATACCATACATCACTGATGAAGCAGTGACACATACGTTCTTGGAAAACATTCTATGAGGAGCCGATGGATCTCCCCCAGTTACCTCAGATCTCAAATACAGGCCGAGCCACCTTGGTCATGTATCAGTCAGGTAATTGCAGCTAGCTCTGAGGTAAAACCAAGAGCATGCATGGCAACAATTCGTGTGAAATTTCCAGAAGGAATAACTCCCATCCCATAATGGGATGTGACGACAATGCGTCACATAAAGCATGGGGTAGCACACTCACAACAAGAGAGAGAGAGAGCTACGTCGTTCAGCTTCAGTTCAGCTTGGAAAACTGTTGTGTATATCCAACGCGTAGATTTATCGTACGTCTCTTCCATACAAGTAGAAGCCTGCATCCGCATCCTGTTTGTCAGTCAGACGCGAACCGTCCACTTAACATATTAGGCTTCCCGTGCGAAACTCCACTTTGTTTCCTTGATATTGTTCTCTGCTCGGAATTGTGAGAGCAAACTCTCTGTTCCATCGCAGTCTATCTTGTGCGCTTTTTACTCTGAGGGTGGAAATAGGAATCACCTGCGGCGCCCACTTCACGATTCCCGCATGGCCTATCGTCGTTCCTTCGCCTACCCAGCCTTAATAGTCCTTCCAACCTCTTGAACTTGCTAAGTCTTTGGCACATTGTGCTGTTCTTGACCTATATTGGATCTTTGGTCTTACGACTGCCGTGTATAACCAGCGCATAATCTCTGGGTTAGTGTCCCAATCACTTATTACAATTTTCCTCAGTTGCCATAGAACTGCCAACGACTGTATAATCCTACCTATACGCGACGTCCATGAAAGTTTGGAGTCTAGGACCACCCCCAGGTATTTGACCTACTGGACTAGCTCCAGCTCTTTGCCAAACATGGTAGGTGGGCCAAAACTTCTTTTTTCTTTCGTTTGGTGAACACGATCATCTCTGTTTTTGTGGGATTTACTTAGAGCCTTGCTAGACCGCACCATCTTTCAATTATTTTGCAGGATGCTTGCATACGGTCGCAGACGATTTCGTGAGTTTACCCAGGAGTTCGTCCATGACTAAGCACCATGGAAGGGAAGAGAGGCAGCTTCCCTGAGGGCAGCCCCTTTCCACCTCGGCCTCCAGTCTGAGGTCACCCCTTTCTTCTCATTAGCAACGATGCAACCCAGCTGACCATCGAGTGAGGCGCATAGTCGCTTTCTTAGCCTTGTCAAACGCGCCTTTCACATCGAAGAATACTCCTAACGTTACCTCTTTAAACCTTAACGTCCTTTATATCCTTTCCCTTTCTGTATGCATGTTGATTTCTGTGGAAGGGGTTTGCCCGTAGGATGGGTCTGATTAGTTGTGGTGTACTAACAAAGCACCCCATTAATGATCACCAACAGAACTTGCCTTCAACAATTTTTTTTCTGGAATAATCAACACTCTAGAACACTGAGAGGGTAGCAATACCTACGTTCCTGGGCATAAAAGAGTCTTCAATATGACACCACTGTCTCTAGAAGAACTGAACTGATACTTTGTGACTTGATAAGGAGTATACAAAATAGAACAAGAACGACCCATCTATAGGAATAGTGTCAGGGCTCAAGCCAGCCAGGGCTCCCCCCAGAAAGGGGTTTCTTTCCCCTCTGCTGTGGTCACTGCCTGTACAGGTGACTTGCGGATCATACTCTCACTCTGGCAAGTTAATCTGCAAGCATATGCTGACGATCTGGTCCTAATAATAACAAATCCGACGATTTCTAATGACCTTCAAAATACCAAAATGGTGGGATAAGGAGAAATGGTCATAGAACCGTTTACCAGAAAAGGAATTTAAAAAGTTTAATACTTCTTTTCATTGGAGTACACATTTTTTAGCAAAACAAAATATTTGAGACTAACCCTTGATAAAAAGCTACACTGGAACTATTATGGACATGTCGCAGAATAAGTGGCAAACCATGGGGCTCGTCACCAAATGAAGTATATCGGCTGTACATGACTATCATGAGACCAATGTTGTAACAAAAAAATTCTTGGGATCAACTAAACTGACAACAGAGACAAGCGTGCATGGCGGCGAAATAGCACCAAACAGCATTCATCTCAGCTTATCACGAAAACTGTCCATTGAGGGAGATGAGCAACATACAGACTCTTGTCAAGCTGCCATTTGCTTACTTCAAACATGTCATAAGAATCACCACCATGCTCATAATAGCTCACGAGAATGTCCTCAGATATTACTCCAAAAACAACTATAAACACGTCCTACACTATCCTAAAATAGAAGACTGGGTTCGGGACGAATCTGACCGTTGTACGGCTAACTGATGTTGGTTTACCGATGACTCCAAAACTGTGGAAGTCGTCGAAGCCGGAATATTCGAGTATTGACGATCATGTATGGAGGATGATAACATATTTTATATTTAAGCCTTGCAGCAGCCAGAACTAGATTAGGCAACACAATAGTGATAACAGAAAACTCTCCAAATGGTTCTCTCGATATGCTCATCATTTTCATACTCCCCAAAATACGCCGCGTTTGATTGAAAGTTTCATGTAATGATGTGAATTGATAGCGTGTGTTTCAGACTTCTATAATCTGACTTCATTTGATTGAATAGTTTTAATCGTTCTAGTATTTCCAGTCGTTTTTAAGTTTTAGATTTCTAAACTCGCAGACTGTGTTCGAGTCCTTGTCAATGTATAAAAAATTTTTTGATGATCAAACGAATTTTCTTCTCTTGATAGGTGGTGTGCAAACGTTCAAAGTTTGAATGAAACTATGTTCAATTACCCGTTTTCAAAGTTTTATACTTGTCTGGCCAACGTAAACACTATTTGATTCCTTGATTAAATCGAACTCACCTCCGATAACTGAAACTCCGTGTTCATCTGGAAGGCTAGCGATTTAATCATTCTTGCCAATATGTTGAAACCATCCCCATACCTACAAATGCAACATATTGTATATGGTTTTACTATTTCCACAGACACTTACTGATTCAAGAGGTCGTTCCAGTTTTTCCTCAAGAAGTCGAACGCAATTGGAGTTCCGATTTTGTTTCTCGCGACTGACTCGAATACTCTATCTGCGTCTTGTATCCGAATACTGGGATCATCCAATAATTTTTCCAAGTATCTGTAAATAACATATATATTAACCTTTTAGTGCCGCAGAGGTTAGTAGAAAGCAAGGTGCTCACAGAAATTTTTGGGATTACAAATACAGAAGAATTAAAAGAAATAAAGTTGGAAATATTACGTGTATAAAGTTTTCAATCGGCAGTGCTTGGTTGGTGTTAATAAGCGGGCATACATTTTGATATATTTAGTTTGAAAATACAGTGCATTCAAATAAATCCCTTCTTGTTCATGTTTTAGTGAATTAAGAAGGTTATTTAGGAAAAGGGATCATCTTCAGAGGCTGCAAACCAACGTGTCATTCAAAGTTCTTTAGAATGAACATGAACAACATCAGGATCAATTGGTGAGATTAGCTGAAATCAATGGAATATTAGTTTTTTAGAAAATATTAAAATAAGTTTTTGAAATCTGATATCAATTAGATGAATCCATTATAATTCCCTGAACAAATCGATTTGCAACTGAACAAATGACGCTTCTATTGGTTCAACTTCAGAGACATACTGAAAAAAATCGTTGTGTTTTAATTTATCAGAGTTTCTCAGTCTTCATGAATTTATTACAAATAATGTTTCGTCAAAAGGAATCATTTTCCTGTGCTCACTGACGTAGAATGAGTAGCAAGCAGAAAGCGACAGACAAGACCACCAAAAACATGGAGGTAAGAAATGACGGGCAACTTCCTCCACCTTCCAATTGTTCTAAAAAATCGTCAGTGCTGAAAATAGCAGGCCACTGGTGACACAATGCAGCATAATAAAAACAACGCGTTTCTCAAGGGCAGAAAAATCAGTGACCAATAATTGTATGGAGTACGGAGGAGCATCTTTGTAGAATTGGACGATCGTGACATAAGCACTTCAAGCCAGTGCTAGCCATTTAGAGGGGTAACGCAAAAAGAATAAATTATGAGCGAGCGTGGAGTATGTGTTTGGAGAATATTTCACCAAAGTACACAAAAAGATGCCTGACGTTGGTGAGGGTCAAAGGGAACGCTCCTAACGTGCAGAAAGAGAGGAATACTGGCGGCCCATATTCTAGACACTGGTCAAAAATCAGCACCAGCTAGATGGCTTCAGGCAGGTCTCATTGTGATCTCAAAAATAGACAGAACCACTCTGAAGAGACTTCTGAAGCTTGAAGAGAGACCGAAACTCAAGAAGGCTTGAACATGTACACTACGTTCGACACCATTTGGGTCGATTGGTCCGATTCCGTGTTACACACACATGATACCTACCGTGAAAATATACCTACCTTAATGAATACAAAACATTTTGGTAACCACTAGGTTTTTCGATTTTTCATATACTTGCTGATATTTGAACCCGCACGATAAGACCGATTTTGACTATAGCAACAAATGATCCAAATTCTAGAACACCCAAGTTTTTGCATAATATGTTGATGACAAGCTATGTAGGGGACGTGGCAACTACCATCGTTTCGGACCCAAAAATGTCATACGAACCAGAAGTAGGAACTTCCGTCCGTTGTTTTTTTGTCTGATATTTGGAACGTTCAGTTCAATTTTTATATTGTATTCTATTAATGCATGATATCAGGAGGAATTAAATTGGATTTCAATAAAGAGTGCAGGAGAATAGAATATCACTTGAAGAAGTTTTTATAACTTAACTCATAGTACTGAAGTGCATAGGTGAGGTAAGGTGAATGTATAGTAATATATAGCGTAGCATGACAACCTAATCCTGTAAGTCGAAATGCCATAAAATTGGATTCATCTGTAGACATTCCATTGTTTTTGGATTTGTCTTAGGTACATGTTCAATTGTCTTCAAAATGTTATTCATTAAGTATCGCCAGTATACCCTGAGAATTACTTGGGTTTTGCGTCTAGATACTGTATTATGAAGCAGAGATATTTTGTTATTTCAATTAATGGAAATTTCAGCAGGTACCTGGATAATAGCCATCTTAGCCTGGTGCAACCTAAAGCATCGAGAAGCATATTTTTATCGGAGGGAGAGTTTGAATCCAAATATTTCTTGTATGCAAAGTCCCATTCGAATTCGGCTCCTTCCCGAATTGCTGTGCAGTAAACGACTTCTCGCAAATTGGGTAAAACACTGAAAAATAAAAACATTTATAAACAAGAAAGTGAAAGCAGGGATGGTAGTTTTATTTCAGATCAAAACATGACAATTTGGTGATTCAGCAAGAAACCCTAAAAATATAACATAACATCGACATTTTTGTAAGAATATTCGAAATATAAAAGTTATACTCTACACGTTATTTGAAATTTTTTACTACAAATACATCAAACCAAAATAATTATTGCAAGACTGAATATAGACCAGGAAGCAAAAATATTCAACAGATATCGTTAAATTTTTCTTGGTATGCGCACCGCACCGACTACCTTGGGTGGTACTATACAGGTTTTCCTACACCTGTAAAGTGAATGCCACCACCAGAAATCAGTTAATGTTAATCATGGGTTTGAGGTAGCGGGATATAGGACACCATAAGAAGTCTATTACAGAATTTCCGACGTTTGACTGAAGTCTTTATAATGGGGATTTACAAAGATATTTATACTTTATCGATCGAAAAACAATTCTGTCTTTTTTGCACTAAGCCCCTAAAGCACAACTAGGAAGAATAATATGGCTTTCCGACGTATTTACAGACTATTCTGCAAAGAAACACTTTTTCCACGTGTAGGCGATATTTTTGGGTAACACCCAACCCAGCAAACACATTTTTATTGTTACATTTTATATAAATGTCACATAAAATTAACGAAACAATTTATGTAAAATAGTTACGTACATACTCTATCACATTTCTAAGATACTTAAAATGCATATTTACATAAAAATTGTTCGTAAGTATGTCGTAGCTAATACGTACCAACATCAATATACAGTATTTGCTGTTTTACTCAAATGCTACGTAAAGTTGTTAGTTCAATTGGGAAGTCAACATGAGGCGCACTCCCTTTGATGTCGAGTTTTGAAACTATAAGTACATCGTAAATATTGTATTCGTCAACAATTGGCTATTGAAATTCTGGTATGTACAATATGTTACCTACATGTACAATTCGATTATAAAGATCATTAGGTAATCTACACAGTGTAGTTTATAGTTATCAAATGAAATGTTCCCATAAAAAGGTCTGAAGTCAGTGGTGTAGTAGTAGTAGTAGTAGTTGTACTTATGGGGAGCAAATAGCCCCCCCATGGGACCTTTTTGCTATCCCCTACTTTCCTCATACATGGTGTTCTGCCTGCCTGTAGTTTCCACTTGCTCCCCTCAAAGTCTGGGTGTGTAGTGTGTATGTGCTTGTCAAGGGAGCGAGTTCCTTCAATCCGCCACTTCATGCCCTGGTAGGGCTGGTTCTCGGTCGGGCGATGCGGCGGCTACCAGACCCGCAGTTTCCGATCCGAGGCCCCTCCTCGGCTTTCTTTGGAGACTAGTTCTCTAGTTCTGACTGCGAGTTCCTTCCATCCTACTCCTTGGTACAGTCCTGGTAGGGCTGGTTCTTGATCGGATGGTGCGGCGGCCGCGGGTGATTCATTCACCAGCTACGAGTCCCGCAGGGCCAAGGCCCCTCCTTGGCTCCCACCGAAGACCAGATTTTCCAGTTCTCGCAGCGAGTTCCTTCGATCGATCGAAGTGAGTGGTGTAGTGAATTAAGCGGATATTTGTACAAATTTTGATAGTTATCATCTATACAGGCCGTTTCTTTTATCATGTGGTAACATTGCTATATTCTAAACCGTAATAGATACAAAGACGATTAAATGGGAAAAAAGGTAACTATTGTGGTGAGCAGTAAATTGGTCATAGAAAATTTACGTGGATTCTCGCCCTTCCCGACTTAAACAGGGAAAACTAAAAATGCTGTTTTCGGTTTTTTACGAATAGAATGGTTATTTCAGAAAATATAAAGAAAAAAAGAGGAAAGTTTTATTGTATTCCAAATGTACTATAAATATTTGTGATAAAATAGACAGGTCCGTATTTGAAAAAAATATTTGATGGTGGCCGTGTTGACACGAAACGATTAATTAAAAATTTGTCATTACGTAGTTCTAGTACATTTTGAATACAATAAAACTTTCCTCTTTCATTTTTTTATATTTTCTGAAATAACCATTCTATTCGTAAAAAACCGAAAACAGCATATTTAGTTTTCCCTGTTGACAGTGACAGGGTAGGTCGGACAACATTATAATTGTCCTGTCCCTGCCAAATGAATGATAATCAACTGTTCAACTCATATTTCCCCACGGATAACATCACGATCTACAACCAAGTTGATCGAAGCGCCATCCGCACTGAACAAGACAAAACACTCCCAAGCAGCACAGTCTCCGGGAAGAGAAATATGTAACTGATGAGAGGCAATAAACCTCGAAACATGCATGTCTGCAGGTGGCCATTCCCAGCCAAATGAAGGATAATTTTCTGTTTAATTACGAGACAAGCACTTGCAATTGGGTCTTCTTTGAAGAACGTTGCACAAATATCTGTCAGATGTAGTTCAATGTCCGTCGTGGTATTGGCCAGGGAAGTAGTTGTTTTCTGACAGATGTTTGCCTGTTATTTTCCACTTGGTGGAAACGCTTAGAGAGAAGGGTACCCCGTATACTTTCAACATTGTTGATACCTCTCTGGCACAATATATTCGAACTCGTTCGAATTTTACTTATATAACATAGTTATAATGTAACAAGTTTTATATTAGTAATATTATATTAGTGTCAATTTTACATGATTGTGTTTGCCGGGAACATAGGAATTTTACAAACGATATATTCAATTGTGAAGTAATTCATAACTTTTCAACTGTGAGAAGATTGCGACAGATTGAATTTATAGGAGACAGCTCATAATTTTGATGATATATTTAACAAAGAATTCTGATGAAACAGAGTACAGGTATAAGAAATTTTAGAGGGTATAGTCATTGGGAGCTTCTAAAAAAGCGTAAATTTTTTCAATTAGAACGATTTCGACGTCAGCAGAAATTCCCAGTAATAAAAAATTAGAATTAAAGTAGATAGGTAGTGTTAGTATAGAAATGGAGCAGTGATACTTATAGTACATTATGCAGTTAGTAATTAATTACTATGCAATTAGCTAGTGTTTACTTCCCTTCAGTAATAAGTCTGAATTTAGTCTCGGATGACAGTTTTCTCCAGTATAGAGTTATAATAGTTGTACCAAAAAAAACTTAACTATATTTATAAAATTTGTGGAGTAGTATATTCAAAAACAGTTTGATTCAATGTTATTACAGTGCAAGTGAAATTACCAGAGTCTACAAGTTACAACAATAACCTAATAACATACAGAGTGATTTTATATGGGTCTGATCGAGTAGTGTATTTTAAACAGAAAATGAATATGATCATTTCTTGCCTGGTCCAACTTTCATATAATCGTACAACTGTAAGTAAAAATAAAAATCCTTTTAATTACAAGGCTATGCCATAAAAAATGATGGAACATGGTTTGTTTTTGAATGTTGCCATTTGATTAAAACTACTTCTAACTTCCTAGGGCCTCGTGTCATACATTACAACTGAAAAGTCTTGAAAAAGACGTCAATAAACCGTCGAAATGTCATAGACTTCTTATTGTGTCCTATTTTCCACCACATCAAAACAAAGTTCGAATAATTATAATCCCAAAGGCGAAGCCTGTGCGGGTACAAGAAGGTTATCATTATTATTATTTGGCGTGATTCTCCAAGCTCCAAGCACCTACTTTGAATTTTGGAACACCTTTAATATGAACAATAAGTAAACATGTTTCATAACGATATTGACAATTATTTCACCGATTGTCATCTTTCGATTTGATATTGGGATACTGTGAATATTTACGGTTGGTTATTGATCATCCATGATCTGAATTTTGATCTCGATTCATGAGCACACCCGGAGTCTGGGCTTCTGCAAGACCATTCCAGTACAGTGGAACGAATTCTTCTAGTGATGTAGTCGTCAAACGGGTCCTCGAACGTCACCATTTGGTAGGTATTCCTGAAAATGGCTTGGTGGAATTCCTGTAAAAGACGATTCGATTTTAAAAACGCTATCAAAAAAATCATTACCAAATAAAGAGCAGGTATCGTACCTAATTAAAACACCAAACGTGAGGTGTACATAAATCATAATTTATTTTCAGATAGCCTTAGTTGATGCCAATAAATCCACTGTTGGTATTTCGAGCATTTACTTGGTTGAACAAATTCCAAAAATGTATCTCTTGCAAGCAGTTCCAAATAAAAATTTGTACCCTGTTAGATAAGCAAAACTTTTTATTAACTTTAACTTCTCCATTTGTAGTAACTAACTTCTCCATTTTATTTTGAGTATATCTACTATAGTAACAATAAAACTGTGTTTTTCGTGAATGTAAAGAATTGCTTTGAAACATGTCAAGAACATCTTACGCGAAGATGATTGTATAATCACTTCACTAATTCGGGTAGTGGTCATATATGATGTGGCTTACCTCGAAGAGTCCAAAAGCCGGTGTTGCAGACAGAATATCACTCAAAAATTCAAGTTTTTTGAAAGTTACAAGTGTTGGTACGAACATAATGCTTCGATCTTGAACTGCCATTTTGGCAATCATTCTGAGAGGAATGTCGTAACTTATCAAATTCGCTCTGGCCAGGTCCATGGAATCACTAATTAACTGAGCTCGTATCGAAGGTGGGAGATCCATGATATGATCAATCAAGCTTCTCCAATTCTTCTCGTCGTAATTGACAATGAAATATCCTGAAACGAGGTTTGATTCAATATAGTTAATCAACATTTTTTATTTGATTAGGAGTTAATGAAAACATATAAGAATATATAAAACATACTTCCTATATAACATATTTTTTAACAGCTATGTGCATGTCAGCCTCAGACTGACTAGCATAGGTTGAATAATGCGAGAAATATGTTGTGACAAACTATAGAAGCCATAGATGGAAGCAAGTATCGTCATCATTGGCAAGTAGGTAATTCAAAAAAGAGAGGAGACTAAATTTTGAACTTCATTTTATATCGTAGTTCGAGACAAAAATGTTATTTGAAAATGAGAGAAGATATTAAAAAATGGGACCTTGGATGCCTATGCATAGTGTTACTCGATGAGAACCAAAAAGTATTTTTTCCCTTCACCACCTAAGTAATTTTATTCCTAGATGCGCATTTTGATGAAAATTTTATTTTCACCAGTACGGATTACTAGACTTCATAGAACGAAGTTGGATTAACACTGGAAATGCTCTACAGATCCGAGAATCCGTTATAAGAAGAGGCTGACAAAAAAATCCTTTGCCTTCTTCAGTCGTGCAGGTGAAGAAGAGCGGATCGATGCGCTTTTGCGTAGACTATCGTCATTTAAGCAATCTGACAAAGGACAGTTATTCCTTTCGAGAATAAACGACATCCTAGTTACGTACGCCGGCTCTAAAATATTCTCGACTCTATATTAGATCGTTTGGAAAACTGGGTCTAGAAAATCAAGAAAAGACAGGCTTTATTTACCGTTGGATCTCGATTGAGACAGTTCACAGTTATGCCATTCGGGATCTGCAATGCTCCAGCTACATTTGAGACATTTACATAATTGTAGCTGGCAGATCGTTCGAAGATCACGTTAAAAACCTGGAGGAGGTATTTCTGCGACTGAGAACTCCTGTTGAAACTGAGCCACAAGAAATGCCAGAAGATCTTTCTGGAAAAGAAGTAGCAGTGAAATAGTGGCTCATTTCAAAATATATACACCAGCTTCGGAGTTTCTTTTATTTGTGCGCTTACTATCGCCGATATGGCTGGCGTTAGCTCACATATCTAAACCACTTACCTGACTTACGGAAGGCAAACACAGGTTATGTAATCCGAGTATTGAGTGGTCGGTGGATCGGCGGGTCTAATACACAGGCTGTTCGAAACTCCAGCATAGCGATAGTCGGTTTGAGCCCGATGTAGGTACAAGAGAATCTTTCTCAACTACTTTATATCGGATCGATAGGCGACCGCATGCCTTGTTGAAAAGCAAGTGTATTGTGAGTTGTCTAGATGTCAATTTCGTCTAGTGCTAGCTTGGAGTGCACACCGACCACCCGAGGTGGGACTGTAGGTTTTCCTACAGCTGAAAACATCAGTAAGTCGCCCCGGAGCGCCACGGTAAATAATAAAAATGGCCGTTCTCTACCCGCACAGGCTATGCCTTTGGGTACACTCAACGAGTGTTTATGAGGGAGTATTATTATTATTATTGCTATTACTCGTGTAGGAAGTTGAAGGGAGCTTTGATCCATGCACCAGTTCTGAGCTATACCCTACCAGACGCCAGAAACGTGACACTGTTCTATCTCAGATCTAGAAGGGGCAGGAGGACACATGTTATTTTAGCAAAACCATCAGTAAACCGGAGCACAATTACTGTGTCACAAGGTGGAAACTATTGGCTGTTGATGAAGAAGTAGAGTACTTCCACAAATACGTATATGAAAGGATGAGAACTAACCATGCAGCCCTCAAATGGCTTCTTCAATTAAAAAAACCCGTGAAACAGGTGGCATGCTGGATTGAGATAATGCAAGAATGTGACTTAGAATGCAAATGCCCTGTCGAGGAAACCATGTCCGAATGACTGCTCTCATTTTGCCGACAAGCAAAAGAGAAGAAAGCAACAACTTGGAGAATCACGGCAGTAGATGATAAGTAGAAAAACAAAAAGATCCATAGAGACCAAGAGAAAGATCCAGACTTCAGAGATTCCAGAGATACGTCGGAGGTAATATTGTAACGTATCTCTGGGAGTGACGAAGACCTTTTAGAAAGTAAGGCAACGGTTTTACTGGTTTCATTGCCAAGCTATAAGGACTGGTGCAGATAGTGTGCTGAATACCGAAGGCCTCAATGCGTCAGTACAACGCAGGCAGCCCATCTGAGAGAATCGCCATAGATATCGCTGGTCCGTTTCCAGAATCCAAGTAGGTAGGTAGAAGCCTATGCCCTGGCCTACCAGGAAACCTCCACCGTCGCCGATGTCTTGGTAAAGACGAATGGGTTAATTCGGTTATCCATTGGTGCTGCATTGGGAAAGTCGAGCATCACAGCCCTATATACACAGTCCGATGAAATGGTGGAGCGGATGAATAGAACGATAAACCCTCACCCATCTCTAACCACCAGAAAGACTGGGACCAGTACGTCCATCATCACTTTTCTATAATAAATTCCAAACTAATTGGTATATTACTGAATGTCTTATTTGGATCATTCCTACAACCTGTCTTGGTTCCGAGTCCAGGTTGCCCCTCATTTGTATTCAAGTTTTTATTAGATATGTCTGAATTGCCACAAACTTTCCTTAATTCGCAAAAATGTTAAATCATTCTCGACTTTTGAGTTTGAACTCCATCCTCGCATACCAACACAGAGCTGAATTTGGAATGTGAGCCACCGGATTTTGAAATAGAATCAATGGCGAAGCTGATGCTTATGCACTCAACTAATCAGAGATGAAATAGATCCGGGGTTCGAGTCTTGGTTGATCCGCATTTTTTCCCTCATTGATTTTTTCAATATATATTGAACTACAGACAAACCACCACTTTATTGCGCCATCAAAATTTTAAATGGTCGATTTAAAGTACTGTACCTGTTTGATTAATATTTAAAAGATACCATTTGGTGAAATTGACATTTTCTTTGATTTCGTACTCTCCTCTCAGCCAGAATTTAGGTTTAGTGTCTACAAAACTTGGTGCTCCTTCTCTTGTGTAGGATAACGGTACCCACCAAGAAGATTTTTCATCCCTGTCAATTAGATAAAATCGTTTCTGAAACAAACATTTAAATTAATGTCTGCCTTTCACGGGATGTCGAAATTGAAGGTACCTGTAAAATTTGAAGTTTATTCTCTTCGTAATCGGCAATCGAATGAATGACTGGAAAACCCGCTCTTTCTGTCCAAGTATTCATGATTTGTTCGACGGTTTCGTTTGGTAGCAGTGCATTGGCCTTGTGTGCCTCTTCGGTCAGTGCTGTGAATAAGTCCTGTCTATCGGCGTTACCGTTCATATGTTTTTTGAGGAAGTAGATGAGCCCCCTTTTGAACACGTCTTCGCCCAAAAAATGGTTCATCATTCGTATAATAGCAGCTCCTACAGATAACAAAAACATTTCACATTGTGAAATAAAACGTTAACGTCATCCTAAATGAAGATAACTGATATACCGGGTGTTCCAAATTGAATGAGACTGGCGATATCTGGTTTGTTGGAGAAGGCAAACAAAAATGTTTCATACAAAAACTTCAGGAAATCATAAGAGCTACATTTCGATTCAATTCTAAAATATTTAGGGTGTTTGGAGTAGGCGCATGTTTCAAAGAATCTTGGTAACTCATATACGTCTGTCTGTATATTTCATCAAATTGAAAGATAATTCTTCTGAATAAAACCACTTCTCCTAAGATATTGGATCTCCTACGATATTGGACTATTTCTCAATATTTTTCAGTTGAATATAGTATTGAAGTTGATTCTTATTAATATGGCTGAATTGTGTGCGAATTACATTACATATTTTCATCAGGTAACTCAAGCTTATTGATGAGGAAGTAACAAATGTTGTTGATTTAAACCCACGGACTTTGGTGATATACAGTAGGACTGCGAAATTAATTTTCGAACCACTTGCTGTATCAACGTCTGGTGATATTTACATTTTCTACGAAATGTTTTGATTCAATAAATGAAAGATATTCCAATAGAAGAACGACAATGAATTTGGTGTCAAAGTGATGGTTCTCACTGGATAAAAAGTAACCAAATGAATTGAATGAAATGAATGAAGGTCCAATTCGGTGGTCAGCTTTTTCCCCAGATTCATCACCAATCGATGTTTTCCATGGAGTTTCTTTAAACAGATTGTTTTCAGTACTTCTTGAGATTTGGATGATTTGAAAATTAAGATTACGACTGATAGTATAAGAGAGAAGTGAATCCCAATTTTTATGACTTATATCTAGGTATGATTCTTATGAATTGATCCGTCAAGTTTTACTACATTTTTATCAATGACTCATTCCTAAATATACTTTTTTTAATTTTGCAATTGTTTCATACTGTTATACTCAAAAATTAGAAGTCGCGGAATTCGAAACTTCTATCATTATTTACAACACCCAGTATAGTTCGATGAATTTATTATATGATCTGATGCATTTGTGAGGATTTCTTCTATAATTTCATTAGGATACACCGAGGATTCATGTAGATTTTAGGTAAAAGTGCAATAACTCAACAACGCTGTACCGAATTTAGAAGGGTGTGTTTGAAATAATATCAGAATTCAACATAGAATCTGAATAAGTGATGATATACAGGGCGTTCTATTTTGAAAAATACTATTCTGTTCTGTAACACCGACACCAATCACCCTGTATATTTGAAATGTAGCTCTCATGATTTCCTGAAACTTTTTCATGAATAATTTTTGTCTATCTTCTCCAACGAACCAGATATTGCCTGTCACAAAATTTGCGACATCCGGTAGAAGTATTCACAATTTTTTTCAAAAACTAGATGGCTCTCGTCAGTAATATGTATCTAGAATGTGTAACGCTTGGTTGCAAGCGAAACAACAAACAAGCAGAGTCATCATGTTATTACAACAGAACGTCATACAGGGTTGTACATCTCATACGTCTTGTATACAGGAGGTTCATTTCAAGACTTCACATGAACACCCTGTATATTGCTAGACCGTTTTCTTTCAGTTTTATGAAAATATCTATTTTGCAAAGAATTCTTTTCACCTTTAGAATATGAAATTTCGTCGAATGTTTGTCGAATTTGTCGGCTATTTTTCACTTCGAACGATATCGGTCTTGACGATTCTAAACAGTCGATGGCCATGGCTCTAGCATTCTCAGATTGAATGAACTCGTCTTGAATTTTCCACGTCGGTTCCGCCTGAAGATATGATTTTTATTATTATCTAAATCCAAATTACCAATTTATAAAAAAAATAATCACTTGAAAGAAAGATTCACCAACTGAATTGTTCATCCACCAACATTTTCCGCTTTCCATTCAACAAATCTGATCACATGATCACACATCAAAACCATGATGATATAATGACGAAAAAACTGACAATGCAACATTTCAGTACTAGGGCAATCAACAGAGGATTTTTTGTAACAAAAATAATAGTAGAAAACCGATTATGCCATCACATGGGAAACAGTCTTTAGTATTCTGTTATGTTTTGGACTCGCAACTGTCATAAACATAAAAAAACAACTTATTTGGCTATAAAATGAAACTCATACAGCAATTTGGTTGCTCCAACTGGAAAAACCGGAAAATTTGGCGATTTGAAAAAAAATCAAATCTCCGCCATTTTCCAAGTTGTATGGTTGGTACTTCTTATGAAAGTATTGAATCATGAGTACTTTATGTGTTCACAAAACAGGCGCTGTTCGATTATTTGTTTTTGTACAATTGCTATTTAATTTTTTTTCGCACAATCGCAGCGTGCCTGGATGCTCTTAGATTATCTCATATTTTCAGATATTATTCTCGAAATTCAGTGAGAGATGAGTTTTAGTTACCCCGTCCACGCTTCGATTTTCTACTTTAATTGAGTGTATCAAAATAGTTATTTATGTACCAAGGACGAAAAACTGTCTATTACAGTCGAGCCTGCAAATTGATAGCTGAGGCGCAGCCGAGGCTAGCAAGCAGACGAGACAATAGACAGTTTTTAGCCGAGGTGCATATTACATTTTTTCGTCGACATCTACAAACCTTTACGTAAAATCTAGCGGATTTCGTAAATAATTAATTTGACAACATCAAATGACAGTTATTGTCACAGGCGCCTATGTATTAATTAAAACGTGAATTCACGAAAATGACTCGATCACCGCTCTCGTACCAACCGTAGCAACCACAGCGGACGAAAAGTGTTTGCGGACGAAAAGTACTTGCCTTCAAAAATAGTCGATTTTTCGTCTGGAAAATCCGTAAAATGTAATTTTTTGTTGAGGTCGACGAAAAAATAAAAAAATGGAGACTATTCAACATACATTTTAGTATTTTGTTAATATTCAATAAGCGAGTTCCATAAGAAATATTCATCATTTGTAACACACAATGACACAATTAGGATCAGTTCAATTTGATGGTATGTGGTATGGTTAATTTATTTGTATAAATATGCACAAATCTTACGTGATCGACCCCAAAATACTCCATGTAAGTGGCGAAACCTTCTTTCAGCCATAAGTCGTTCCACCATTTTGGAGTAACCAAGTTTCCAAACCACTGATGAGCAATTTCATGGGCTAAAACCGTGGCTACGGTTCGTTTGTCATCATTGGTTGATACATCTCGATCGAACAGTAAACTGCTCTCTCTGAAAATACAAATTACCGAAATAAACATAGTTGATGATTTGTTTGACAAGTTTCTCCAACATTTTCAGGAAAATCAGGAGAGCAGAAGAATAGTTTGTTGTAATGGATTATGATAAATATGACGTAGATGATACGATACGACTGCAGTAGAGGCAGTAGATGTTGGACCAAGGCAGAGTGGGGACGTATAAAGTGTACCAGGTGTTTTATTTGATATAGGCTCAAACACTAGCATATTTTTGCAAGTATAATAAGTATATACAGTGTGAACAATAATGTCGGCACCATACCTATGCCAAACTTTTTTATTAATTGTTTTACTATTATTGATAAACATTTCAGCATGACCTAAAACCCAAAATGAAATAATGAGATATCAATTTCTTGCATTCGTTTACGATGTTTGTCAGAAAATGTGAAGTTTGCTCCTCAATACGTTGACTGTCGAGCTCATATTTTCACTTTTGGTATCAGAGCCGAGGCAAAATAAAAATTTTTGTCCCAGAAACCATTAGACACTATGAGTACGTAGATAATACCAATTAGTTATTCTTTGAAATTTTTGAAACGAAATACAACAAAGCCCTATAAAAATACATTCTCCCAACCATAAGTCATCAGGTAATGAATTAATAATATACTATACATTGATTATTACCAAATAAACATAATCAGCTTGCTAGAAGACATTTTTCTGAGAAACAGTTTATCAGAGAGGACTTTTGGCCGCCGATATGTACATCTAACAAAATTACCCAAACGCAATCCATATTTGACTGCCAGGTACCTCGTCAACACTAGGTTCAACTGTCTCCATCGTCCTTCATCATCATGCATTTAATTAATTTTCGTATTATTGTTACGTGCATTTTAACACCATGAAAAAATACTTTACGATAATCAAAGTCGTGCCAGTGACACAAGTGGTTTGTTTTTGTTATGAATCACATCGGCCGAGTTCGACCATGACTTCGCTTTATATCAATTTATGAAATATGAACTATGACAGAGAATTTTGGTATCATATAAAATCATTTTGGATTCAACGCCCTTCTTGACAATATTAGTAATAACAAGGTATAGGCATAACAAATAATAAGAAAAAAAAGCTCTCACCTTGTTGCTGTGTTGCATCACACGTTAAGAGGTAACGGCTAAGTCCTCCCTAGCTTTCACAAGTCTATCGACGACTTCTGAGGGTTGTGCTCTTAAGGGTGCAGCCGGTTGACGAAAGTAACAATGACAAAACAACAACGTTCAATAGAGTTTGTATCTATTGTTGATTTCGTTGATTGAATATCTTCTAATCAAGAATTCTTTTATTACAAGAGTGTGGTCGACGGAAAAATATTGTAAACTCGTATATTAAAACGCGAAAATGATCTCGAACATTAACGTGCGATCATCAATCGCCTCCATTAATACACTATAATTTTAATGTACAGTGCGTCCAATTGAGTCGGCACCATATGGAAAACTTGTTTATTATTCGATTTATGAAAAAAAGTTATTCTTAATAAAAAGTTTTGCAAAGCCTGAAACTGATAATGGAATAATCAGATGTCAATTTATTGCATTCAAATACGAGAAGCAGCAGTGATTTTCAACAACAGACATCCTGATAGAAATAGTCAACATTCAACAGTAACGAGAATTGTGAATAAATCCAAGATTTCTGGAAGTGTTATAGATAATTTTAATAAAAAACGCAGATGATAACACCGGCTTACAAGTGATGTTATCTGTTGTAGAATATCCAAAAATGACTATGCGAAATAAAATGTCTTCGATGGAAAATGTAAGTAGAGGTACAATGGCAAATATTTTGAAAAAACATAAATATCATCCATACAAACCGCAGTTGGTTCATGGATTGAAAGAAATTAATTATGATAGTCGGTTTGAGTTTTGCCCTCTAATACTGGGAAAGTTAGAAGAGGATCCCTTTTTTTATTAAGACAAATTCGCTTCCAATGGAACTGTAAGTTCTCAAAATTGTTGCTGGTGGAGTGACAGTAATCCTCATTTTACGATTTTTCTCTCTGATAAACCATTTCTCAGAAAGATATCTTCTAGCAAGCTGATTATGTTTATCTGGTAATAATCAATGTACCTATAATATAGTATATTATTAATTCATTACCTGTTGACTTATGTTTGGGAGAATGTATTTTTATAGGGCTTTGTTGTATTTCGTTGATATATTTTTGGAATATAGGTAGTGAATCTGTGACTTGATTCCGAGAATGAATCGAGTTCCCCTGTTTCTCTTCCTGACTGCCTCCCAAGTGATAGAGCTTATAGCTTCCCTAACGGCCCTATTCCCTTCAATATCACATTGAATACAAGTTTAGCATCATCTTGAAATTTCATCAATTTATTGAAATATGTTTCTCTTCACGTTAACGTGATGATAGGTAATGCAAGCAACTAAGTTTCGTTTTGAAACATAGTTTTTTGGCTGGAGCAATAATTTATCAATCTTCTCACCTGAAAGTAATCAACCCCCAATTTTCCATTGCACTGAATCCAAATTCCGGAATGGCCACAATGTCAATTTTTGGAAGAGGAAATTGGATTTGGAAGTAGTTTTCGAAATAGTGAAGAATTTTTGGTGCTATTTCTGCAGCAAATGACGTTTGCGCTACCAAACTGTCTCTGGACCATACTTTTATGAGGGAGTCGTTCGTTCGGCCGTGTTTCAAACCAGAAACCACGAAAGCTACCAAGTAGGTCGCAATCTTCGGTGTTTCAGGGTAATGATCCCAATACCAGTTTTCTTGATTGTCTCTGAAAAAAAATGATTACAGTAGATACTAAACTAAAGGAAAAT
Source organism: Chrysolina americana (assembly GCA_958502065.1). Lineage (NCBI taxonomy): Eukaryota > Metazoa > Arthropoda > Insecta > Coleoptera > Chrysomelidae > Chrysolina > Chrysolina americana. The sequence goes on from OY293414.1 coordinate 77,926,277, forward strand.
AATTTTGAAATCAATAAAATGACGGCGTTAGAATGAAAAAAAGTATCAGTTCATATATCTATTTACTTAATTTATCCTAGGAAACATTTCTGTTTTTAAATGGATAAAAAATAATACATGCACTGAATAATGATAAGGTAAGCTCGGGTAAGGGTGACCGTGATTTTCATTAGTTCGCATTGAATTTAGTCCTTCTGATGAACCTGAACTAATATGACAATGAAATTTTGCAGGTATTTACTCCATAGGTCACACTTCCCCGGAAATTTGGGGCAAGTGTGATTCTGGCCAAATTTAAAGAAATTAATGCAAGTAAATCTCTCTTTGGGGCAGATGTGAGTAAACAGTAAAGGAACTTTCTTCACAATTTATTTGTTTCGAGATATCTTTATTCAAAACATAGTTAGGAACTTTTTCATATTGATTTTGAAATGCCCCATTGGAAAAAAACAAAAAATAATCGTGAAAGTGAACATTTGTTGAAAAGAAAAATTTACACGTAGAAATCGAATGAGAATTTCATTGATCCCCATCTTCTGACGAGTGGTGATGGAAGCACAGTTGTTATTTCATCCTCAGAAAGTGTATCAATGTCTTTCACATCTGGTCAGGTATATTGTTTGGCTCTCTGAGATTTCCGTTTATAATTTCGTACTATAGCTGAAAAAATATTACTGTTTAGATTGGACAAATGAACCAGGTTCCCACTTACCACGACATATAGGTCACACTATCCCCAATAAAATTTAATTTCGGGGTAAGTGTGACATGCAATGGAAAAATGTAAAAAAAACAACTTCATGAAAAAACGACAATCTATAGTCAGATTCATTGTTTAGGTAAAAGAAAAGTGTATAAAATGGATTCTTACCTTAGATTTTAACAATACACTCAAAGCTTGAAATAAACTCGTTATACACGTTCGGGTTGATGAATTGTAGGTTAGAAAAGTGGGGAAAATATTTGGATTTCACAAGATCTCTTTGGTATTTTATATGATGGTTATGGATTCATTATGAGTGTAGGCTTTTCGTCAATATGTGGCATTGGGCTGTCGCCCGGTTTAGCGAAGATAGCGAGCAAACTCACACTTGCCCCAAATTCACACTTACCCGAGCTTACCTTAATACATATTTATGAAAAAAAAATCAAACAATTGATGGAACTTAACAGGATTTATCCCTACGTTATGAAACCGAAAATTAAATTTTTTTATTAATTGTTTTTAAAACAATCGATAATTTTTTGTTTTTCGAACTAATTTTCAGTCATTGTAAAATTGTATCCCGTTACATAGTGTTGATTTTTGACCAATATTTGTCTTAGAATTATTCATTGTTATATCATTGAAATATCTGGTTGAATAATTATGTTGATTACTATTCATTTTGATTATTATATTAGAATGTTTCATATTATTTTTGATAATTAAATATAATGAATGAATATCCAGAAGCTCATTTGGTTTATCTAAATTAGCACTTGACTCATAACTCATTTGATAATTTAAATTCTATAGCGTCTTTAGTGGTCTGAGCAATGAATTTGTTGCCACACCCCAAAATTAGAATAAAATAACGAAAAATAAATGCTCTTGAGATGTTTAAGAGGTCAAAAATTTCTCATCTTGAAAATAATTCCAATAATTATTGAAGAAATCTGTTTCCTCAAAACCTCAATATGGATTAATATTTTAACGTTGATTATGCCTTCGATAAATGAACAAAATATTTCTTCTATAAACAAAAGTTAGTTTTGCAATGTAAAACTTCGAGAAGGGTTTGTTTCAAGTCAAACAAAATCCTCGAATTGAATCCATTCATCTTCACCCCGAAAAATAACTATCCCGAACGCGATTTTACAAAATATACGTAACGCTGTCCAGAGTCAGTCGCACGTCATCATAAAATCCTCACATACGACGGCACCAACTCGCTGAAAACTGTGAATCTTCGTGAACAATAATTACACTACAAAAGCTCACTGATTTCGGCACCTACGTCGTTTAGCTTTCAAATTTGCAAAATACCGACCCTAAAAAGAGATCAGGTATACATGTGGTTATTCTGTCTACATAAGGTTAGTCAGGTCAGGTCAGTTTTTTTCCCTCTTGGATGCTGGTCCTTTCGCCAGCTACACTTCAGCATCTTGGGCTTTTTGTGTTTTCCAGTTTATTTTTTTAAAGCATCCACTCCATAACTCTAGTCCCCTGTACCAGTCTATACAGGTTCTTCACAGGTTGACTGTTGTATTCTTCGGGAGTTGGTCTAGGATTCCCGAAAATTGCCTGTCTTTTGCGGTCTAAAGCCTCTCATTCTGACAGTACATGTTTGGCTGTTTCCGTCCCTTTACCACATTGTCTACAGAAAAGATCTCCGTTGTACAGCCCCATTTTGTACAGGTGTTTTCTCAATGGACCATGACCAATGAGAAGGCCCGTTATTATTCTAACTTGATTCCTGCTCAGCTTGAGTAGTTCTTCAGTTTTGTGTTTTGACGGTTATTTAATGAATGTTTTCCTGTGGTGCATTAGAGGGGCTTCAGCCACCTCTTCTTTTGTTTTCGTTTGACCCAGTCCTGAATACATCCTCGAATATCAGATTTATTAATCCCGAGTGCTAGTTCTGGGCCAATATATGGAGTTGATGAACCCTTTCTGGCTAGCTCATCAGTTTTCTCATTGCCCTCGATACCACAGTGTCCTGGAACCCACATCAAAGTTAATTTGTTGTATTCTGTGAGAGTTCTCCTCTCGGCATTCCCAAACCAGTTTTGTCCACCATACCAAAGATGCATATGTGATCATGGGTTTCACCACAATGTTGTATATCCAATACATCATTTTGGGATTTAGCCCACATGTTTTCCCGTGTGCCCGCCTGACTAACATCAATGTCATTTCTGCTCCCTTCTTCAACTTTGCCAGCTGTTGGTTCCAGGTAAGTTTCGAGTCTAAGATCACCCCAAGATATTTGACTTCCCCTGACAGCTGTATGGAGGGTACCTTGAAGGGTCAGAGGTCCTAAGTTCTCTAACTTCCTTCTACGGGTAAACACTACAATGGTTGATTTGGAGGGACTGATAGATAGGCCCTCCTTATCATCTATCCATGTACTACCCAGATTTAGAGCCCTTTGCATTCTTTCCCTAACCGTGATCCTCAGGTCAGGTCAGGTTAGATTGGCTAATAATTTATGTATTTTTAACACAGTTTGCATGCAGCTGCCTTTATGTTAATTGATTCCAACACTCTGGTGTCAAGTATATTTAGTAACGGCGTGCTGGGGACGCGTATATTTTTGGATTTTATGATGACGAGTGACTGTGAGCGGGGTTTGAGCTGGCGTTAAGTATATTCTGTGAAATCACATCCCAAACATATTCTTATGGAAAAAAATAATTCACTATTAACCTACAGTATTTTAGCCAAAATTGCAGCTAGTCTGTTATATATAATATTTCTTGTTAGTTGTTGCGTCTTAAGTCTCAACACATTATTATCAATCGTTGCTTTGAGATGGCTTAATATCCAGAGTCATATAGACGTTCAACTGTCGAAATATGAAGGAGGATGTGATCAATTATCTTTGATGATGATGATGTAATTATCCAATTATAGGTATGAACCCGAATAATTATTCATTTAATGGATTATTACTTTAAATGCATGGGCCAAATGTTCGCGTAAATGTATTGTAATGAAAATGAACGTAACTCAACTGTCATTTGGATTCAACAGCATTTAATTATATTCACATTATAATTCATATAACATGGATATCGTTATGCAACCAGGCTTGTTTCTTTATTTAAGGTTAGTTCTTTATTGATTGACTATCCCGCTACCACGAAATTTTATATAGTTGCAATAAAGTTCTTATCGAAAACTCCCGATTATTCTTCTAGAAGGCCTAGTAGCTTCATTGATCTACTTCGTCAACATGGCGTCTCTATTCCTTCAATTTATCACTTCAGTTACTGTTTGAAATCAGTGGTTAATAACCCGCCCGACAGAGTAGGTTTTGAGTCACGATACATAATTTTTCATGTTTTATATGGCTAATATGCAATAAATAACTATTAATAACACTTGTTACATAATATACTTTCATCACAATTTTATCAGCTGATTTCGTACATTCCTGATTTATCCAATGTTGGAATTTTGTCTTTCGAGGAGTCAGGGATATTAACCTTCCATTGGTGTTTTAGAAACATAATAGAAAGGTATTGAATGGCACTAGTAGATATCAATTAGTATCAGCGATTAAATACTTACAGTTTCGTTGAGTCTGAGAGTGGCATATTTGATAAGGTAGTCATATTATGTGGTCTCGCTAAGCTGATGGTGAATTTGGCTTTGAAAGATGGTTCGTCGAAACACGGAAAGGCCTTTCGGGCATCTGTCGGAGAAAACTGGGTACTTGCCATCAACCTGAAATCACATGAGCTGTTAGTTCACAGAAATTAATGGTTCAACTCAAACCAAAGTAACTGAAAATAAAATAAACAAACAACCATCTTTTCAGATATGTGGGTAGTCCTAAGATTATTAAAAATTATTACGTATGGGTGGTTAAGTATGAGAGTATGAATATGTATGTATGTTTGTTCCGATTCTACTCCTAAAAGCAATTGATCGATCTCAACTAAAATAGGATAAATTATTGCTTACTCAAAAATAGTTTGTGAGTAATTATAAATCTCCCCAACAATGAAACTTTCCACGGACTGTGAGAAAACACTGTAATTAGAAAGTATATACGCTAATATCACTTGGGATTTTTTATTCATTTTTTCTGATAGCCAGTTTTTCTATAATTCGATAAAAAGGGGTTTCGTGACGTCACATTCATCAAATTTAAACTTGGCAGCGTCGTATAAGTTGTACACCATGGAATCTCGAATTATCATTACATCTGGATTGTGTTCAACGATAGTTGTCATTTGATACAAGATATATAGATGCTAGTAACAGAAACTAACAGACTCTTGAATATTTTATTTTCTGAGGTTAATGCGATTTCCAAATTCAAAGTTTTGTTGTTGGTGCTGAGTAATTTCTGTATTCCTTATAACCGTGAAAATGTCTAAAAAGTGATTTGTACCCGGTTGTCTGAACACCAGAAAAAATTCAAATAAACTGTATGTGTTCTGTGATAATAACAACTTTTGTTCCATAAGAACTGTTATTATAATTTTTGCGGTGTTGACAACAATAGTTTTTCATCAAAAGGCAGGTTCGTTCAGAAAATTTTAAAGTTACAATTAATATTAAAAATTGCTTTTACGTAAAATTTTTTGATGTGTTGATCCAGTGACAAAGTTTCAATTATTTCTCGATGGCTTACAATCAGCCAGTAGCTATATTTTATGGGAGAACGATATTCTCCATTCTGGAATGTGGATTATGTTGGGGGATGTTTCAGATGAACGTGACGTCAGAGACACACTGTGAAATGTGATATATTTTTTTAAATACAAAAAGTAGAATGGTACTCGTTGATAAATAGACATTTTAGACTATTAACAATCGATTGAAACGAGTTTTACAATACATTTTTTGTAAATGTAAAGGTCCCAATTGCCTTAGGAGGATGAATAATCACATTATCAAAGGTAATACCACGAGTGCTTAAAATTCTATCTACAATTTTTTATTTTCTACGAAAACTTTTTGCTTGGCAAAAATATGAAAACAAACTGATTGACTGATTGACAAAATCACGACTCCTTTAGGGCATTCAGGAAGTTTTACTCCTGAATGTTTCTAGAATATTTTGAAGCATTCTAGATCATTCTGCAATATATGAAGATCAACAATAAAATTATTACAAATTGAAATTAAAGAGAAGACATCCAAAGAGTTATTTCTCAATTTTTTTTTCTACAGTGTGAGTGTGGTGTACAGTATAGACTCCCCTCTGAATTATGAGCACCACCTCAAAAATTTTAAATTGAAAAGGGGGGTCGTGTGGCACCTTATTCGGAAGGAATTTTCGTTCTCTGCTTAGAAATATTGAGTTTTTTTGAATTTGGTGCAAATAACAGAGAAAATTTATTTTGAAAATGTAAACTGTATTGATACTACAAAATCTTATACGAGAATTACAATATCGCCTTTTGTCAAAAAGTGTTCAGTTCAAACATTTTCGTTTAATCGTGAAATGAATTGAAAAAAAAATCCTAAACATTATGTTACATTATTTCCTTCATTCTACGTGAAGTATAAAAAATTTACATTTTGAAAATAATTATTTTCAGTTATGTTTGCACGAAATTTGAAACACGTAATATTGCTGAACAGAAAATAAAAATCCCTTTCGAACAAGGTGGTGCACGACCACCCTTCACGATTATTATTTTTCGGGGTGCTTAAAATTCAGAGGGGGTGCAAGAAGGGGGTAATATTTTCAAAAAGTGATTTTTTTACAAATACATAATAACGATGAAAATTAATTTATTCCATACCTATAAACCGCACTGTATACGCTTCAAGATATTTCTGTATATTCGGTATATTCGATTATTTTTGAGAGCGGCTGGAAAAATAAATGCTCACCTTTCATAGCCTGAAGCATCGTTATAACGACTTCTGTAGAACCCCTGAAGATGACCGTTCAGTTCTCCATCGAACGCCATACTCAATTCATACGCTTCGTTTTTCTTGAGATCTTCTTTCAAAATTATTTTATATCTATCGCCTTTGAGATACCCTTGTTCACTAATCTCTACTAGACTAGAATTCGATTTCCTGGAATTAACACTAAGGGAATGCTGGGCAATTGATATATTGCGAACATGAAAAAGAATTTCATTGGTAGCTTCCAATACGTTTAGGCTTATTACAATGGAACCCGACGTCTTGGCGTTTTCGAGATCTGGAATTATTCTTATCCTGAAACATAAAATAAAACAAACAGTAAGTATTTTTGTGAAAAAGGTAAAATCAGGCGTTTAAGGCAGCCAGCACACTGAGCAACCATGACCGACCGTCCGCGATCGTCAGACTACGACCAAAATTTCCAATGTTCTTATCGAACAACTCACACTGAATGATCGGTTTTCAAAGACCATGTTTGAAATTCCAATATGCTGAAAACTTTGGATGATCTGTGTGAGTTTGAAAGTTTTTATTGATCTCTTTCAATTTTCGGTCGTTGCTGGACGGTCGTGGACGGTCGATGCTGGTCGTTCGCTGCACGAGTCTTATAATCGTGAAAATCGGAATTAACACGAAAAATATTTTTATTTCTCTGAATCTCTAGAACAGTATATACCTTTACAAATGAAAAGGGAAGGAACAGGCATAATAGAGAGATCTTTGAAGATTTGTAGAAAATGATCCCTGTAACCAGCACCAGCAATAATTCTCATCGATTTTTTCTGTAGTTTAAAGACATTTCATTGAGCAACGCCATAATTTATGTGTGTGTATGTTGAAAAAAAACACGACTGTACAGTGTTGTCGCAGAGTTGGTTTTTCATGTTACGCAACAGAAATAGTTGACTGGATAAATATTTATGACATAACTGCTCCATATGGGATGACCATGATAGTCTATCATCGATAACTACTCCTAGAAGCTTGACGTTACTTTCACTGCCAGCAATTCAATTAATAAAAACCAGTGTTTGGGTTTGATTGTTGTTTTATTCGAAGTTGTTAGCATTGAACCAGTTCTGTGCCCTATTAAAAGAATCAGCCATGGTGTTTGCATGAGTAGTGTTTATAATTGTCGTGTCGTCGGCGTATGCAACACATTTATTGGGAGACATTAAGTGAAAGAGGTCGTTCATGTAGATAAAAAAGAGTGACGGGCCAAGAACGGATCCCTGAGGTACCCCATGTGAAATAGTTAGAGAGTCAGATACGACTGCTTGTTTTCTACCGCTTAGGTAGGAGTGAACCAAATCAAGAGATACCCATTTGACGCCATGAAAACGCAGTTTATCAACAAGAGTAGAGTGCGAGACGCAGTCGAAGGCTCTTGATAGATTACCTGGAGTAATCGAAGTATTCATGCCTTCTTCCAATCCATCGATCATCTCAGTAAAGATTTTGAAAACAGCATAACGAGAACTTCTGTAGTATAATTATCGTTATAATTTAAATTTGTAAGGATGTTTTCAATGCAAGTTACCGAGTGGGCAGTTATTCTAGTGTGATCCCAAAATTAAATTCACTTTCCCATGATGCTAAAAACACACATTTTCGTTATTTTTCGGAAAACTGTCATATAATTCAACGGTCGTAGACGGCAGTCATCGTTTTCTGTTATAGAGATTTGCCGGCGTATATATACTTATGGTATAGTAGGTCATCCCACACCTTTTCAGGCTTGGTAGAATTTTTTCAGATAATTTTAAGAGTAGTTTTTTTCATTTTGAGACGAACGTTGAGCAGTAGCTTGTGCCAAATTTTCCACTCATACTTATTCAATAATCCCGAAGCACCAGTCTGCAATCAGCTAAAGTTCAGGGATGAATTAAATCCTTTCAAGCAGGCATATCATCCACAAATTAAAACATGAAAAACACTATGCGTCTACTAAACGGGACGGTCACAGAACATAAAACTTCTAAATTTATCGCACCTATGAGACCGCTGACAACGATCTTGAACTTTATTGAAGAAACCACACCTGAGTTGACCTAATTCACGATTTAATTTTGAGCCTGTTAAAGTAGAGCGATGGAAATGGGATGATTGCTATTCAGAACAGGAACAAAATTGTACTTGTAACATGCAATGATGCCAAATTGGCGACCTTATAAAATCTCCGTCCTAACTATGATCTATCTTTGGAAATAATTCGGTTTTTACACTGTCAAAGTCAGCGGGGTCAATATTTAACCTTGTTGACTGAGTTTTGATCGATTTCTGTATATGTTTCTATTGACGCTCACTTGATTCTATATATACAATGTCTCAACGTTATAGTCAAAATTTATAAGTTATTTTCCTTTTTTTATATCCTTTTCCTGCAAACAGTAGATACGTGTGCTTATTCTCTTTTATAGCTGAAATTGAACGACCACTTGCACCATATTATGTCTTCCAATGTAGAAATTGCTAACTCAGTCCTAATTCCGGTTGACATTATATGCCGTAACTCGAAAAAAATTTAGACAATCCTCAAAGCAGCCAATGTTGACGATGAAAACTGGAAGAAGACACCCATCTTCATGAAATAACTGACCTACCAACCCACGCTATATTGGAATCACTGCAGTGCTGCCTAAATCACTCATTCTTTCAGGAAAAAGACCGTTTCTTCTCACAAGTCGAAGGACTGCCGATGGGATCTTTCCAGGACACAAAGAAAAGCAATAGTACCTTGCCGTTTCTCGATGTGAACGTCGAAAGAACAAACACTGGCCTCTGCATCTCTGTTCACAAAAAAAAAACGACACAGTACAATATCTCGACTTCTGCTCAAATCACCCAAATTCGACAAAAAGGGGGATTGTAAGAATATTGGTGGAAAGAGTGATGCAAATTTGCTATAACCAGGAGTCACTAGATGTGGAGATGAACTATATTAGAAAGGACCAACGCCAAAATGGATACTCTAGGAAATCCTAGAAGTAGAGAATTAACTGTCTACTTGCTGCATGATATGATCAATTACTAAAAGTTCTGAGTGCTGGACCATAATCTAAATTGGTTGAAGATTATTCGCGATGTTTCGACTTGAAACTGCAGTCATCTTCAGGTGAATACTGATAATTCAGATCTACTTCTTATAAGTCTATCGGTGTAGTGGTGTATGTTATTTCTGAAGAAATTTTGTATGGCTATGGGTTTCCTTTGTCGTTCATTTTTAGTAATTCATTTATCGAAAATTTTCGAGAATGTTTCACTGAAACTTACCAGCATCGTTACAGAGTATGGTGGAAATATGTTGATGAAGTTTTTGCCATATCGACCAGATATAAAGCGTGAAGAGGGACTTGTGGAATGTCTCTATAATAGAATATACAACTGGCTTGCAATTCAGACCAAGATCTAGAAGAAGTAAATCTTAGAAGGTTCGTTTTCAGGAAAAAATGCCTTTCAATGTGAATTTTTTCATTTTCAAACTGAAAGGTTGAACCCAAAAAAGCATGCAGAGAAAGAATATTCTCCATAAAATATACGTTTGACCCACTCGTAATCAAAAGTAGAAGCCACACAACACAAAAACTATCTTCAATTACTATTTTTCATCATAATTAGATCTTTCTTCAGAAGATGGTCACCTGGTTACTGCTTCACGTGCTGAGGTATTGAAAATAATGGTTGTGTATTGGGTTAACACCAGTGTATTCATTACTTCACCAAGTCCTCATTTGATCGAATATTTTCCTAGTCGGCCATTTTTGCTCATGGCGCTAAATCTTGAGAACAGGGAGGAAGCAGCACTATATAAGTCTTGTGATTTATGGATTTCTTGTGATTTCATGTTCTGATGCATTGCGGATTTAGGTTTTATGTTTGAATGTGAGTGGGTCTTTTAACTTATTGTTCATCAAATTTCGGTTTTATAAAAGTCCGATTGCCTTGATTTGCATTTGCAAGAGTATGTTTCTGGCAAAAATAGGTTATGCATCTAGTGGTTGCACAAAATCATGTGTCGATCTATTTTTTGTCAGTTCTTCAAGAGATATTCGTTGTGAGTGATTTTTTTTAGTGGGTGATATTTTCGAATATTTCATACCTATTTATTGACAGTGGCCGTCCAAAGAACATTATTCGGTTTTTCGATTTTTTTTTTGTTTTTATCTATTTGTTTTCCTGTATTTGAATGTTTTCCCAAATTTTTTTTGCTACAACGTAAACACTCATTGTACTTTATCAAGCAACCAAAAAATTGAGGCAATATTTCATCATTAGCACAATGAAACAATTTTATTTTCATGCCCTCATTCACAAAAACCGGATTCACGCATTCGAAAAATAGAGATAGAAATGAATAATTTCGCATCGGTATGTGGGAAGCACAAACGTTTATTTATAAACGTTATGAAATGATCGGAAAAAGTAACTTTACAAATTTCATAGCATTTCACAGCGATTTATTACACTGCCACTTGAACCGTTTCCAAGTGAATGCGTTGAACGGACGTGAGTTGTGAGCACATGTTGCATTGCTGCATCTTTATTTTCAGGGTGATGGGAAGAAGATTCATGTTTTGATTTAAACTATATTGAGATTTAATTTGAAAAATGCAACTTTGATGAATTCATTAAAAAAATTTAGAAGTATGTATTAGGCTAAAAAATTGTCTTTCACCATTGCATCCTGTTTCGGAGCTACAGCAGATAATTTTCAGCAATTTTTTGGGAATAATTCTTTCCCATTTCCATTCCTTAGCTGTTAATTGATTACCAAGCCAACTTTGAATTTAAAAGTATCTCTGTAGCAGTGTGGTTCAGATGCTCCTTCACTTGAAAGTAATTTCTCGAAATGAAATGAGGATTTAACAGTTGATATTTGATAAAGTAGAAATCTTAATTCAGAGATGTGTATTGTTTTGTACTCTGGTACATAGACGCTTTCAATTTTATTCCATTTAATTTTTTTGTCTACATTTTTGATAAAATTTGCTGCAAAATTCTATGAATGTTCGTTGGCTTATAATGATTTCATTATTGATTTCTTTCCTTTTGTGGCAAAACTGAAAGTCGTATCGCCAAATATATGTTTTTGATTATTGCAGGTGAAGAAAGTATCATTTACATTTCCTGGGATATTTTGTGATAATAAACATTTAATTAATTTGAATTGAGTTGGTTTAAATGAACTAAAATATCTATCTCTTATGAATCTTATTCGCCATAAAAAACAAGAAATTCTCAAGATAACTGAAAAATTGATAAAGAAATAGTGGCTTTTTGGTTTTTTCACATAAACAGTTGATGAGAATGGGAAAGAGCCATATTTGAAACGCAAATGCAATGAAAATGGAAGACGCGACGATAACAAATATATGATCGCTTGCGAATTAAACAGAAAATTGATTGAACATAACAAGTGGGGTTCAAATAAAAGGAAAGGCATTGTCTGAACACACTTCATACCACGGTCCCTTCAAAAGGATCAATAGAGAAATCTATAATTCATGAGTTCTGCTGTGTTTATAGACTTTCTCTATAAACAATGATGTTACTAAACATATCGCTTACAAGAACTTACATCCACACATTTCGTGTGTTTTATACATTCAATTATCAATTCTCCTGAGATTTAGTGTCATTTTCAAAACGCAAATTACGAATAGCAGTCAGGGATAACTGGAGGACTGGAGGTAAGCAATTTCACAGTTTTGACTTCTTACGACCACATCAAGAAAGAACCAGATTGATTCCCCACTGGTAAGAAATTATTACTGCCTGAATAAAGGCTTGTGTGAAGATACTTATGAATAGATTGTGCTTTCCGAGCCCATGGACAGTTGTTAATCAAGTTACCTAATTTTGTTGAAAACAATGAAGTGTGTCGAAACTTTGAACTGGCTATAGCTCTGAATTATGATGCCTAAAAACCCTGGTGTGCCGACTCATACCTGTAAAACTGTAGAATAAAACGCTGGACATTCGCTTGCTTGATAATGAGAAAACAAATGAAATCGCGGTCTATTTTCCAAAAATCCCGCGATACTTCGTGAAACGCCACCGTCGGTTTTCTTGTTAGGGTGAATTTTCATGAACAGAAGTTTCTAGTATTACGCACGAGCATGAAATGAATAAAACAACATTATCATTCACAGAAGTTTTATTAGTTAAATTTTCGACTTATTATATAATTTTTATTTTGCTGATATGCAATTTACTGGAATAAATAATAATCACACATTTCACATAAAAGTATTGAAATTCAGCTGCATGGAAATTCACCATAGAACCTGTCAATCTTGTGCTTGTGCCTAACTGACATCTGCCCAACATGCGCATGCGCAAGTATCTGCGCCATTGTATCCGAGTTTTCCTTTAAAAGCTCTCTATAAAAAAGTATATATAAAGTAATAATTTTGTAGCTTATTTTGAGTTTAATTGCTTTTCAGAAGAGATATGTGTGATGAGTTGTGTGTTACAATGGTCTTTCGCTATTTTAAAAACTGTAGGTCATGTAATAGTGAAGATGTTTCTTTTTTTGTGCAATTCTTTCTCGACAGAAAATTTATTGGATGATCTAACCACACTGAAAAGATTTTACGAAAACGAAGGGTAAAATAAGAAAACCTAAACAAGCTTGATGATATATGCAAAATTGATAGATTTCAGTAGAAGTGGAGATTTTTTTTACTTTGTCACGAACTTTAAAGAAACAGTAGGGTATAACAACACGCACCCAGTTGATTGAATCGATTTGAAAAAATGTTTGCCATGTTTATTAGAGCATGGTGAGTTAAGAAATAAAATGTTAGTTCCAAATTGGTTCCAAAGTATATTTTACAGATTTTAAGTAGTAGGTACTCACTTTCGGTACTAGACATAAATGAATTATTGTGTTCATCTCTCTGAATTTTGTCCATACAAAAACGGATTATGGTCAACTTATTTAGGAAAATAATATAAAATACAGAAAAATAAATAAACGAACATCATTAATAGTCAATAATATTACACTACGAAATTTTTGATTCTGCCACCACTATTTTGACTTTCAAACGGTATTTCCATTATTTTTAAAAAATAACACATTTTGTGTGGTGTTATTTTTCAAATATATTTGGTCTTCCACTTCGAGTATGAAAACTATATTGCTTTAGAATGATATTTAAAAAGTTTATTGACATTCCGTCAAATTCAATCAATAACAATCACAATGTCTCTGGAATATTGACATGAGGACGAGGCGCCATCTCTGGATCCGATTACAGAAATAGACCACGATTTCATTTGTTTTGTATTCAAAAAAATCTAAACAAAATCTAATCAGACGACACACCAGGGTTTTTAGGCATCTTCAAGCCGTAGACACAATGGAAGTTTTATGTAATAAGTTTTAAGTTTTGGGATTTTCGATATAAATTTTACAAAGAAAACAAGATGCAAAACAGAATTGAAAAATGAAGCTTGAATTTTATCAACAAGATTTTTTATGAGGCGTAATCAGAATAATAATGGCAATGATGGTTTCGCGTTAAAAAATATCCACAATTATGAAAATTAAAACTAAAAACATAAAACTTCCATTGTGTTTCAGCCTTAATGCTAAAACACAATTGAAGATTTATGTTTTAAGTTTTAATTTTCATAATTTTAAATATTTTTATAACGCGAAACCATGATTGCTATTATTATTCTGATCACTCCTCATAAACAATCTTGTTGGTGAAATTTAAGCTTTATTTTTCAGTATTGTTTTGCAACTTGTTTTATTTTAAAAATTGATATACAATATCCCAAATCTTAAAACTTATTACATAAAACTTCCATTGTGTCTACGGCTTTACTCTGAATGTTGAATTGTTTTGTAAAACAAATGATCCGTTTCCTCAGAATAGAGGGGAAAGTGTTTAGTAATTACGGCAGTTTTCTGAATTGTATAAATTTTGGTGTTTTCCTCTCCATTTTGCCAAAATGTTTTCAAGTTTTGTATCACATTAGGTTGGTCGGTGGCTCAGTGGCTAAAGTCTCTAGCAGACAGACGTTCGAGGCTCGGGTACGGAATCTTTTTTCTCAAGTACACGGGTATCTTTATGTGGCCACATGCCTTGTTGTGAATCAAGTGTGATGTGAGTTGCCTAGATGCCAATCCCGACGTCTGGTGCTAGCTTGAAGTGCGCACCGACCAACCGGGGTGGTGCTGTAGGTTTTCCAGGTTTTCCTACAGCTGAAAAGTGAATACACCACCGAAAACATCAGTAAGTCGCCCCGGAGCGCCACTGCAGATAATAATAATAGCCGTCCTCTACCCGCACAGGCTATGCCTTTGGGTACACTCTACGAGTGTTTATGAGGGAGTATTATTATTACATTATTCAATCTTGACAGTTAGAGCAAATCTAAAGTTTGGAAATTGATACACTGTGAAGTAATTTATAATCGTTATTCAGAACAGAACATTTCAGTTATTTCCTTAGCGCTGGGTGATATTTTTTTGTTCTTTCATTATTATTTCCAGTTTCGTTATGAAATAAAGATGGTCTAGTATGTGTTATTAGATTCTTGTTGTATTATGCAAAAAAGTGGTTGTTTTATATTGAACATATAACATGAAGACTATGACTTTAAAGGATCATCAATTTTTTGACTTCGTATCGGACATGTGTATCACTACAGAAGATCAAAACATTATAATAACAAAATGGGTGACCTCTCAAACGCAAGAATATGGGCTTTTTAATCTTTAATTAATTGGTGAATAAGCTAATAGAAGAGTCAATTGAACTAACAAAATAATTGATTGAGAAAAACAATATGACTAATTATTCGTTGGAGACATATGTCATATGAAATATATTATCTGATGACGTTTTGAATTACTAAATAATCCATTGGATCACGTCTCATTAAGGTATGTGAAGTTTGATGCTTTTCAAATTTCTAAACAACCAGTAACATTGTAGCTGAATTATTCAGTGGAAATATCTCACGGAATTGTTGGAAGACATGGTTTCATACCAAATCATTATTTTTTCGATGATAATGATAAAAATTGAATTATCTAATTTCTCATATTCAATTATAAGAGGTACTGATATAAAAGAAAAAAAGTGGAAAAGTTGATGAAAATGTTCCAATGGAATCAGAAGAGGAAAAACGAAGGAAAAACCGCTGACAGAAATGAGAAAGACATTGCCCAGAAGATTAGTATTTTTAACACTTGAGTTACTTGTATATCGATCATCAACAACTTGGTATGAGAAAACTAACAATATCTATTACACTACACAGCCTACTGTTAACATCCATATGCGAAGACGTGGCATGATTATAATGATTCAATTGTGTCCCCAATTTCACAAAAATCCCTCGTGAGCAGTGAGGCCTATGTTCTCTTCTATGAACAGAAAGGCACTTAATTTACAACTTTGTGATCACTTCGATACTACCGGAGGGCGCGCTGGTGTATCATTAAACCCAGGAAACACTCCCCACGTCCGTGGGGTGAATGATTACTGGGTCCGAGAATCATGCGCCCTGAGTAAACGGAGTGAACCAAGAATAACGGCCTTATGCATTCTTCCGGCTAGGTTTTCTGCCACATTAGAATTATTATTATATTTATTATATTTATCATTAAAATAGTAAATACATAATTTCATTATGTTCAAAAGTAACTCATTCATTTGATTACACTAATCTTGTTTTTCTTCGATATATAATCAAACCCACTCTTGTCAAACACTTCTATATTTCGGAAGGAATGTGATGTCACTATTGTTTAAACATGAGACGATTAATATGTTATTGCTACAACTCTATTTCATTCATGTTAAAACATTGTGAAGGTTGACCATTTTGTTAATCGCTTCCTTTTGTTCGGCGGTCTATTTACTCAAAGATAACCTTCATTTTTGTTGAGCTTTATGTAATCATAATTAACTTTCAGTTGAGACATATTCGTCTTGTTGAAAGGAGTGGAATGTTTGTAAATGGGACGAGTTTACAAATATTTATTCGATGTTCAATTTTTGAAAACATTGTTTCTCGCTAAAATATGCTTTTTAATCAAATCGGTTCCTGGATTGTCTTCAGCAGGATTCTATCCACCACCACCTTGGCGACAGTACTGAGCATTGAGATTGGACGGAAGTTCTCGATTCTCTCTTCAGTTTTTCCCTTGCTGTAGGATAGGGATAATCTCCGCAACCTTCAGACATTTCGGGTAGTGCTGCCACCATACCATTTGTCATATTAGTAGTAGAGATTCATTCGGAAGTTTCCTGAGCAGTATTGCATCGATCTTAGCTTTGCTGGGTGCATGGAACCTTTTTATCGTGTCACGAACCTTCCCAAAGTTTATTATTAACTTCAAGAAGATGTTCACTTTGTTAGTGTTTCAAAATTCTCTCTCTAAATATTTTCCCATTTTTGGAATCCGTCAACTCTTGTTTTTGACCGTTCCCTACGGCCGGGATGTATTTATGCCTTCTTCAGAAGCGTCGATTCCTGCTAGGGGGGGTTGTTCTGATATTTAGGTTTTCCAGCTTCCTTTTCCAGGCTTCATCCCTGTGGCTCTGAATTAAATCATTTATTTTCATCCGCAGGCTCATCATGTTTGCATGTCTGTGCCTGGAATCTTTTTGGTGATTGCTTCTTATTGATGTGATTATTGTCATGAACTTAAAGACTGGAATATGGTCTTTTTCACTTGCTTACTAGTCTGACATTTTGCTATTTTCTGACTTCAGAATTCATCAAGTAGTTTTGGTCATAAACTCATTTCATAATTCTTGAACTTTTGCTCTCCAAAATATGTTGGCACTATCGACTTTTCTGGATTCATACATCCAAAATGAGAGGTTTCTAGTTTGAACAACACACTTTTTCTCAAAAGAAAAGAAGGCATTCTATAGGTGGTCCCCATTCAGAACGAAATCTATCTATAAAAGCAATATCTATTGCACGTGGAGGGTTCCGATCAAACGTCGAACTTCGAAAATATATGAATATCACTCTTGATAGTTGCAAATATAACAATTCATTCTGACTATAGAATAGAATTCTATGAAATAACGTCAGAATGGGTCACTAATGATGATAACAAATTCGAAGAACATGTCCCAACGATGAGTTGTATTCCTTCCAAAATGGAAACAAGCATAACTCTCGCAATGTGTTAATACACGCTATTGATCACATAATGATTCTAGAATACTACTTCAGTAACTATTGTTGAGTTATTGGAGTACCGAAAATCCTCACTGGATGCGTACGTATTCCTTCCTGTACGAACTAAATAAGTGAGCAGGAGTACTGGATATAGTGGAAAAATTCATTTTTGAAGACAATCTATCAGAAAAAATGTCTGAATGAGTTGTTAAACGTTATTATGTAGATTTCAGAAATTGTTGATGGTTTGGATTCAGCCATAACATGTCTGATAGAATGTAGGCAGGAGGAATCTGTTGACTGGCCAGGTGGTACTCCAGACCTCAAGCCCTAAAATATTTTCCTCTTGGAATATTTGAGTTGGTGATTTATCAAATGAAATCTGCCAGTCGCTTAGAATTAGGACTTAAAATAACGCTAGAATATTCCGAAATAGATTACCACCAATATTTTTTTTATCAAAAATCTTTCTATGGTGTTCCAGAGACCTTAGAGATTTCGTAAGTTAGGCATCACCAAAGTATTATTCTCTAAAGCACCCTGAAGAAGCGGATATAAACATCATTTGGGAGATCTGACGATTGGTTTATTCGTTGGGCGTTGACACTATAATATCAATAAAGTACCTAATTGTTTAATAATCCGAGCAATGAATTATGTGCTAATCTTGTGGCAGCGATGTCAGTGAACCGGTATTATACATGCCAGATCCATCGAAATCAATTGGGGATCAGTTTAAATAGTTGAGGATTTAACTGTCGCTGAGATGTCGCCAGCCACCGATCACATATGTTGATAATAGTGCGTTTGGCATTCGCATGACCAGAGAAAGATAATAGACAAACATAGACAGAAACACTTCGTACGCAGATTCCTTACCTCATTTCGACGTGAAAAGTTTCTATCAATTCATACTCTAAAATCCATCCCCTCTAAGATACAGGGTGTCGGAAGTCAGAAAAAAATTATGATTTATTTATTTTTTTATTCAAAACTCCTGGAAGAAAATAATTGAAACTAATCTAGGTTTATCAGTGTGATAATTGGACACAGTGTTTAATTTTAGTAAAACAGTGGCGTAGTTACGTTTACGGTATATTTTCCTTCATATTTTCTTCAGACAAGTGAATTGACAACTGAGTGTTTGATATCATTTAGGCTCATAACAGTCATGACATTCCATGTTTCTGAGATATTTACCAAAAGCTGAAAGTATGTCCGATGAAGAATCGGGCAAAGATGTAATTTCCATTATACCATAATTGCAGAATTTTTTATAACATATCGGAGAACTTTTCATCCTCCTGAATACTTGAAAGATGGAAAAATTAAAAACATGGCGAGGGTAAATTACTTTTACATGTGTCAATTCACTTGTCTAAAAAAATATGAATGAAAATATGGCAACATACCACCGTATCTACTCCACTGCTTCACGAAAATTTAACACTATACCCAACTTCAAATTGATAAACCTAGATTAGTGTACCAAGTTTGAATTTTTTTGTTTTTATTTAGGATATACATTGATGAAAACTTCTCAACTCGAAACGAGGTGAAGAATCTGTGTACAAAGTTTGAGTAGCATTGAATTCGAAAAAAATATGCAATAAAAAAATACAAAATAACCTAGGTGAAAGGTTTCTTTTAAAAATTGCACATGAACGATAAAACATTGCTTTGGTATCAAAAATACAATTGGAAAATGGTTCTCCACACAACAAAAAACTAAAACTCTGTATGAAATACAATAAAATGTAATATGGA
Organism: Chrysolina americana; assembly: GCA_958502065.1. Taxonomy (NCBI): domain Eukaryota; kingdom Metazoa; phylum Arthropoda; class Insecta; order Coleoptera; family Chrysomelidae; genus Chrysolina; species Chrysolina americana. The sequence continues at coordinate 77,945,814 of OY293414.1, forward strand.
AAATGAATTGTTCAAACTGTCCTCAATGTTATGTGGGCCAGACTGGTCGATATTTGAAAAAGAGGTTATGCGAACACAATCCAACCGTCCCGTTGAACATTCTAGAGAATACGGTCATAGTATCGACTTTGCACACCCAAACATCTTTTTCACTTTCTACTCTTTATTTTTGTCGATGAATTTTAAAGAGCGTTTTAAATTTCATTATTGGAATATTATCCTGGAACGAACAGTGTTGTTAATTTATAAAACATTGAAACAATAAAATGGTTCACCCGATACATCCTGTGCTCCTGCGCAGTTAGTAGGTGTCCATTTGAAAGTTGCTTACAGTTAATACTGGAAAAACATATTGGAATGCAAAATAAATTGCTCAAAACTCATGTCCTCAACCTATCAACTCGCATTCTACATGGTGTTTCATAATTACCATGATCAATATGGAGTAGTGATTAAATTTTATGTTGTATCAGAAGAGAATATTCTCAGCTCACGTAATCCACTAGGAATAAGAACTTTGAATATTGAATGGTTGCTCTGCTGTCGCCACTCTGATAATAATAATAATACTCCCTCATAAACACGTAGGTATAGCCTGTGTAGGTAGAGGATTGCTGTTATTATTATTATTTCAAGTGGTGCTGAATTAGTTGAACTTTGACACATCATTATTAGTGGCTCTGAAAAGGAAGTCGAACAGCATTAAATTTCAGAAATTGATATAAAGGATAACATTTTTCATTATATTCGTTCTGAACTCCATTTTTTCTGTAGAAATGTCATTGGCACAGATTTTTCTTTTCGATAGGAGTGACAGTTTTTTAGAGAAAGTTTCTTTGATTTCTCGAAACAAAACAAATTAAAAGCAACATGGAAAATAAAAACCCATTTACATGGCGAAGCGGAATGGTCGTGGTGTTAGAGCGTTTGCTTCCCCCACCCAGGCGGCCCGGGTTCGATCCCCACCCCCTTCCACTGAGCTAAAGTGGTTCTGAATCCACTTGTACATAATAGGTTTGTTTTGGTTCTGAAAATTATCAGTCCTGGGACGTCAGGATTATGCGCAGTTGACGAGAAGTGTGCTCTTTAGGTTCATATTCGCTCACATTTTCTCAAATGCGCATGATCCTGACGTCCCAGGACTGATAATTTTCAGAACCAGAACAAAGCTATTATGTCAATCCCGGATCTCCCTTGTTCGCACAAGTTCTGCTTTTGAGGGGTTTTGATGATTAATAAAGACAATTTTTTTACAAATTTTCACATTGTTTAGTATGAAGAGAACTTGAAGGCGCATGCAAAGTCACACTACTGAATCATAAAATATAAAAATCGGCCTTAAAATTATTGACTACTAACCTGTAATGTGTAGGTTCTATACTCCTAGGTAGTCTTTCGTTGACTTCATCAGCCTCATCGTTCATTTCCGCCATTTGCGTTTTGGTTAAAGCTTCTGGAGGTTTTTCTCCATTACAATATCTAGGAACTAAGAAGAAAACTACAAGGCCCACCAGCACGGCCAGAAGTAAGGCACCTATCCCCATTAAGACACACAATGGTTTCGATATCACAACTCCTTTTCCGCTACTCTGATTTATCGTATATTTCTTTTGGTTAGTGTTGTTTTCCAGGTCCACGGTGGACGGCACACCTGAAAAAAAGGGTTACTTTAGAATTGAAAGGTTTGTAAAGAATATCAAGTGATCCAAAAAAATATTATGTTCTGTATCGCCACGGTAAATAATAATAATAGCCGTTCTCTTCCGCACAGAGGCTATATGCCTTTGAATATACCTTACAAGGGAACATTATTATTCATCTCATACTGAATGTGTCAGATCATAGTCCTTTATCAACCTTTTGTAACACGTCTCAAAATCGATTCTCTTTTTATGACTGCCTGTAGTGGCGCTGTAGATTTTTCCTAATAGTAATAATAGTCGTCCTCTAGCCACACACACAGGCTATGCCTTTCGAAACACTTATCGTAGTTTATCTATTACTAATACGGCGTTTCAATTTCAAATCTTCCTGACTGCGGTTCTGATACGAAGGTAATTGAAAATTTTATGATTTGGCTGAAATAGGAATTTCTTGTTTGAAAATAATTATGCGTAATTTCTCGACTAGGTAGGTGGAGGTAAAATGTTAATAACTTTGTGTGGGCATAACATTTTAACGGTGGCAATTGAATAACAATAAAGTTTACATTATTATTCACTTCGTTATACGTCAGACTATTTTTGTATAGTGAATCAGAAGATGACGCAATAATTGCAACAATAGAAAATGTGTGCGTCCATTGGAATATATACAGGGCAATTCAAATTCGAGCCTATGCATTTGTATCTCGGAAACAGTAGAATATAGAAGGGTGGTTGAAACGAGGAAAAATTGCTTACTCCGGAGGTCAATTACGTGCAATGAAAAAATCTGATCTAGTTTGTTTAGTTCTGGAATTATACCGGAGACACAGAAAATTTCAATGTCTATATCTTTTTATTTTGCCAAAGTAACTTCTTGTAGATAGATCATCCAAATATGTGAATAAAAATTATATTCAAAGTATCGTACGAATTGGGCTACGCTCAACTTTTTATTGTCAAATACAGACCTGTTTCTTCTATTGATTTTATTTGAAAAGCTAAGACTGATTGATTTTTTTATTAGTCGTAGTATTTTCATTTAAACTGAAGAGTGTTTTGTAAATATTGAACCATTATCAGTAAAAAAAAATCAATTCTATAACAGTTGTAATTGATTGTCATTGGTTCACTTCTTATTCTCTGATATTTTTCAATTACAGTAGTTCTGAAATTTTACTCGCGATAGCTCGATATTTCCAAAACATTCTGTAGTTCAGATGAAACAAAATACTACGCCAATATGAAATACGACTCTTGGCATCAGAAAAAAATCAATAAAAAATATAGCTCCTTATCTGAAATTTGAAAATGAAAAATTCATTTTTATTCGCATATTTGGATAGTCTTCAAAAAGTTTCTATGGCAAAGAGCTAATTTATTCAAAAATCTTCACAAAATGAAGAGATACAGGTGAAACAAAATTTCACAATTTTCCATTTTTTCCTGTATAACTTCAGAATTGAAGAATCTAGATCACATTTTTTTGTTTCACGTAATTGATCTCTGAAATACGCAACTTTTCCTCCATTCAACTACCCACTCGCATTTGAACAGCACTGTATAATTTCTACCATTGAGAAAACATTATTTCTTTGGAAACGAAAATAACTTTTTTATGACAGATCTATATTTCAAAATAACCTATGGATGTATACAGTGTGTCATAATCCAGAGGCCTTTAATATGGAGTATGCAGAAGTGAGGTATCTTTTTCGGGTTTCGAGATATTTTGAATTTCGGAATTGGTTTTCATTTATTTCTAACGTTAATTTAAAAGATATCAGAAGATTATAAATACATTTGCTTTGTTACTTTTTCAGCTCAACACGATGACGTCTACAGATTTCCACTTCGGCGTTTCGTTTCCGACGAACTCTTATCAACTTTTTTTTATACGGCACTGTTGATTAGCTTTTTCGATCATTGGAAAATGGGAAAATGAGGCAAACATCTGTCAAAAAACAACTACTTCTCTGGCTAATATCACAACGGACATTGAACTACATCTGACACATATTTGTACAACGTTCACAAATATTTGTTAGATGTAGTTAATATTCCATTTTCAGAATATGGAACGTTAAAATACCTAGAAAACCATTTCGAGAGATATGTTGTAAAGTTTGAAACTGAATAATAAAACAAATCTCTGTGTACAACTTTTTTTGTAAATTGGTTATATGACATTTGAGTTATTCTAGAATCTTGTGGACGTTGGGTGTAACAGTTCCATATTTGTTGATATTGGAAAACTGTAATTAGTTCAATATCCACATAAAAATTTGAGCCAAAACCGAAGGATGAATTGTAACACTATGAAACTTGACTCGTGACTTCTTGACATCATGTTTAGTTGAAAAAAAAAATTGTTTACCAAAAAATCAGGGGTGGAACACAAAAAAGTTTTGACTTCAATAAAAATTAAAAAAAATGGAGTTTTCTCGAAAAGTAAAAAGACTATCGTAAAAAAATTTATCGTTTAAACAGAATGAGTTTTTGGACAACCTCTGAATTTTTTAAAATTATAACACAATTCAGAGTTGTTTTTGTGAGTTCAATAACAGAAATGTAAAGTGCAAACATTCAGCTTGAAATTGCATACTTTATTTTTCATGCAGGCTGTGTATAAGCGATTATTTTCAACATTTACTGGCTGAGATGTCGGAATTTTGAGGGAGTTGAAAATGGGGTTTCTTTTTTGGCGTGTGTAAGTGAGACTTGTCTCACTACTCTTAAATCATTGCCTAGCGTCTAAAGAGGTTCCTGCTTCAGTGCAATAATTCCGGATTAATTGAAACATCTATGATTTCTGCAGCCTTCGTGAAAAACGCAGTTGGATTATGTAACGTGGTAAAAACAACCACTTAGGTACTCAAATATCTACATGTTATACAGTGTGTTTCACTTCTCATGGAAACACCCTCGTATCTTTTATAATTTTTGACGAAATATCATGAAATTCTCAGGATCGATAGATACACTAGAGATGAACTCTCTGCACGAAAGGGGTCATCCTACGTGATATACACTGCTCTCCAGCAGCGATGAAACCACCCAATTTTCCGGAAAGTAATATTAGGGAGCAAAATTGGCCAAAAATTCTTTCGGATTCGTGCTCAGGATCCCAAAATTACTACTAATACACTAAAATTCAGTTCTGAAAAATTCAATTTTTTTTCACTTACTTCACGTATGATGACCCCTTTCGTGTAGAGAGTTCATCTCTAGTGTATCTATCGATCCTGAAAATTTCATGGTTCTACGTCATAAATTACGGAAGATACGGGGGCGTTTCCATGAGAAGTGAAACAAATTTGAATTTTTTAGGACTGAAAATTTTTCAAGAAACAGGAGTATTAGTAGTAATTCGGGGATCCTAAACACGAATCCGAAGGAACGTTTGGACCCCTAATATTAGTTTCTGGAAAAATGGGTGGTTCCATCGCTATTTTCGGGCAGTGAAAATCACGTAGGATGACGCCTTCTGTGTAGCGAGTTCATTTATAGTGAATCTATCAATCCTGAAAATTTCATGGTTCTACGTTGAAAATTACGGAAGATACGGGTTTCCATGAGAAGTGAAACACACTGTATTTGCATGAAAAAGTAGAAGTCTTCACGACCAAAATACACTTTCATTTTGAATTTTTTGATAATTTTTAGCAAAGCTATGACACATTTAACATTCGGCACCGCCGGAACTTGCACCGGCGGGCTAACACGAGCCTGAAATTTGATGTCCGCGTTCAAGCACGTTTTCTGAGATTTTATAGGGAATTACAGAGGATCATTCTTGTAGAGAATTGAATGATCTTCAACCCTATTCAAACCATATTTTTTTAAACCTAAGATAAATCCGAAAGAGTACAATTTTTTTTTCAAATCAGTTTTTTTTGGGTTCCACCCCCGGAATTTTGGTAAACAATTTTTTTTCTTATTTGACATGGTATCAACTACTAGCATGCCAAATTTGGTGGTGTTACAACCGATTCTCGTCTCAAAACTGAGTAGACTGTACTAAATATTAAACATCGATAGCTGAAAAAATATCTAACATCAGATAAAAAAAAAATATATTATTGCATTTGATTTTTCAGTTGAATAAAAAAAATATCATTCATTCAACCGAAACCTATTTCAAAACATGACGATTTCATTTTCTTACGAAATTATGACTATTTGGTCGATATTGTTCATAATTAATCTCACATTAACTTTGAAACATACATTAGTAACAATTATCACGTTATTGTTCGACCTTGATCTATTACATGTTACTTCATCAGTCATCTTCATTGAACTTTAGTGGGTAATTCCACAAAATTAAAATAGAATTATTAAGCATTATTACTAAATTTCTAGATGCTGTCAGATTCTCAAATAACTTTTACAAATTTCAAAGCTTTGCTGTCCCTGACAACACTTTCAGCATTCTTACAAAGAAGCAAGAGAACAAACTAAATTTAACAGATGAACAATGAAAGTTTATCTTCCAATAGGAAACGTAAAATTCAAAATTCACTTTGCATTCTATCAATATTGATTTGAATCGAAATGTTACAAATCCCGCATTGAATTATAAGAAATTTCTATACGCACTGATTAGATATCAAATAACGATAACGAATTTTCCTAGGAATATCTTTCAGAAGCTTGAAATTCAAAAACAAAAAGTGAAACGACTTTGAGTCCCAATAGTTGACCTATTTTTGGCAAAAGCAAATACATTTATTTTTCTTGGGTCCATGCAAGTAACATCCTAGGAGATGAAAATGATAAAATGAATAGAGGGATATTTGTAATCAATGGTCATCGTGACTCATCTGTAACATATTGCTAAATTTTTTAAATGCGTAATATTTTAACATTCTTTCAGTCAACGACTTTGTCAATGTGACAATTTGGCAATCTTGGTTGTATGTTTCGATTGCTTGAACACTTAATCATGCAGGAGATAATGGTCCTGTGATATTTCTGTATTTGCCTTTCGTTTATGACAAATAGAGAGTCCTGTATCAAATTCGTCCGTTACTGAAATAAAAATGTGATCCCGGTGGCATATTAATAAATTGTGCAGTGCCAAGAATTTTGCTGGTAATTTTTTCTCAACACATCAGCTCGTTATTAATCGTTTTATGGATGGTTGGCACCATTTTGTTTATAAAAATGCGCCTCTCGTAATATTATAAAATTTTAAAATAAACTGCCAACATGTGACATGGATTGTATTTCTTTGGGTCAGGGTTAAATGATATCGACGGTAATGAATCGTTGGGAACAATAATAATAGAAAAATATTCACGCACTTGGAATATGTCTTGAATGTTTTCTATGAAAAACTTGGTAAATTATAATTTTTCGAAACAACGTAATAGTTGCGTATATTCTAAGTGAAATGTGTCATATCAATGTGGCCACTTTATTTAGTTAGTTATTAGGAATCGTGTTGAAATTATTCATCTTAACATCTAGAAACAATCAATCAATCAAAATAAGCTTCATTATCAAAGAATAGTTTTTTTATTGACAAAGTGTGTATAAATAAAGGTATAAATAAAGGTATCTCAAGGTTCATTTCTGTAAAACTAAAAAACACTTTGAAAAACAGTACAACTGCATACCCCCTAGAATGGGATACCGTATCGTAAATGTGACTCTACTAAAGAGTAGTATATTTTCTTTGCGATAGAGTATCCTAGTTCTTGTGTAGCTATTTGTAGAGAACAGATTTGTATTTATCGATACCCCCAACGAACAAAGCCGTAACTAAAGTTACAGCTATTTTCAGTTATAGATGTAGGCATATTCAGCTTAAAAAACTGATGCTGACGATAAAAAAGCCGTATCTCTAGACCAAGTAGTTACGAAGAAATCTACTTGAAAAAAAGTTGATTTCAATTTAAATATTGAAGAAAAATTTCAGTATTTTGGCTCTCCTGAAAAATTATGAAAAATGAGTTACGTCTTTGTTCGTTGGGAGTGTCGATATGCTGTTTTCGATATTCTGATCGTTTGATAGAATATCAGCGATTGCGCATTTGAATGATACCATCTTAGTTTTTAATAGATTTAATGACAAAAGTTCGCACCACTCTTTGACTCTTTTTATATATTGTTACGATTCGCTTAATAACATGCCGAGCACACAACTAAAACTGTTTATTTCTTACTTCACTAAAAACATACAACTACTTCACTGACTAATAAAACACTTAGATCTATACAACAATACAACTAGCTGAATATTCCAAACACCTATATACTTCTTCAAAAACTGCTTATCACTTCTTCATAAAAACTTCTTAATCACAACTTCTCTTCATTAAACTTCCCCTGAGTGACATGTCTGTCGCTTTATACACTCGAGCCGTGCGTATGCCAGATTCTTCGCGACAGTTCCGTTATCCCGAATATTCAATACCGACAATTATCTGCCTTTTTCTAGGAAACAATTATCGACGATACGCTTGCGAGTTGATTCAGCGGCGTAGCTAGGGGATTTTTATCAATCTCGTAACATTATCACCCTCTCAATTTTGGTTGTCCTGATCAATCAATGTGTCGTTGTCACCATTATAACGTTTGAGTCTCTCTAAGTGAATGACCTTCATTTTCGCTCTCGGGCTGCGTTGAATCCAATAGACCACGTCGTTTATTCTCTTTACTATCGTATAGGGTCCTTCCCAAGATGGTGTTGATTTGGGAGACACTCCTTTCTTGAGACGAGGGTCGTACAGTCATACTCGATCTCCTTCTTTAAATCCACCAGTATTAGCCTTAAGATCGTATCGAGTCTTCATTCTGTCACTGGTTATCTTCAATATTTTTCTTGCAAAACCGTGAATCCCATTCAAACTATCTCGCAGCTCGTCTGCATAATCCTATATCTCTTCTTCTTCAGCACTTGGTGATCCGAACACCAAGTCACAGGGCAACCGAAGTTTTCTCCCGAAGATAATGCTAGCTAGAGTGAGCTTTGTGGAATCGTGCACAGAGGTCCTGTAAGCTATCAAGAATAGTGGAAGATATCGATCCCAGTTCTTTTGATGCTCCTCTACTACTTAGGAAAGATGTTCTTCCATAGTCCTATTGAACCTTTCAACCATGCCATCAGACTGAGGGTGGAGTGCAGTTTTTCTGGTCTTGCTAATTCCCATCAATTCATAAACATCATTGAATAAGTTCGATTCAAAATTCCTTCCTTGATCGGAATGTGGCCCCATTGGCACTCCAAACCTTGAAAACATGTTATCCACCAGAGCTCCTGCAACTGTGGATGCTTCTTGATTGGGTAAGGCATAAGCTTCAACCCATTTGCTGAAGTAATCCATGGCAACGAGGATGTATCTGTTGCCATCATTCGTCATTGGAAACGGTCCGGCTACATCAATGGCGATTCGTTCGAAGGGAGCACCTACATTGTATTGTTTCATCTCTCCTCTCAATCTTGTCTTGGGACCTTTGCTTACTTCACACTTTGGACATCTTCGGCACCATCTCTCTACATCTTCATGACATTGGACCCAGTAAAATCTCTGCTGTATTTTATCCAAAGTGTTATTCACTCAAAATGTCCACCTGATTTGCTGCCATGAATCTCCTCCAAGACATCACTTATTCTCGACGTAGGTACAACCAATTGAGAAATCACTTTTCTGCCGAGATTCCCAAGCTCTCTTCATGAGACCATTCTCAACAATCAGGAAATCCCACAATGCCTTGAAACAACCTGGTGATAGTAAGGAGATTTCCTTCTAGGTGGGTCTTTTCGCTCCGCTTTCCTTCCATCGTAGAAAATCTGCAACGTTTGGATCACTTTCTTGGTCCTGCCTCATTTTTACTGTGGTCCAATTGTCGTCAACCATTAATCTCACTTGGTTGATCCCTTTGCGACGTACAATTCGCTCACAAGTACCCGAACCTGGATTTCTGGACAAGGCATCTACGTTGTTAGGCAATTCAGTTATGCTTAGCCTCTTAACTTTATTATTGCTAGTCGGCATGCGCCCCGATATCAAATTGGTTGTTCTCATTATTTTCACTGGTAGCGAACGTGGTGGCATTCTTACCCTGTAGTCTCTAATACAATGTCCCAATTTTCCACATCGATAGCAAGCCCTGTTCTCCTGAGTGCTCATTCTGCTTTTCAAAGATTTAATGGCATCCAGAACCTCCTCCAATAAACTGGTAACTGCACCGCTATCTGTTTCTTGAAATCTCCCGGTGCTTCTGGGTAAGCCAGCTGAATTAGGCGTCTCACATCCGATTCAAATTCCTGCAGACTCTCACCTGATTTCTGAGTGCGCGTTTTCATTTTAGCCCGATACAGCTGTTCTCAATGTGGATCGCCATACCGCAACTCTAATGCAGTAATCAGGTCTTTATATTTATTTTGTTATTCGATGGGTATCGTCTGCAACATACCCAAAGCTGGCCCTCTCAAAGCTACTATAAGTGCTGTAGCTTTTTCTTCTTCGCTCCATCCATTAGCCACTGCTGCAGCTTCAAATTGTCGGCGATACATGGACCAAGATGACTGTCCATCAAAAGTCGGTGGTGTTACGGAAATACCTGATGTGGCAACCCTGTTTCGACGATCTTGATTCTTGAGGAGAGCTATCTGGTTTTCAAGTCCTTTTATCTCCTCTCGCACTGTATCCACTTTCTTATTGAGCTCATTGTCGATTTTCTTGACGTCTTCCTTCAGTTCCTCCATTTGTAATTCGGTTTTCTGTAATACACATTGGAAGAACTTGTCTTGATGTTCTAGAACCATCCTCCTTATCTATATGCCATATTATGTCAAGCGTTGTCAGATCATTCACATACAGTGCGAACAGAATTGGACCTAAGACCGATCCTTGTGGAACACCACACTGTATATTGCCCAAGCTGGATACATATTTTGTCTCAACAAGCTGTGTCCGACCAAATAAATATGTCGTGAACCAATCATGTGCTCTATTTCGAAAGCCGTAACGATGAAGTTTCCGCAACAGTATCTCATGATGTACACAGTAAAATGCCTTGAATAAATTGAAAAACATAGTCGTGGCAACTCCACCATCGTTGATCCCATCAGTATACAGTTCACACAGAAGTGAAAAAATTGCATCATTGGCGTTCTTATTGCACTGAAATCCAAACTGTTTAATGCTCGATATATCGCACGCCTGCAAAAAGTCAAAGATTGTCTTCATGACAAGTTTTTCGATGATTTTGGCTGGGAATAAGAGAAATGGGCCTGAAATTCATAAGAGAGTCCATTTTGAGAAAAGAAGGAAACATGCTTTCTTTGAAAGATTCATTTATCAAAGATACTATTATTTGGAAGATTTTCGAAAACACTAACAGAAATTTCATTAATTCCTGTTGTGGTTTTATGTTTAATGTAGTGTAACGTTTCTTTCAATTCATCGATATTAGTGTCATACAAAATTAAGTTTTCATTAACACTCACGTTTGCTGAGTTTACTAAGGAGAACTTTTGTGGGCGAATGTAAAATCTTGTGTTAGGCTCGAAGGCATAAGAGTTCATTGGTAATTAGTACTATAAACATTCACCACATCTCACCCCCAAAACACCCAAAGAACAATTTTGAAAGAAATTGGCAATGACCAAAAACAATTTAACAGAAAAATTACATGGTGCAATAGTGTATGACGATGTTTGGAACTGCGAGCTTAACACCTACGAGTAGATTTACAAGATCTCAAATGACGGGAGGTACTTAGGCAGTTGAAACAAAGTTTCGAATTATTGCAAAAATTGTATTTTTCTGAAAGTGGTTTAGCGGCAGAACATGTATACAGTGAATTAATTTATTTACAGAAAATACAAGTGTAAGGTGATTTATTAGTAAATAGCGAGGTACTGCAAGCAGAGGCGGTATTATTCGCCCAACAGAGGGATTTACGAAATGAACGATTTGTAAAATTATGTTTTTTTCCCAAGACGGTGCAGACGAGTTTATGGTCTCTAAAACCATGCAATGACCACTGATAAAGTCGACAAGTTGTTTGAACGTAGGGATTTCAGTTGAATGGTGTTCCATTTCAAAGCGTATTAAAGTATTGTTAGCTAGACGTATCAAGAGCATCATGGCAAATATGAAATGAAACGTCATTAACAAACAACAAAATCGATCCTTGTGGAACACCTGAAGTAGCGGTGAATTCGAAGATACGTTGTCGAATTGTATGAATTCTATTCTGTTTGATAAAGAGCAGTGAAAAAAATCAAGAATGTTGTTTGTGAAACCGAAAGCTTTCAACTTCAAGATCAAAACGTGGTGGTTAACTCTACAGAATGCCTTAGCCAAGTCAGTGTATATAATATCTATATGACACGTTCCCGGCGAGATATTGATACTGAAACTTTATGACGTAATTCTATATACACTGTTTTAACCTTATAGGGATCGCATGAAAGAGGGGCGACACCACTTGACGGAAGACCATAAAACTAATATGAAATATGGTGGATTACGTAATCCAATCTCCGCAATAAAACCTATACAATAGGTAAAGTCGTCGGCAAGTATTCAACAAAAAACAACTACTGCCCCCTACGACCATTGAATTATATTTGTTTAATACTTGGCAAAGTTTTCTACAAGAACCACTTTGCAATGCATTTCAAATATCAAAGCTGAAATTATTTTTCGATTTAATTGGGGGAACACCTCCGTACCGGTTTCATGGTCATTGCCGATCATCAGCGAAGGCTAGTTCGACCCAATTGAATCGAAAAATCCTTTCATCCTAATTGGAAATCCCTGAGACAAACACTGAGGTATGAATTCAGTGCCATCTCTGGGTTCCAGTTTAAAATGCACTCCGACTACGTGTCGACTTCAACATGAAGCCAGAAACATCATCATCATTTGAAAGATTGGTTGAAACATTACCATGATGTTTCATAAACTCATCGAAAATATCATTTAAATCTCCCTAACGTACCTTGATAAATAACACTTTTTTTTGTTTTATCGGTTTTTGCAGTTATATCGATACCGTTCAGAAAACTTTAACTAATTCCTGATGAGCAGGTACAAAAAATCGAAATATGATCGAAAATTTCACTCTATATGTGTTGAAATGTCCAAAAGAGGTGTGGAATTATAGTTGAATTACAGCGGTAATCCACCTACTATGTGGATAATCTCTGTGATTTTTAAGTAAAAATCCGGCACGAAGGACCAACTTTTTCGGAACGGTAGCTCGGTGCTATGGAGAAATTAATTGGACTATAATTAAGCGAAAAGACTTTGATATTAAGCGATTACTATAACTGGCAGTATCCAGATTCTATGAACGTCATAAATTGGGCATCTAGGAACTATCCACAATGGTTCACTTCGGTAATGAACGCGTGAAAAAACTAAGGGTTTTCTAATGAACACTCGTTCTCAGTATATCTTGGTATTGATCAGGGTCGGCAGGTCAACAGGTACTGCTTCTGTTCTCACGTTTCAAATGGAAGTGAGGAGGGAGGGTAGCCTAGTGCCACTTAAGTAGCACGAATATATGAATATGGTTAGGTGAGAATTAGTGATTTTTCGACATTCCGGAATATGATTTACTTCTGAGGTTGTATGTAATAAAAAAAAGTCATTTATGTAAATAATGAATGAGAAGCACAGAGAGAGCTTCGAGGAAGTTAAATGAAATCTTGTAATAAAAAAATATTGAATGCTGATCTTGTTTTTGTCAGTTCGACACAAATATTCGATATTATGAAAAACCATATTTTGTAGTTGGAATTATTCATTATCTGGTATCGGTGTTCGCAGTTTTCAAATGAGTCAAAGTATGGGCCGCGGTGGTGTGCGGGTTGAGTTGTCGCCTCATAAGCCAAAGAGCGTGAGTTCGAATCTCAGCATTGCCACCGGTCTCGTGCATGGCATCACACGTATTAAAAGGTAAGGGCTACGTCTTCCCCTAGCTCGCACAAGTCTCTGACTTTTGAGGGTTGCACGTAGGGGTGCAACCGGTTGACGGATATAACAATTTTAACAAAAAACAATAATATACACGTAACATAGCTTGAAATGTTTCCATGAATCTTCCACCAATATATTCATCTGGTAAATAATGAATATTTTTCCGTAACACAAGCAGTAAGGAACACAAACATGTCTTTGCGAGTGACTAAATGTGGAGTAAGGTCAGAGAACGCTACACGTAGGATGTAGGTGTAAAAATATTTACAAGATCCATGACACGGCTGTGTAGTATTACCGATAGATGGCCAATTCACTTAATAGCTCTGCATCGTTATTAGATAACATCCGTTCATCGATAATTAGGTTCAACAACATACAATTATAATATAGTGCGGTACAGAAACTGAATAGTTTGCCTCAAATACATTTCAATTCTAAACATACCAGGATAAGTTTTTCCTTGAATTGTGTTAATTCTTACTGCAATTTGTAGCTGATCATCGATACTTTTCATTATTCCACATTGGGAAGTCGAAAAATCAGGTGAATTCAATTTCTGGTGGAGAATCACCTCATGAGTTTTTATTCTGTTTCAGTATATCTTACTCCTCTTGGTCTTGTTCTCTTCTCATTTCTTGTTCGTTACATTTCTTCTTGGTATCTTGTTGTGTAAGATGGCGCAGTAGGTAACTTTTCAACTCGTTCTTGCTGCTATTGCAATTTTTGTAACAATACTCGTATTACAGAATATATGCAGAATAGTGCTCAGGCACAAGGTTAGTTCAGAGTTAACATTCATCTGCATTATATTAAAGCGTATCATCAGCCAAATTATATTTCTCCATGTTTATATACGTGTAGAGCGAATGAATGCACTCACTATATATGTACACAAAAAGTAAGTATGAACAGAACAGTAAGTACCTTGAGAAACAACACAATGAAACATTTTTTCACACCTTTGCAGTGGTCTACTTTGACAACCACTGGTAAGATCAAAAATGCACTCAGTGCTAGTCTACTTTTCTCGATGAATCGATAAAACACGCTCGTTGATGTAGAGAATGCGTTTATGAAGTGTTTCATTTAGATTAGATACAACTTGTTCAAGTTGAAAATGTTTTAATGGAAATTTTAGAATCAATTGTGAATTCACATGATAATCAAATTTACTTTTCTTCTTACAATTCACGAGCGCCCACCATATGGTTTATCAAACATATATATCTGTTCATTAGAAGCTTGTATTTTTAATGAATGAATACATCATGTTCTGATTAAAAACAAAGTTATAGATAGAAAGTGTGAGTGTGACTTTGAAAGAATATTTTGTGTTCACAAAAAAATTCATTTGCATTATTTTTATTAAATCATTCATTTGCCATTATTCAAAAGATACGTTGACAGTCTAAACACTGAATTAAATCTAGTTTTAGTATGTGTTCGAAAAATAATTGTATAAATTAAAAATTAATACCTACAACAAAAACAACATACAAAAAAATGCAATATTTTTTCAATCTATGGTAGTAAGGGGTCCCTTCATGACTAGCAGCGGGGCCCAAAAACTCATATGGAGGGCCTGAAAAAATATGCGGGGTACTTTAAGCCGCGTATCGATTTTGCGAGGCAGCCTCAACGGGTGATTTTCAACGGAAATGAGGCAAGCACGCGAGGCAGAGCGAGCCGTCAGTCAGCGCGAGGCACTCCACCATGACGCGGCAGAAATAACGACAAAGCACGGTACAAACAGCGCGAGGCGCCTTTGAGCACGACCAAAAACCGACTGTCGATGGCTCATCCTGAGGCTGCCTCAGGGTGAGGCAACTTCAGGTGCGAGGCAGGTATCGATTTTGCGAAGCATGCCTCGCGCTAAAATATAATGATAATAATAACTGACTCGATTATTGCAAGGCATTTGATACAACATCGCATGATCTCATCATGCATTTAATCAGATGCCTTGGGGTACCCGATCAAAGAATGAGATGCAGTGAACTATAACATCTGGTCAAGTCAGAAGGCGACCGAAAGTATAATCAATGTGTATGGTTTCCGGGCTTTTGGGGCCGTGGCTGTCCACCTCCGTGAAGGCGGTTTCTACAGACGTTTCGCTGAAAACACGCTGAAGATGCTCACCACAGTTATGAGCAAAACGTGAACCGACCATGGACCCAAAGCACGGAAACCATACTCCTTGATTAGAGCAGGTTATCTTTAGAAGGGGGCCGGCGTGTTTCAAGGGGACTCCCTCAGCCCTTTTCTCTTTTGCATTTCCTTATTGCCATTGTCCGTCGCACTACGAAAAATCCGCGGATGCATCTGCAGCACCCCCAGCAACCGGAGGCTTGAGGTCATCCATCTGTTCTACTTGTATGACCTCAAACTATATGGAATACGAAGAGGACGATCAGCTCGGAGACGGAAATATCCTACATCATCTGGATGCCGGATAGACGTGTACTTCAACTAATATGCTTATCGTTCCGAGTCTACTTTACTCCTTTGAAGTCAGAGAGAGCTGCGACAATTCGACGTAAAAACTCACAAAATGATGCATCCTCATAGGAGCTTAATCGTCTATTCCACGGTTATACTTCCCCATATTGAAGCATTATTTTCAAGGCAGCAACCCGTGCAGCCGATGAACTCGTCTCGTATTCGACACTGAACGGACGAACCCAAACTCTGTCCGAGTTAGAACCCGTTCAGCAAAAAACCCACGGTAAAGCTGGGGAGAGTGAGAGCCTCCTACAGCTACATAAGATAAGCCAAGCCAATTCAAAAACATTGAAGACCTTGGCTTATCCAGAAAACTGACCTTCGCATTTCACAGTTCAAGTGGGCTGAAGTAGGAAAGCGAGGGATTCATAATGGTCTGCCAAAATGGTGTATTCAATACCCTTGTCCTGGTACTAGATGCATAGCATGTCTATAATGCACATATAAACACAGTAGATTTACAAATACTATCATAGTAACTGATCGACTCTATATTAAATCTCTCAACTAAAAATTTATTCTTGTGCCATGATTATGAATACTAGATCTGGTCGAAAAGCTGTTATAGTGACTGAATACATAAACATCTTCAAAGATGAAAAGTGATGGTAGCGTTAAAATTTAACAAGTTTTTAAATATGGTACTTTTCAGTTGATGAACAAGGTAGTGATAAATCGAACGAAGTTCGAGAAGTGTGTTTACGAAAAGGTATCAAATGAATGAAAAGAAATAATTCCGACTACAGTTGATAATATCCTTCTAAATACTTAAAATAATTTAAAAAACAGACATTTTTAACTTCTGACTTAATCATTCATTCATGTCTTTGATGTCTTTATTTTCCTTCTTTTCGATCCGTATAATGAAATAATCAGGAAAAAACATTTGTACTTGGCTCGCAAATAATTTTCTCATTTTAATCTCAGTATTCGTCTTTCATTTGACAGGTGTATGTGTTACTGTTATAATTGTTCGATGTATCTAAAAATGCATGCTATAAAAATTATTTCAATCAAACACCGGAGAATTAATGTTTGGTGAGTTCTCCTAAATATCACAAATTTTTTTAAAAATCTATTGTAACAGAGCCCTGATGATGAATTAAATATAGTTCGAAACGTTGGCAGAAAAAAACAATAGTCTTTTTCCGATTCTATTGATCCACATCCCAACCAAACCTCCAGCAAATTCAGGATCATTAAACTTATCAGTTATGAATATTGTCTATTAAAAAATCTATTTGAATAAACACAATAATCAATTGTTGAAGCAAAGATTGAATAACTTAGGAGATATTATCAAAAATTGTCAAAAAATGATGAATTGTTTCGAAATTTTCTGAAAAATATGTCAAAATTAAAATGCGAAGAATAACACGTGATTTCGTGATTAACGGTTTGTACTATTTTGAAGAACTTTGAATCAAATTTCACTGAATCCAATTCATATAAAAAATGCTAGTGGATGCAATCCTAATTGGATTCGCTGCATATAGAGAAAATCCCAGATTTTGAGAATTTTTATGTCACAAAAGGCTGTTCAAAAAGTTATTATTACTTTTATTATTTGCGAAATTTGATCTTTGTTTTCTTTAAATTTGTTCATTCGATCAACCATTACGAGCAACCCTCAGAAGTATCCGAGTGACTTGTGCGAGATACGGAAGACGAGGCCCTTACTTATCAACGTATGATGCCATGCCTTGCGTTATAGTATGTACTATTATTATATTTCAAAAATTCCGTACGAGACTTGTTACTCATTTCGAACTCCACCAATATAAACAAACTAAAAATAAGTTGGTGAATCGGATCACATCTGAGATAAAAATAATATACCTTGGTTGTAGTAGCCGACCATGGTCTTTATTTTGATTCTTCACCCAATTTCGAAATGTCACTCTTATTAACACATTCCACCGGCACCTGCCACTCAAGAGATAGATACACGTAGCACGCGTCTGACAAGCGTCCCGACGTCGTTTATCCGGAAGCGCGGCCAACTAAGACTATAGGTTGGCGAAAAAGATTTTGCGCGATTATCTCGGATGAGCCCGCTGAATATGCTGAAAACTCGCGCAGGATTCCACTGTTTCAGGTATAATGAAGACGGAAGAATCGCGAAGTTGAATGATTGGGTTATTGGGTATGTATGTTTGCGTAAGTTTATTTTTGGGCTTGATTTGATTATTTATTGAAGGTTTTTTGTGTGAGCGATAAGGGTCACTTGATTTTCATTCAGTAGAGCTCTATAATCTTATGCTGGTATCTATAGTGAGTTCGGTTCCAGTGGCGTACGATCTCTCATACAATAAACTGAATTTTTATTTTGATATTATTCAATAGTGGGTATTATGCCCTACTACAGATGAAAAATATCTTCAATAAGCTTCAACTCATGAACATTTACTATGCCCTCATTTATCCCCATGCATCCTATAACAATTGTCTACGATAATGCGGTTTCACCTCAAATATTGCTGATATCTCAAAAGTGAACAATTCGCCCAACTTTCGGAATCGAACGCACAGATTCCTGTGAACCATTCTTCATTGAAAACAACGTCTTCACTGTACCATGCATATACCAAAACGATAATGCAAGGAGTGTTGCCATTGGTTCTTTGGAAAATATTTGTATGATGACACATTTCCATACAACATTCTGTATATTGACGAAAGCCGTTTCACTAATTTGGAACATTTGAACAGAAATGATAAGCGATATTGGCCCGATGCAAATTCACAACGGTTTGGTTTCAATTGTTGAGTTGGGATTTTAGGGGACAGAATTTTTGGCCCAATAATGTTTGACGGTCCCCTGACAGGGGCTAGATATCTAATTTTCCTCACGCAGGGAATTGAGGATTTCTTGGACGAAGTTCCATTGATGAATCGAGTTGGATTGGTATTGGTAGATATGGCTGCGGCCTAATTAGATCTATTGTGCCCCATCTTCTTCTGCTCTTTCAAGGTGTTCTCGTTTACAGCAGAACCTCAAGCCCCAATTCCTTTAGGAATTTTGGGATTTTGAGGGGGTCTAATCATGGTATTTTTCCCACAGTCAGCTGGTGTGATCCCAGTATATTCAATCTCTTGTGATGTACAGCATAACACTCCATCAATATATGGTGTGGTGTTTCTGGATGTTCCCCACAGAATCTGCAGGTGCTGTCCTCCTCTAAGCCTAGCTTCCTTAGGTGTTCTTTTGAGTGTGCAGTGCCCCGTCAGAAATCCCGTGATTGTCTTTAGAGTAGTTTTACCGAGGTTAATCAGTGTCTTCGATCTCGCTCGGTTGAAGTTGCCGAGGAGATCTTTGGCCTGCCTTAGCTCTGGAAGTCTTTGCCAGTATGTTGCTCTCATTGCTTCTCCGGTTTTATTGAGTTCTTTTTGGGAGTAACATTTTCCAAGTCCGCAGAATGGTGCTGGCCCAATCAGTGGCGTTGGTGCCCCTTTTCGTGCTTGTTCATTGCCCTTCACTCCGACGTGTCATGGCACCCAGAGGAGGATCACCTTGTTGTTCCTGCCTAGATCATTAAGTTTGTCTAGGCATTCCCAGACCATCTTTGAGTTGATATTATACGAACTCAAAGCTTTGATGACTGCTTGACTATCGGAGAGGATTGCGATATCCTTGTTCCGGTATTTCCTGCCGAGGTTGAATTGAATGCGCCTTTCTATGGCTTGAATTTCCGATTGAAAACTACTGGGGAACTGGTCCATGGGTTCCGAATATTTGATGCGAGCCCCAAACACTCCTGCTTCAGTTCCGTCCGTGTACCATGTTATCGTATTCTTTCCCAGTGCTCGAATGGATTCTGTGCTCCATCCACTCTTGGTATTTAATTCGGTTCGAAAAAAGTTCTCAAAACTAAATTTCCTGGTAATTTCGTCAGTTGGGAGATCGGCAAGGTGTGTACTTTCGGTGGGGGTTGAGCCCCTTACGTTGTGTGCTGTCCCTTTGAGTCCGACTGAGGTTTGTTCCCCTAAATCGAGTTGGATTATTTTATAAACAAAATAAGGACGATTACGGAATATCAGCATGCAATATACAACTAATAGGGTTCCAGTTAAGTGACCGGCGAGGTTGTTTTTACTCCATAGATTTATTTATGGGGATCTATCAAAAAGGGGTTTATGATGTACCTCCTGCCATACGACATGAATTAGAGGACAAAGTAAGGGCAGTTAGTCATAGAATTACACCAAGAGAGTTGAGAAACGTAGGAGCAACAATAGGAAAAGTTCGCACTTTGTCAAAAAAAATTTAGTTTGAAAAAATGATGGCTTGTGGTTGAGAAATAGTAATAAAAATTTCATAATCAAACTTCACACAGATGAAACATTTTAACAGAAGTTTTAAGTTTTAAAGTTGAATTTTACACACACTTTAGGACTGAGATTAGTTATTTGAACGTAGCCAAAGCCCTCTAGAAAAAGAAATAAATAAATAAGAATTCAATATGTTACATTCTAGATTGGTATTTTCATGCAACTACAATAGGTAGAAATTGAGAATTTATGGGATAGGAATCTATTGGTGCTGAAACTGCAACGCAAACTTCTGTTCATGAAAAAAATAATTCGAAAATTATTTATTTTTCAAAAACAATCTGGTGTGGAATTTTCTTACCGAAAACCACACGAGGTTAAATTATTACCGAAAATAATTTAACCCCTAGTGGTATTACGAGTGAAAATTCGATGAGCGTAAGAATGTTTTTTTTCTACTCATGTATGAAAATGATCAGGATTGCCCTACATAAATGTTGTAGTTTTTCACTACAGATATGAAAATGAAGCAAATGAACATTATCATGTGAATAATACACTAATAAAAATTTGAAGGATTTTTTGACACTAATGGCAGTTAATCTCACTACTTGGCACTTGAATTAGCTTCTCCTACAGTTTATAAACATTTTCACGATTATATTAATTGAATTTATCTCTATAACTATAATTAATATGGACTCTGATAGCGAAATTTCAGTATTATATAAACAACATCTATCGTAGAAAAAATTGCATTTCATTCTCGAGATAAAATACCTTTTTTCGTTCGTGAGATTGCCACACTCGCTCCGTTCCGATTCGCTCATGGACAAACTCTTACCCCACGAAAACAGTATTTTCATCTCTTGTTGAAAAATATACTATTGACTAGAGAGGGAAAACATTTAGATTGCATAGAAAAAGAAATATTTTAGAATATTTCTTCAATCTCAAGAGAGTGAGCATCTATACTTTGCGCTTTCGAGTCAAAAAACTAAATTTTTAATGTTTATGATAAAAACATGTATAAAAACAAATAATTTCAACTATGTACTACCTCTTCCATCCAAACATATTTCCACAAAGTGAAAAATGTAAGGCAAATATCTAACACGTTGTGGAAATACGTTTTGAGAAGAGTATTTCGAATTATTCGTTTTCTTTGTTTAATACTCTCCCGAAAACCTCTTGGACTTCACCCGAAATTTAATTTTTTCATTGAATCAAGTATGCGATGAATTGATATTCACGGACCATTAATATTACTACATATCAATGAATAGTTCCGAGGTGAGTTTACTAAGAAGAACTTTGTTGAATAGTGTTTGAACTGTAACTCTGGTCGGAGTAGAAGATAAAATTCAGTATATTATTTATCACCCTTTTGAACTTGAACTGCATCTTTGATTTGTTCATTATGTCGACGATATCAAGGAACTTTATTGAAGCATAATATCCATTATCGTTTTTGTTGAAAGAAATCTATTTCATCTTAACCTCTTGATTATTGAAACGATTTTGTTATTTTAGTTGCGTAATTTGAATAATTTATTTCTCAGATTTATGATACAACAGATATTCTTTCACCCACTATGGGTGATGTACAGTTTTATCCAAAATGATTTCATAGGCGTCTTCAAAATAAAGACATAAGCACTAGACGTGTCTTAGTTTTTCGTGCAAGCTCTCTTTATTGAAAAACAGCTGCCAATATAAAAATCGTTGACATAGGCAGAAGAAATAATGTCCATTTAAATTATTGTCCTCTCCAGAATTTGATGAGCATCAATACTCGAGTATTTTATTGTCTGTCCAGGATGTTATAACATTCTTGGCGTTGCTATGTGCTTTACCGATTACCGGTTCTGGCCAAGTGAACGTTATTTCGGCCCCCTCTTTTGCTAGGGCGGACGCTATTTCGTTCCCTTCTAGGCCCGTGTGACCTGGTATCCAGACTAGGTTAACGTTGTTGCGTTGTGTCAGTCGGTTGAAGGTTTCTCTGCTCTGAATTTAAAGCAGTTGGATTCAAGCGCATAATGCTGCTTGACTATCTGAAAATATTTTAAGTTTTTTTTTGTGTGTTGTGTCAATTTTCCAGCTCCCTTGCACACATTTCAATGGCATATACCTCTGTCTGGAATAACGTAGCGAATTTACCCATACCGAATGAGCGTTCCACCACTGGGTTCATCTCGTATATTCCGGCTCCGACGCCTTCCAGAGTTTTGGAACCATCGGTAAACCAACGTTCATTTGCCCTACATAGGTCAGTTTCATTCCGAACCCAGTCTCCTCTTTCAGGGAAGACCACGGTATAGGGCGTGTGAAGGTTGATAGTTTTGGGCATGATGTTCTGGTTACATTACTATTTTTTTACAAACGGGAAACAAAATGTTACTTATAGAAAAGAAAATTAAAAAATATATTTGAAAAAAAGGGGTATGGCTTGATATTCGATATGTATCAATGATATTTTTCTGTATACTGTTTTTTGTGATTGTGCATAATTTATTTTGTTTTAATGTTTACTCCATTCGAGAATTCCATTTTAATATGTATTTTCCGTTTCTCATACTTCAGAGTATTGAAGATGAAACAATAGAATTAAGAAATTTCAGTGAATTTTAAGTACAACCCGGTATATTATAATATTTCTCATTTTCTCTGTAGGTATTTCACAATTTTATATCTCTGGTAAATTATTTAAAGCAATTTTCGTACGTTTTGATATTTCCCACCTATATATAAAAATGTTTACGTTGGAAAGTCGTACTTAATCTATTTTATTTTTAAATTGTATGAATCTTATATACACATTCATACATTGAATTCCTGTGAATTGTAATTCATATCAAATTTCTGCCAAGAATATAAAGAATAATCGGTCTCAATTACAAACTGTTACATAAAATTAGCTGATAGACGTGGATTATCAAGCAGTTCTGAATTGTTTTGAAACTCAATAGGTTCTATGTCTTCATTAGTAAATCATAAGATGCTGGCATTTTCATCAAGTCGTTTGTGTTTTTCTATTTTCGAAACCGTAAAATGATAAAGACACTTTTATAGCTCAATAAAGTAACGTAATAATGTTTACGAATTAAAGGTGAATTTTGCCGTAGGCGTCCCATCCGTAGGAATATTTTGTAAAATAGTTTTAAAATCCAGTGAATAGAGGGGAGTTACCTTACAAACGGTCCGGTAGTTCTAAATTGTTGGTATGTTGTCGCCATATTATTGAAAAAAACGAAAAAAAATCGGCACTTTCTTCAGATTTTCGTTTATATCTTCATCGCGGTGCAGTTTAGCTACCAAGGAGTTTCACTCAATGATGTAGAAAATTAAAGATCTTATAATTTACCATTCAAATTTGGTTTCTTGGTCTTCAGATCCTTCTCGGCAAGGGACCAACACTGCTGATTCGAGCAATGTGGTCAAGGTAAACTCATCATTAGAAGTAGTGTTTGACAATACAACTGTGAACACCACACCTCAGGATAAATTCCTGACTAATGGGGGAAACAAGGACCGATTCGTGGAGCTGCTCCCCAGTGGAATGCAAGTCTTAAACATAGCCACAGACTAGGCTTCCGAAGATGCTGGCAGGTTGATAGTCGCCACAGCTAAATGACTTTCCCCCACGTACGACGCTGTCATCATTGTCAGGGAAGACATTTGTTAGATTCGAGTGGATATATACTTGTGAAACTGTTTATATCAATTTCAGATAATATTAACAAGTATATTTCATGAAAACAGCAAAATGCTTTCTTTGAAGAATTGACACACTTCAACATTATTTATTTTACTTAGAAACTGACATTAGATTATTATAGAGTAAACACAATATAAAGTTCTAATAACATTGACCTACTCGTTCTGCTGACTGAACAATGTCCACCAGCGAGAGGGTAACATCCAGTCGCAATCTACTCAGCCTCCTTCTCCAAGTACAAATCCAAAGGTTGTATCTTGCTCCTGCAGGCATTATCGGGCTACGACACCACTTCAAATATTTTTGTATTTGGAAAGAATGAATTCTGTCAACTTTCTAGGAAAGATCCATTATCGCTGAAGCAGGCGGAGAGGTTTGGGGTCCCTATTGTCAGCAGCAGAGGAGGCAATCTATCTAGCAGATAGAAGACAAGAACCACCAAGCTCAATCTGGCTAAACTACCACTGACTGACCCAGCACAATCCTCTTGTCTCTATCCACTAAATGATCATTTCGGATCTTGTAGCATTTCTTGACATGATAAATATATTGCAATAGAACATTATAATTCGAAGGAACATGATTGTTTGAATATTGTATTGTTGGTGTGAAGAATCGTGTGAAGATTGTTTCTTTATCAGGACACTTTCTCTTAAGAACGTTTGTCCCAAAACTTGAAATTAACAAAAAAATACAAAAATACACTGATTCTCCTTGAGACACCATTGACTATGCGCCATAGCCCTAACAGCAGGATTCGTAGAAGCTTTCGATTACACACAAAAAAGAACCTGGAAATCAACAAAGCGCTTCGAATATTTGGTGAAAGCCTACAGATGCCAGGAAAGTCGAAATACCGCGGGGTTAAATCTAGAGTCAAAGCTCACCTCTGGAACAAACATAGGAACAAAGTATTGAAAAGAAAAGGACATCACTAATGATCGCCGGGCGTTTTTTTCGCAAGACATGGGGACTTGGATCCACACATTCTGCCTCTTCCTAGCGATAGTGAGGCCCTCGAAAACGTATGAAGGCCTGACAACCTGAAAAAGGCTAGTTTTCGAAGACCTCCCCTGCTTGAAGTTGGTGGTGCTTTGTCCAGCACATCAACGGTCAGCCTGTAGGTGATCCTAAATGATCCCCAAACGCAGGATAGTCTCATAAAAAGGATGACAGACTAGAACGCTGTCAGAGGCAAACGATGCAACCCGGATAGTATACAAAATGCAGGCGGGTTAGAAATTAGAAGTGGCACGTTTCGAGGGCTCAATTAAAAAGGCACTTGGCCACCACCACGGAACAAGGTCCCTTAAAGTCGTACAATGAGTTTCCTAACAGGATTAAAAACTTCATTGAAGAAAGTAACAGGCTACGGTGGATATATCAAAGGAAACTATTCCCTGGCGACAAGGTGAGAGCCAACCATAAGGCTAACGAAGTCAAGCGTGAAATAATCGACTATCGAAATGAAAGATGGGCAAGAAGCTTTGGAGGATTGTCAAAGGCAGAAAGAACAAGAGGGTGGATCTCCCTCCTATCTATGGATACCGAGAAATGTCTCATTCCACCGACACAATCGAATGTCAGTTCGAGCTCAACGTGAACATAGACGACAACCAAGAACGGGATTCCTTGATGGAAGACCGGGAAGAAGCACCTCCGAGAGAGAGCTTAGATCGATGTGAAGAAGGCTCCCGTGGTAGAGGTAATACCTAACAGGGTATTGAAAATGCTTCCGGATAGCCAAGTACTCACGTTGCCAGACATAATTAACAACTTGCTGCGACTAAGACACTTCCCGAAGATCATGGTCCATAAGCAGGGCCGAAACCCAATATTTTCGAAGATCTACCGACATATTAGTCTTTCGAGTTCCGTTGGAGAGCTAGCTGAGAAAATCGTCCTGGAAAGGCTGTTAGAAGAGATAGAACACAGACACGTCCTACACGACGAACAATTCGGATTCCGAAGTAAGGAAGAAGCGCATATCTGCTCCTGTTAGACGTAGGTATCTATAAGGTCTAGCACGAAGGTCTTACATATCCATACCTAAGATTTTCTTGGGGTCTGGTGAGGTATTTCTTAGATAAAATAACTTTCCAAGTATAAGTTGGAGGATCTCTCTTGAATACGAGAGGAATCCACGCTGCTATATGGCCGTCCTATCGCCCAACTTGTAATCAGTCTATCCCAGCGATATACCTAGAATAGCGTACGTCAAGCTATCCCTGTATGCCGATGACATGGCACTACTTGCGACTTCGACCGGAAGGTGAGGGTGGTCTACCTGCAGAGAGCAGTAGACAATCTCGAAGATCGGTTCCTGGACTGAAAATAAGAGTGAACATGGATAAAACCCAACTGATCGACCTGGGTAGGAGGATCCATCCACACTAGACGATGTCTATCGTTGGTAGAGACCATGGCAGCCACAGGCCAAGTACTTCGCACTAACGCTAAATGAAAAGATCACTTTGGTATCACGCATACTTGTTAGTGGTAAAAATATTGTTTTAATTGTTATATCCGTCAACCAGCTGCACCCCAACGAGCAAACCTCAGAAGTCAGATATTTTGCGAGCTAGGGGAAGACGTGGCCCTTACTTTTTCAAACGTGCCATGCTCGATACCAAAAGAAAACTTTCCACTGAAGTAAGCTTGCTTTACCGCTGAGTAGGAAAAACAAGCTCAACCTTAAGACCAAGATTCTATTCTATAAAACGATGATAAAGTCGGTCATCATGTACGCCTCAGGAGCAAGGGGGCATTCAGCCCGCACAATTTATAATATTCTGAAACTGGTTCAGAATGAGTATCTCACCCTGGTACGTGCGTAATAGCCGAATACGAGATCTGATACTGCCGACCATCAAGCAAAGCATTCAGACAAAATATACAGACGCTCCGAATAGGTACAAATAGCCCAGGATGTCGCTAGAACCCCATTGAGCTCCAGAAAACATCACTACGAAAGGATCGAAAACCTTAAATTTCTGAACAATACAGGGTAGAATCCAAACAAGCAAAGCCCAACCGAAGCCGATGCATCAAGGCCTAATGTGAGCGTATTCACGCAAACGAACACACCCCCGAAACTATCAGCCTTCTAGGCAGCGAGTTTAAAGAGTGGGATGTCCAGGTACCTAAACTCCAAAGTAGCGATGAAGATCCCAAGAGATTCCAGCAATTACGTCGTTATCGAAGCAATTCGATGTGACTGACAGCAAACAAATCGGTAGTTATGTAGTAAGACACGTTTAGAGGCATTTTGGATGCTGTAGTTATCGATAATTCGAAGGATGTTTATAAAGAAGGCGATCGGAGTAGGAGGAGGAGTGCTAAGTTTAAAGTTACTTTACTCTCGTGTTCGTGTTAACTAGAACATGAAAAATTTGAGGATACGAATTCAAAATATCCACACGGAAATGCGATGTTCTTCGGTCTGCATTTCTTGTCGAAACCAATAGTTACGAACCCAACGACGGAAAACGTTATTTCGTATTATCTACTGACAGATATGCTTGATGTTACTGAACTTATTCATTTATATCTTCCGTGTATTTTAAGTGATTTGTTTACAAATGCATTGGAAACAAGAATGCGGAGTGATCGATGCACACATGTAGCATATACAGACGCATTTTAATTGCATGGTTGACTCCACATCATGAAAATTAATATTAACGTAAAGGGGCCGAATGCATCCAAAACATTTCAGCGCAGACAAGCCATAACATTGCTACGATTTGCTATAGCGCTGTCTGGATCTTTCACCGTATATTAGAAAAATTACATGAAAAGAAGACTGGATGAATCAATCATCTATTGCATGAGTCCCCCGCTTTTTGTTTTAAATCTTTCAAATTTTTTCATACAATCGCAAATTTCAGTACAATCTGTATGGGGTTAGGAACATATATTTCTATGGTTCAAGGTGAGTAATCAAGAATACACTGTAATACTAATGTATATCCCCCCTCATAGTTTGAAAATTTATTCGGGAAATAGATCTTTTGTTGTAAAGCACAATAGAAACACATCAGGAAAGTTTCATGCAAATTCGGGAGTACCCCAGGGATCCAATCTAGAATCACTACTATTTCTTATGTTTATTAATGATCTACCGTCATTCATTATCCATTCAGATTGCTTGATCTTTGCAGACGACCTTCAAATAATTAGGCTCATACTAACAGTGCGAGACTGTGCTTAGAACTGATTATAACAATAAATCATACTTTAATGCCAAAAAATGCCATCTTTCAACAACAATACGATTGAGAAATAACTTTGAATGTCGAATGGACGATGAATTTAAAGCACAGAAAACTGAGGTTAGGGACTTGGGACTATCTTACAACAACGTTTTCTCATTCACCAGTCATATTTCGAAAATTGTCAGAAATGACAACCGCATTTTGAGATTTTTAATTAGACGAACTCATAGTTTCAGTAATGTAGATAGAATCAGATTACTTTACTACATCTTCATAGGAGCTAAACTTGAATTTGTCATACTAGTATTGTTACAATTTTGAAAGAAGTAGAAAAAATAAAGAATAAGCTCCTCAGACACCAATACTAAAAGTCACCACTGGCCTAATTATTATTTAGTATATACAACACAACTGAGAAATTATGTCAAAATTGTATCTTCAGAATAGAGAAGTAGCTTGGTAACAATGATATTTTTATGTAAGGTTATAAACAATGAAATCATGTGTCATGTATTTCAATTCATTTGATGAACCAACTTGTCGAAATTGTAATAATTGAGATCTGTTTAATATATCGTTATCCAACTCAGTCTGCAGAACTCCTTGACAACCATTTTGCGTTTAACCAATAATTTTGAAGAAATCTCAAACCTCGACTGGACTTTGACTCAATCTGACTTCTATAGATCAATCCTCAACAATATAATAAACTTTTCTTTCTGAATACTATCACAATTTAAGCACCCCATGAAGTGATTTTGGTTTCTATAGGTATTTATTTTACATGTTTTCTAAATTTTGCAATACCTATTACTGCAACCTACAGTTTTAATAATGGTAAAAGTGATAAACAGATTCATTTATTTTTGTAAAATTTTATACTTGTTGATCGATATTGAAAAGCCTATAGGCTTGTGTGGACGAATAAATAAATACGGTGACCTCAATACGTACTCAATTTAAATGTACTTCAATTTGTTTTGTGTTTGTTCCTAACTACCATTGTTCCTATATCCTATAATTCTGGATTATCGTATAGATTGCTCTGTTCCATTGAAAGTAATCAATTTGAAAATTCTACAGACGTAAAATGATCGAACTGAAATAGTGAGTGACAGACCGCATTTCCATTTATATTTTGTTGATCGATATTCCTAGGATTCTCTTTGCAATCGAATGATTTTAAATCGTAGGCGGCTATATCATAAACGACCAAGATCGCGCACCATTGATATTTTAATGTAATGTGTCACAGAGAAAATAGACTTCTCTTCGAAATGCTCACCTACACAAAGATATTTTCTCAAAAATTTTGTCATCATTCATTTATTTTTAAACTTTCTCCAGGTTACCAATCGAATATTTCTTCTAGTTAGTAATTATTTATACATTTGAGGGGCCAGAGAATGTATATCTCACAAAAAGTCATCAATACATGAACGTCACGTTCAGAAGGTCAACTACACCTTTTCCAGTAGTATTTAAGAAAGCGTAATTTGAATTTCAGAAGTCACTTATATTTCGGAAAGTATCAATTGTATTTCAGACTAGTCAAATACATCAAAGACGCCGACTGGGAGTGAATCTATTTCAGTTTACTTATGTACGGTGGTACCACTAACAACCCCAGCAATTTTAGGCCAGTCTCGATTTTATCAACGTTATCCAATCAACGAAAAAATAGTCTAACGTAGGATCGTGTGGGGTTTCTTGGAAAGACGGAAAAAAGTTTGGTTTTCAATGTAATAAAAACACAACTGTTGCCATTTTCAATTTCCTTGAAACAATATACACCACTCTAAATGAAAAGGAAATGGCTGTGGCAGTTATTCTGGACCTATCTAAGGCATTTGACTGTCTATAGTATCATCATCAGAAACTTCTCCATTATGAGGGAGCCTTAGAACGATCAGGTCTTAGAAGTGTTAGAAATCAGAGAATATCATTTGGTAACAAAACCTCTGAAAATTATAAGCGGAGTACATCAGGAGTCAGTGTTAGGCCCAATTTTATTTATGCTGAATATAAACGATATGGCTAAACTCGATATATTTTACTTTATTTGCCGATGCCACCACAAAATACTTTGGCATAACAAAGATCCAGCTACTTTGACTCGATATGTCTACTCAGATTTGGAAAAAATCAAAAACTGGTCTGAATCAAATATGTTATCACTGAATGTTCCTAAAACGAATGTGATATCTATCAAGTGGGATTTGGAGCAGGTAACATTCGATTATCGGATGATTGAAAGTAAGCCTACAACAAAATTTTATCCATATTGCCAATGATTTAAAATTTGATGCACAAATTACTGATGTGAGGAGAAAAATTTTTTCTGCTTCCTTCGCAATAAATGTCTTTGGTATGAAATTCCATTCTGGAGCTCTGGCAGCCAGCTTTCATTTCAGATAATTTTCGTTGTTCATAAAAGAGGTTTGAGAATAATATTTAAATTGTTGATGCGAGACTCATGTCGGCCACTTTTCTAAAGTAACAAATTACTATCATATTTGAAATTTCCACTTCAGAGACTGTTTGCTTGCTTCATAAACAACAAGGTTCTCCTGGTACTAATCCTTTCCTACAAGATCTTCTCTTGTGAGAAAGGATTCTACAGATTTATCAAAAACATCGACAGGCACTTTGCGTCTTTAAATATATGTAAATATGTAATCGATTTAAAATTGTATTTTTCATTATTCCACTAGTGGAATAAAGTAACTTTATTAGTTCAATAGTGGATACAATGGTAATTTATATGGTTCATAAGTGTGGATAACCTTCAATTATTTTAAGATGATTGTGGATAAAATTAATTTATCAGAAAAAAATTATTAACTTGAACTAAATCACGTGAATGTTTTATATGATTTATTATCTATCAAAAAGTTATCATAATATCGACCAAATCACTAGTCTGGTTTTGCTCTTGAACAAGGCTTTATAGTTGTGGAAAAAACTTTCAAATTCTGTAGATTGGTTATTCTGAGCGAAAACTGATAAAGTGTGAATATATCTGGTGATTTCATTAGGTTCCATCACTGTTATAAATGGATGTAGATATGCAGAAACCTACCAACCCACAAAAATCGTGAAATGTTTTTAATGTGAATATGCATTCACATTAATATTTGTAGAAGCCTGCCAACCCTACAACGTCAGGGCTGCGATGTGTTATAGGGTTGGTATAGGCTTCTGAAAATTACAGAATGAGTTTTAATACATGCATATTTACAATAATAAGAATATTTCTCGACTTTTGTGGGTTTGTAGGTTTCTGCATAACTACGTCCAAATATAACTTTCGATTATATTATAATGTTGTATTTAAAAGATTATATGCATGTGTTATTTCCACATTTTCTTGTGGTTCTAGTTCTGTGCAATATAACAATCCAAGAGTGCAAATAGCTGTCCGCAGAACTGTCAATGCCAAAATGAGGGATAACGATCAACCCAACTAATATCCTGTGCATTTTCGAATCATTGAAATATTCATCCATGAAAACATTCCTGTGAATTATGGTGAGGGTGTATTTAGGTATGAAAAATGAATGGAAATCAAGTGGTGATACTCGACAGAGGAGATTACACAACATGTGCAGTGAATTTACAGGGGGCTACCATCACTTCGTGGAGAATCGAGAACGAAGAACAAATTTTCCTGGGCCGGCGTACACTACTAACTTATCTAGGTGAGATAATTGTCGGTATTTTATCTGCTTACAATGTAACCTCAACTATTGTAAATCGCATACATTTCTGTATGATGTACATTTTTGTGAAATCATGTGGTTTTTTTGAGTACCAAAATTTTCAACCAGTACTGAACAGTATCGGAATCGTTCCGTAACCGCTGATGTCTACGTGAGAGTGGATGGAAGTGGAATGTTGAAGCTTTTTCTAATTTTACTATTGTTGTTGTCGTAAGAATTCTAAGTATATTTTCTAGTGATTGATGAGTCTGAACAAGATCAATTTTTTATTGTTTCTGTTACGTTGATATTTCACTGGCTGTTATATGTTTGATTATTATTCCATTTCCAGTGGCCAACTGCAACAGATATTGTTCAGTTATTGCTAACAGTCACCTATAGTGTCAGAAATTTCACAGAATCAATATGAGATCACACAAAACTGGAGATACCTTAAATGTTTTATCCTCTAAACACAATTCCGAAATATATACGGGGTTCTCCAGTATTAGACTCAAGATTTGTTCAGCTGAAATCAATTATGGTAACAGTTACTATGGTAATGAGTAAACAAAAACCAGATTTCCATTCTGCCAAGTGATCTACTTTAGTTGTCAAAGTCAAAATATACTTTATTGTTATGTTATTGAATTTAATTAATGATAAAAAGTATAATGGTGATACTCCTCACTATCTGCATATAATCCCAAATGAAGGAACACCAACACTATCGCTCCAGGGCGACTTGATGGTGCATTTGCTATTTCTACCGCAGGAAAAACCCGGAAAAAACCTACAGTACCACCATTTAGTCTTTAGCGAATGAAGGAATGAAACAAAACACAATACATGCCCATCTATTATTACACCATTGAGCTGAAATCAGTTATGAAAGAAAGGTTATCGTGTTAACCGTTGCTATGCTTGAGAGTAAAGAAACCGTTGCTATGAGCACGAGTAAAACAACTTAATTACTTTGGTGCGGAATATCGTGGTTGACAAGATGTCGCTGATGCCAAGTTATGAAGTTACGGACGCTGAAACTTAGTTTCGTTGCCATAGTAGCCCTTGAAAATAGTTGGTTGGGTTTAAAATAGCGAAAGCGTAACTCCACCATTTATTATCATAATTATTTTCCTTTTTATTATTTTTTTTCCCAGTAAACACACTTCACGTCCATGAGGTGGGTGATTTTCCATTCGTCCAGCTAAGATTTCTGCTGCATCACGGCAAGCCGGTAACATTTTCAGGTTCGAGAGCAGCATGTTAATCATTTCACTAACTATCCCTAGGATCAGAATCACCATTTCAACAGAATGATTTCAGTAACGCTTGCGGAGTTCAAAGAGTAAGTCTTGATATACCGGGTGGCTACCGAATTATCGCCTACGGAATATCTCAGTTATTATATGAGGTAGGCTTTGGAAGCAAAATAAACACCAAAAAATTAAAAGTTGTCTATGAGAACCATACGTCACTTGATATCAGTTGATACTACTGTCCTACTTTGCCTAAAGGTGGAAAATGGGTAGTTCTAACAGATTCAACATTTCTCATTTTCCACAACGGACTCAATATTCCTCGGAGCATACGGTAACAACAGAGTATAGTCTGTACCGAACGAGTATTATAGGTAGTAGTACAACATTTGTAGGGCAGCGTCATACCTGTGGATATAGCCTGAAACCAAATAAGTTAAACAAGCTGATGACAGCACACGAATTATGATCTCAAGAGCTCTACGACACATCGAGTGCCTGGGACCTCTATACCAATCAAGCAACTACGGTAGATCAAGGTGTTGAAGACACTATCTTGGCAAGACATTTTGAATCCTTCGGTTCCCGACTTCAGTCCGATTGACATGAGGAAAGCAAGGGTAAAATTTTTAGATGAGCCGATGTCTTAGATGTTCTTGAAGAAGACCTCATGCATTGGCTGATCCTCATGTAGGTACAGAAGTACTTCTGTCTCCGCAGCTTTAACGTGAGCTTTTTGCTGCACGGGCTGCTGCCTTAAAATGTATTGCTCCAATCCCTGCTTTTTCATGGTCATAACCAAGCAGAGAAGGGGATCTGATTTCCTGTTAACTTTTCAGGCTCGATCCAATATTATTCTGTTACGTAGACACTCCAAACTCAAAAGTCCACAGCTTCCCTGTTGTCTGTGTAAGTATAATCCTGGAACACACGATTTAGGATGCAACTTCCTATGAAGATGCAACATTTTGCGAGTTCTTACGTCGAGTTGTCTCAGATCCTCTTCGAGTCCATTTCATCATTCTAAAGGAGTAGAGTAGAATCGGAACGGCAAGCATCTTTGTCCTTCCCCGACAGTTCTCATAAACAGATCTATCTCGTTGTTTATGCTTACTTGCGTCGTTCCACCCCTAAGTAAGTATACGTTTCTCCAGTATCAGGATCATATATGGCACTTCCCTCTACGAGCTGAACGTCCTCAACGTATTGTTCTCATCGTCCTTTTTTGAGATGAACCGCGGCACATTTGTCGATTCTGAACTCCATTTCGAGAGCATGCTGTACTTTTCAACTCCCTTCAGTACTTTTCTCCTGAAGAATATAGTTTAAGGACATTCATGTAAAACATATGGATGACCTCATGTCTCTGGTTGTTGGTATGGCCGCAGTTGTTACGCGGGTTATTATTATTATTGATATATGTTACCTACAAAGATCTTCGGAGGGAAGGATACTTATATTGAAGTTATTCGTCTAGTTGAAAATTTTGTTGATTAGTAAAATATTCTGTATTAATAGTATATTATTCAACGAGCGGTAATGTAGGTCATAACTCACGCAGATGAAGTTTGCAGCACGAGCCGCAGTCGAGTGTTGTAATTCATCAAGTGAGTTATGACCATTACCGCAAGTTGAATACTATACTTCATCTACGACTATAACAATAAATACTAAGACACAAGTACAGACAAAAAACTTTATTAACAAATCTTAATAGGTACCTCTATAACATTGCTATAAAAACTTTAGTTGTGATTATTCATTTTGTTTATTAATGAAATTAACAGTAAAATTTGAACAACCAGTGAACTGAATATTTGGGACCGAATTATGCAAGTATATTGTTTCTTTTTGTGTTTGTTGCATATATGTTGATGATGTAGGTACTGGTTGAGGTGTTATAGAACTGTATATTTTATTTGCAGTATCTGTCTTATTCTTTTCGGAATCATCAACGTACCCCTCAGCCACAGTAGTTGATCGCCAACCGCCATGTCGTTTCAGTGCCGTTATATCCCCTCCAGCATCTACTAATAAAGTTGCCGATGAGCGGCGAAAACAATGCCCTGTATATAAATTACAGTCGAGTAATTTTAAAAATGTAGCAATGTCTTTCCCCATTGATCCAAATTTATTAATGCCAATTCTTTGTGAATGATATTTTCCATTTTGAAATTTAAAGAATAATATCGTTTGCGATATATCGGTAGGACGAAGATTTAAATATTTCTTAACTACGGTAAAAAAGTTTCCCGAAACAGTGAATTTTCTGGCAATTTTTGTTTTTGTATTTGGTACACTGACCATAAAAATAGATCCATGATCTTCTAAATCTGTAATTTGCATAGAGTATAATTCTGCTGCACGACAAGCACCCATAATGCCCTTTATTGAAGCAACCTAAAATAAATTATACAATGATAAAAACGTATGAATTATTGTGAGATCGATCTACCTTTGTCGCCAGATATTTCTCATCAGGAGCTTCATTTATGAAATTATTAAGTTGTTCTGGCGTAAATGTTTTTGCCTTTTTAGCTACATGTTTCTCTGATTGACGTTTGAGAAACGCACGTAATTTTGAATAATTCTCTATATTGATTCCATTATTTATGTTGAGTGTGCTTCTTAGCATGGAGTAGAAAGTCCATAGAGACGATGCTTTATATTTAGTGCTAAGTTCAGTAAAATATGCCAAAAGTACATTTTCTGTAAACGATGACCTAATGTTCTTACTGCTACACCAATCTTGAAAATTTTTGTATAAACCTTTATATTTGTTTTGGGATTTTTCAGGCAATAAATTCTGTATGGTAACATTAGATATTTCTCTTATTTCTGGAGGTGTACATAATAATTCATATTCACTATCTGAATTCATCTTTTTCAGCACAAAATTCACAATAATAAGAATTCGGTATCAACTTAATTTGAAAACGTCAAAATTAATCAAGTGACACAAGTGACATTACTCCCCATCCGGCTTGTGCTTGGACAGAAGTACAGAGTACAGAGCCACGTTGATATTCGGTTCGTAAATACCTCCAAGAATTTCCGATTTATTAGTGTGAGTTATAGCAAGCAGTGAGTAATTATAACTCACGCTGTTTGTTCATAGACACTCTTAATTGCTCAGAAGCAGTTGAATAATTATTATATAACTTAATAGGAGTAGATAATAGTATACTATTCAACGAGCGGTAATGTAGGTCATAACACACGCAGATGAAGTTTGCGGCACGAGCCGCAGGCGAGTGTTGTAATTCATCAAGTGAGTTATGACCATTACCGCAAGTAGAATACTATACTTTATCTACGACTATAACAATAAATACTAAGATACAAGTACAGAGAAAGAACTGTATTCACAAATTTTAATAGTTACCTATAACAATGCTATAAAAATGTTAATTGTAATTACTCATTTTGTTTATTAATAAAATCAACTGTAAAGTTTGAACAACCAGTAAACTGAATACGTGGGACTGAATTATGCAAGTATGGTAACATTAGCTACTTGTCTTATTTCTGATGGAGTATATATTAATTCATCTTCACTATCTCAAGTTCGGAAATTGTAAATAGTGACTCATCGTCAGTTTACGGAGATTCCTAGGCAATCCGCACTCTGAAACCCCGCGAACCGACGATGAGCCACTATCTACAATTTCCGAACTCAAGTATATCTGAATTAATCTTTTTCAGTAGAAAATTCACAATATTATTAATTTAATTTGAAAACGTCAAAATTTTCAAAGTGACATTACTCCCCTCAATATCAATATGTGTTGAGGTCAATATCGGCGATATCATCAAGGCCTTCTGGGATTTTGTTAATGGCTCTAGATCAGGCTCATTAATACCTGATAAAATGTTTCTTGGCGATTCTGTTGCCTCCTCCGGCACTGAAGTCGCAAATCTGTTTGCACGCCACTTTTCCTCAGTATATACCGATCATATCCTAAACCACAATGATTGTAATACTCAACTTAACATTTGCTCTTACCATATTCCTATCTCCACCATATTTGAGAAGCTAAGCAACCTCGATGTTAGAAAGGGTCCGGGGCCTGACGCTATTTCCCCCATTCTTCTTAAAAATTGTAATTATATATTGTCTAGACCACTATTTCACATCTTCAACAAATCCTTGGATACTGGAATCTTTCCAGACTACTGGAAGCTTTCCTACATAACACCCATATATAAATCAGGTAATAAATCTGACATTAGTAACCATCGTCCGATCTCAATTCTTAGTACCATCCCTAAATTGTTCGAGAGCATCGTTACAGATTATATGACTTATGACTGCTCACGGCTACTGATCTTAAATCAGTTTGGCTTTTCATCCGGAAGGTCGTCTGAACTCAACTTAATCACCTATACCAATTTTCTATCTAAAGCTCTTGATAGGGGTAGTCGGTCGACTCCATCTATACCGATTTCTCCAAGGCCTTTGACAGGGTTAATCATGAGCTTCTTACCCACAAACTCAGTAGGTATGGCTTCGGAGGAGCGATTCTGAAGTGGATTGTGGATTACCTGACAGGCAGGTACCAAATAGTGAGATTCAAGCACCATTACTCTTTTGACTTTCCTGCAACCTCGGGCGTTCCCCAAGGTTCACATTTGGGCCCCTTACTTTTGAACATGTTCATTAATGACATCACTTCATGCTTTCACAACAGTAATGCCCTACTATTCGCTGACGACCTCACACTCTATCGTATTGTGAATTGTGTAGATGACGCCGATGAGTTGCAGAGCGATATCTGTAGACTTGCTACTTGGTGCTTGTCAAACGGTATGGACTTAAACATAAACAAATGTCATATCATACGTTTTACTCGCTCGGTGGGTGGGTGGGTGGGTGGGTGGGTGAGTGAGTGAGTGAGTGAGTGAGTGAGTGAGTGAGTGAGTGAGTGAGTGAGTGAGTGAGTGAGTGAGTGAGTGAGTGAGTGAGTGAGTGAGTGAGTGAGTGAGTGAGTGAGTGAGTGAGTGAGTGAGTGAGTGAGTGAGTGAGTGAGTGAGTGAGTGAGTGAGTGAGTGAGTGAGTGAGTGAGGGAGTGAATGACTGAGTGAGTGAGTGAGTGAGTGAGTGAGTGAGTGAGTGAGTGAGTGAGTGAGTGAGTGAGTGAGTGAGTGAGTGAGTGAGTGAGTGAGTGAGTGAGTGAGTGAGCGAGGGAGGGAGTGAATGACTGACTGACTGACTGACTGACTGACTGACTGACTGACTGACTGACTGACTGACTGACTGACTGACTGACTGACTGACTGACTGACTGACTGACTGACTGACTGACTGACTGACTGACTGACTGACTGACTGAGTGAGTGAGTGAGTGAGTGAGTGAGTGAGTGAGTGAGTGAGTGAGTGAGTGAGTGAGTGAGTGAGTGAGTGAGTGAGTGAGTGAGTGAGTGAGTGAGTGAGTGAGTGAGTGAGTGAGTGAGTGAGTGAGTGAGTGAGTGAGTGAGTGAGTGAGTGAGTGAGTGAGTGAGTGAGTGAGTGAGTGAGTGAGTGAGTGAGTGAGTGAGTGAGTGAGTGAGTGAGTGAGTGAGTGAGTGAGTGAGTGAGTGAGTGAGTGAGTGAGTGAGTGAGTGAGTGAGTGAGTGAGTGAGTGAGTGAGTGAGTGAGTGAGTGAGTGAGTGAGTGAGTGAGTGAGTGAGTGAGTGAGTGAGTGAGTGAGTGAGTGAGTGAGTGAGTGAGTGAGTGAGTGAGTGAGTGAGTGAGTGAGTGAGTGAGTGAGTGAGTGAGTGAGTGAGTGAGTGAGTGAGTGAGTGAGTGAGTGAGTGAGTGAGTGAGTGAGTGAGTGAGTGAGTGAGTGAGTGAGTGAGTGAGTGAGTGAGTGAGTGAGTGAGTGAGTGAGTGAGTGAGTGAGTGAGTGAGTGAGTGAGTGAGTGAGTGAGTGAGTGAGTGAGTGAGTGAGTGAGTGAGTGAGTGAATGAATGAATGAATGAATGAATGAATGAATGAATGAATGAATGAATGAATGAATGAATGAATGAATGAATGAATGAATGAATGAATGAATGAATGAATGAATGAATGAATGAATGAATGAATGAATGAATGAATGAATGAATGAATGAATGAATGAATGAATGAATGAATGAATGAATGAATGAATGAATGAATGAATGAATGAATGAATGAATGAATGAATGAATGAATGAATGAATGAATGAATGAATGAATGAATGAATGAATGAATGAATGAATGAATGAATGAATGAATGAATGAATGAATGAATGAATGAATGAATGAATGAATGAATGAATGAATGAATGAATGAATGAATGAATGAATGAATGAATGAATGAATGAATGAATGAATGAATGAATGAATGAATGAATGAATGAATGAATGAATGAATGAATGAATGAATGAATGAATGAATGAATGAATGAATGAATGAATGAATGAATGAATGAATGAATGAATGAATGAATGAATGAATGAATGAATGAATGAATGAATGAATGAATGAATGAATGAATGAATGAATGAATGAATGAATGAATGAATGAATGAATGAATGAATGAATGAATGAATGAATGAATGAATGAATGAATGAATGAATGAATGAATGAATGAATGAATGAATGAATGAATGAATGAATGAATGAATGAATGAATGAATGAATGAATGAATGAATGAATGAATGAATGAATGAATGAATGAATGAATGAATGAATGAATGAATGAATGAATGAATGAATGAATGAATGAATGAATGAATGAATGAATGAATGAATGAATGAATGAATGAATGAATGAATGAATGAATGAATGAATGAATGAATGAATGAATGAATGAATGAATGAATGAATGAATGAATGAATGAATGAATGAATGAATGAATGAATGAATGAATGAATGAATGAATGAATGAATGAATGAATGAATGAATGAATGAATGAATGAATGAATGAATGAATGAATGAATGAATGAATGAATGAATGAATGAATGAATGAATGAATGAATGAATGAATGAATGAATGAATGAATGAATGAATGAATGAATGAATGAATGAATGAATGAATGAATGAATGAATGAATGAATGAATGAATGAATGAATGAATGAATGAATGAATGAATGAATGAATGAATGAATGAATGAATGAATGAATGAATGAATGAATGAATGAATGAATGAATGAATGAATGAATGAATGAATGAATGAATGAATGAATGAATGAATGAATGAATGAATGAATGAATGAATGAATGAATGAATGAATGAATGAATGAATGAATGAATGAATGAATAAATAAATAAATAAATAAATAAATAAATAAATAAATAAATAAATAAATAATAGACTGTTGCATTTCGACTAACCAACCGGCTTGTACAGAAATACAAGCCACCTCTTTATATTCGGTTCGTAAATAATTCCAAGAATGTTTTCACTTATAATATCTCTAGTGCTTGAATTATTGCCGGAAATTTTTCGAGTACATAATTTTTTTGAAAATTACACGAGTCGCGAAAATTACACTAGATTCGGTAAGAAAATTTCACACCAAGAAATGAAAATCATCCAACAATTCATAATAACTATGGGAAGCCCAACCTCGCCCAACGTTGCTTGACCTCATATATCGGTGACCCGGCCACGTCAAATATTTGACAGAAAAATTTCCACTTACATTAATTTCGGAGGAGGATAAAAATTTCCGGAAGGTTTTTGGGTTGCCATAGCATCTAAACAAGAACGAATTTTTTGATTAGCTAAAAGAGTGAGGTGTGAAATTTTCCGATTTATTAGCGTGAATTATAGCAGTGAGTAATTATAACTCACGCTGTTTGTTCATAGACACTATTAATTGCTCAAAAGCAGTTGAATAATTAATATATAACTTAATAGGAGTAGATAAAATAATTTTTCTCATAGTGGGCAGAGAAACTTTCAAATTATCACCAGCATACCTAGAACAGCTTTAGTGACTGACAGAAAGTTAATATAATCCCTAATTCGTTTTACTATTCTAGGTCGCTTTCGAGGTGGCATAAGTTTTGCTTTTCCTCGAGAAGGAAACTGGGACTTTGGAAATGAACAAGGTTTCGCCAGAGATTTGGTATGGAATTTGGAGAGAGGACCCATGGCTGACCAAAATGACGATGTTTTTGCAGAATTTAGTTCGAAAAACGACGCCTATACCGAGTCACAATGGAACTTCCAGTTCTATATACTCAGTACAATCACTCTTCGGGAAAGGCAACTGGAAATTAAGGTCATAATAGAAAACATGAGCGATTACCTCCACATGGAATTCAGCTGCTTGCATCACTCCTGTCTGAAAGTAGCGGACGTTACCAAATGCAAAATCAAGGGGCTCAAAAATTGTCGCTATTACCATCGTCAAGATCCAGAAAAGAATATTCATATAGAAAAAAGAGTTGAAGTTTCTATTTCGGAGCACAATGATTTAGTGTACGAACGTACTCCGAGGGACACCTTTGTGGATTTGAATGGAAATTGGGAAAAAGTTATGAAAATAACTAAAGCGAATTCGTCGGATATGAATCTTTGGAACCCTTGGGCCGAGTTAGCGAAGAATATGGATGATTTAGGTGAGGACGAACACAGAAGGCACATATTTGAATAGACAAGACATAAAATAAAAAATTAACAGACATTAACAATATAAATGCTCCTATCCCTGCTTTTCCAAGTCAACTATGACTACTTTTCAGGCTCCATTCTGTACCATTTTTATATGTAGACACAAATTGAAGACTCCACGGCCCAGCGCCTGATTGGGAATTTTTTTCTTACCGAGCTCAATCGTTGAAGCAGCCTTCGTCCTAATTTGAACACGATACGAGACTATAACCTATACCAGCAAACCCCGACAAAACTCATCCGATACGAAATTATGCGAGGTGTACTTGTGTCTGAGGTTGAAATGATGCACTATTCGATTTTTGTTTATACACGGTGGACCGTCAGAATAACATTGCTGGAGTTTCATGATAACTAGTAATATGTTTCAAAAACTAGAGCAAACTAGACAGCAGAGTCTATAATAATTTTCGAATATACAGGGCGAACCGACAAAAATCTACGGGATAGAATACTTGTTTTAAATGGAAAGCCAGTTAATTTTTTGAAGAATTTTTGTGATGTCCATGCGCCTTTCAATATTATTATCGTCTATCTCTGAAAATTATCAAAATGTTGTCATCTATGGAATTCAAGAGGAAATAATAAACATACCATTTGCCAGACAGATTTGTGATATTTCTGATCCGTTCACATATCCGTGAAATTATACAGGGTGACTAAAATGATTTTTCAACTCAGAACTTTTTAATTGGAATGGAACAATCTGTGCAATATTTTTTTATAATAATAATAGAATTAGAACACATTGACTATTGAACTTCAACATTTTCTGGTATGTTATTCCTTTTTCACTGACACACATGCCTTTGCTCCATAAAAATAGCATGAGAATAACACAGAAATCCTTCTTTACTTATAATTTTAATGAATTTTTTAGTGTTGAATGTTACGGAAGAAGATCTCGTTGATATAATTTTTGGTTTGGTCGTGACTGAAAGAAATGATTTCGATGACCTGCTTGATCTCATTTAAATTATTTTTCACTATGGAGATACGTGAAAGAAATCGTATAGGTATAGACACACACCAACGACTATTCAAAATATGAATGCTTACTGTGAATTCTAAGAGCAGAAGAAAAATAATTTCGAAGACGGATAGAGATTTGTATTAACCAT
Source organism: Chrysolina americana (assembly GCA_958502065.1). Lineage (NCBI taxonomy): Eukaryota > Metazoa > Arthropoda > Insecta > Coleoptera > Chrysomelidae > Chrysolina > Chrysolina americana. The sequence continues at coordinate 77,988,842 of OY293414.1, forward strand.
ATAATGGGGGACATAGCACTCGAATTAATTGAGCATAGCGTAAAAGCTGGAACCCCCAGTAACAAATAAAGTATCAGTGGAAATTAGACAATAGTTATTTCCTACTTCTAGTATTCCAACATAAATTTTTACAAAATTATTAATCATTTTGTTTTCCAATTCCCCATTTTGTGTATATTTCGCATATAAATTGTTTTTGTCTGCTTGCAATTTTGTTAGAATCAATGTACATTGGGGAAGATGTATTAAGAATCACCAAAATGAATAATTAATCCCATGTGTTTTCATGGTACAAAGCAATGTGTGTCATAGAAAAGGGGTAGTAGTAATTTTGGGGGAAGCTGCTATCGCATCCAGGCAAGTAGGCCCACATAGAAAAGGAGTAACTAAAGATGTCAAAGTAAAAAAAAAATCGGAAACGGCTAGAAATAACAATAGGAATATACATCAAAATTCATGTCCCTATCCAACTTGAGCCACCCTGTATGATTTTAGGATGGATCGCACATCTATCTGTCGAATGGTATTATAGATATTTTCTTTCAAATCTAATAATCGTGACGACAGTGATTTTTTTCTAAATGCATCTACAGATGCATATCATTAAGTTCAAGTGGATGGAAGACAGTCATTAATATTGGATGGGTAGATGGAACTTAATGAAATGCCTGAAAAAAAGTACTCAACGTCACCATTTTCCATAACGTAATATGTTCGTTTTCAAAAAAAGCGTTGGAAATTGAGCGTTTTTTCAATATTGCCACTCTAGAACGCGAATGCTGTCACAAAATAAAATTTTTCGATCTCAACATTGTGTTGAGATCTGAAAACGTCAAAGACTGCTTAGGTAGGATTACAAAACTAGCACTCGAAAGTTTGTTATTGAATTTTACTCAATTATAAAACCGGCCTCGCACCCTGCGGCCTCCCGAGTTTTGGGAAGTATCATAGTAGAACAGACGATTCAGCATGCAACCTTCTGTAAAGATGCATCATTTTGCGAGTTTTTACTTCGAGTTGTCGCAGCTCCTTCCGAGTCCATTTCACCACTCCAAAGAAGTAGAGTAGAATCGGAACGGCAACCATATTAGTAGCAGAATCTTCGTTCTTTCCCATTATTGCCACTCAAAAAAGTCCTACTTCACGAATTTTTTAGCCGCACTATATTTCGATCAGCACTCAATGAAAAAAATCTTGAATGTTTAACCATGTGGACTCATGGATAGACGCGAAATTTAGGAAGAGGTGGAAATAATTTAAGAGTTTTTCGAAAATATAAGTTTCGGGAAAGCATCTGTGGTTAGTAAGTTTTACAGTTTTTTCATAAATTGAAAAACAAGTCTTTATAAAGATTTATTCGTCGGTTTTGAATATTCTTGACATAACTCTCAATAGATCAATTTTTAATTTTAAGTTATTCAAACGCAGCTATGCAATGTAATCGAAAAACCCGAATAAAATTCTCCTTGTTTCAGATGAAGATGAGTATAAATATTTTGTGGCACTGGATTTCGGTACGATAGCGAACAAAATGCATATGTACCCAAGAACTTGCTGGAGATCAGTCCAGACCTATGAATTGATTGAACCCAAGAAGAGTGAACAAGTTGTTTCTAATTTTTATGATTATTTCGAGGGCTTATGTTGAAAAAATATATTAATTGTAATGTTTCTGTAGTAGTGAAAAAATATAACTCATTTGAAATTCAGACTGCAATACATTTGTATAACCTTTACTGGTAATACACATTTTCGTCGTATACCAGTTATTCACAGCTATGGTCCTATGGTTCTGTGCTATGACAGTCAGAAAGGGACTAGAAAAAAGCTGAACAGAAACTATCAAAGAGCCCTACTGAACCTCCTCCTATTTCAACAATTTCAACAATCTTGAAAACAGATTTTTTCACGGGAAAACAGTTACAGCAACTTTTGGAAAGTGCACATTTTCGACAAACATTGTTTAATCTATCTAAAACTTTATGACATTAAAGTCAGTTTTGAGTTCGACATCGATATTTAATATACATGCAATATTATATATTATTTTTATAATCAAATTTAATTCATTTTGAAATTATTGCCTTTCATCAAGTACTCCCAGTTTCACATGAGGAATATTTAAATATTTTTCATGATGAAATTTGGATCTTTGGCTTTAATGAAGTCGGGGTACTGGTCGGAATCTTTCTGTGGGTTTCTATAGATGGCTCTGTTGCTCACTTTCTTAGTGGGTGAGTTATCGTAGTGCCTGTTAACAAAACCGACTGGAAATCAATTACATATTGTGGCCGAGTCTGTACTGATGAGCGAGTTGAATCGCGAAACTAGTCTGCAGATGTCACATGTTTTCGATTACCAGTTGGTGGTTGTTACAAGAAGTATTGCAAAGTATATCCTAGTAGGAAAACTTTGCCAGGCGTTGGATAGACGTGATTCGGCAGTCGTATGGGGCTGTTGAATTATTTCTGTCCAACAATCCTATAGTATAGGGAAATATGCGAAAGGCTGGATTATTTTTATAATCAAATTCCATTCATTTTGCAATCTCAGTTTTACCATTCGAGGTCTGTCTAGAACTGCGACTCCGGAAGCACTGTAGCTCAACAATCACTCTTGCCGCGAAAGGGACATTATGGATGTTTATTTGCAACAGCATACATTATGGTTTGGAAAACAAAAACCCCTTCAAATTTCTAGCAGTGGTTAACTTCTTAGGATACAGAAGTTCCATAATGGCTAACATTGAGTCTGTGAAATTCTCCAAAGGAGGGGCTGAGGGAATTGAGGAGAATGCAATCTGTCTTCAGACAAGCTGCCATCTTACACCAAAAAGAGACAGAATCGCATGGTCCAATTCTGTACCAAAGAGCTAGAAACCTTAAAAGAATGACTAGATCTCTTTTCAATAAGGCCTACAGAACAAAGCAGTGGGGCGAATAAAATAAAGCATTTTTCTGTAGAGAAGAGAGAAAAGGAAGGCGAAGAAAAATTTCTGCGAAGAAGTCGAGAGCACGGCTGAATGCTCACTGAACAAAATCATGTCAAAAGATCCGGTGAACCCGTATGGGACGCTAATACGAGCCAACGGATCATTCATCAAATCAGGGAAAGAAACTCTGGAGATATTCCTTAATACTCACTTTCCTGACTATATGGGAACAAACAAACAAGTCGTGTCCAAGAGAGTTAAGGTCTGACCCACAACCTGGAACATAGCGATAAAAGTCATCTCCTACAGGAAGGTAGAATGGACTATAGAAACCTTTAGTTCATTTCAAATCAGCAGGGCTAGATGAAATCCAACCTGTACCATTACAGCGAGGAGCAGACCTCCTGATTCCATACATAGTTAGGCTGTTCATGGCGAGTCAGGCTCACAGGTACGTACCCAACACCTGGCGATGGTCAAAAGTGGTCTTCATACCGGAGCCGGGAAATCCATCCTATGCCCAGGTCAAGGCATTCAGACCAATTTGCCTCTCATAGTTCATGCTCAAAACGATGGAAAAACTAGTTGATTGAAATATCTGGGATAATGATAAAGAGAACTTCTCGGAGAGCCAACACGCCTATCAACCCGAAAAATCCTGTCAGACTGCGCTCCACAGTCTAGTCTACAGGATTGAGAAATCACTCTCGAATAAAGAAATTGCACTCACAGCGTTTCTTGACGTAGAAGGGGCGTTTGATAATACATCATATGCGTCTCACTACAGCCTTAGGGAAAGAAACATTGCTACAGTCCTGAACCAGTGGTTATCTGCCGTACTGAGCTATAGGGTAATATAAGCCTCCCTATTCGGGGACACGATGGAAGTGGAAGCCACGAGAGGCAGCCCTCATCAGGGAGGAATACTATCCCCACCTTGGTGGATCCTCGTGGTAGACAACTTCCTTATAGACCTTGATTGGGGAGGAGTATGGCTATGTTGACGATATCGTAATAATGGAAATCGGGAAAGAATATGGGGGTTTGTGTAGATCTGATGCAATAGCACTCACAGGCGTACAAACGTTGTGCATGAGGAGAACCTCAAAGTCTACCCCCAAAAAATCAAGATTGTTCCATTCACCAAAAAAAAAGGAACTTGATGCCCAACAGAGTTCTTCGAATCTTTGGTGAAAGCTTGCAGATGACAGGAGAGTCGAAATACTTGAGGCTGAACATAGACTCGAAGCTCACCTGGAACAAACATCTGAGACAAGTAAAGTGCTGACAAGGGCAAGGATATCATTAATGATGGCCGGGTGTTCCTTCGGCAGAACATGGGGACTAGGACCCAAACAATCGCTTTGGCTGTACACAGCGACAGTGAGGCCCTCGATAACGAAAGGGGCCCTGTTGTGATGGCCAAAGGCAGAACAAGTCACAACCGCAGAAAAGCTGGCTAGTTTGCAAAGACTGGCTCTACTCGAAGTAACTAATGGTGCAATGTCCAGCACATCGAAAATTGTCTCCCTTTCTCCCTCCTCTGCATCTGCACATTATAGCGGAGACGAGGATAGGAGAATCTAGATTAAAGTGCATGGGCCAACGGAGGGGCAACGACTTGGGCCATTTCAACATTAGAACATAAGAATCGACGCATCTACTGACTTTTACATTCACCACCATCATTCAAAATGAAACATTAAGCCTTAAGCAGATGCCCTAGCAAGAGCAGGGCAGCAACAACTCTCACTGGATCAGAACCAGCCTATGGAATCCTATTTGAGGACATTAAGAGCAGTACAGGAACAAATGAGTCAAGAACTATCATCAATCTTTCTGGGAAGACGCCACAAGCAATACTCACAGAAAAATGATGGTGATGGGGCCAACTGACCGGCTATCAAGGCATCTTCTTGAACTGAGCCAGAACTCCCTGTTTTACATCATTACCCCCTTATATATATATTTTATTTCTTAGTATACAGGGTGGAGCTTATACTCATTGTTTACCAACACTTATTTTTCTACACTTAAAGTTGTATTTCTGGAATTTCAATCGCCACTCTTTGGTAGATGAATAACTTTGTTAATTGCTATTGTTGTTATTCATCTACTGAAAAGTGACTACTGAAATTCCAGAAATATGCCTATAAATATAGAAAAAAGTGTTGGTAAACCATGAGTAAATGCTCCACCCTGATGTTACAATGTTACATTTTACAAATGTAGCATAGATGTTTTGAGTAACATTATATGTATGTAATAAAGTCACATTAATGTTGCGCAAAATATGATACATTTATGTAATGTTAAGTAAATAACATTTCATTGTAATATTTAAAAGAGGCATAAAGGCTTATGGACGCAACGTATCTGTAACATCAAGCATATCTCTGAATAACATCACCAAGTCACAATGTGATAACAGTTATGTTTAAGTTATGTTTTTATGTTTACTGGGTAGGTTTTGTAATATTATTCAAAATACCTTTTCCAATCTTCCGAGTTACCTCGACCTTTCAGTACATTTAGATGACACTGAGAACGAAAATCTTGTCCGATTCGCTTCCAATTAGCAAGCGCAATATTGAATGATATCCGGATCGCTAGTTCCGAATTGTGGCGTATCTCGGCCTGAATTCGGCTCATTCACTGGCTGGTCTCTTCGCTAATCCCGATGCTAATTCCCGTTTTATCTTTGTGCAAAGCCAACTAGATGACGTACCTTCTTCACCTCATAGCGATCCGGATGGATTTCAATTAACCATCATGCTGCTTGAATTTCGTCATGCTGTGTGATTTCCAATGGTGGCTGTACGATCATTTCGACTGTGTCCGTGTGCTCCTTCCTATTCATACAACACGACTGGATTACCGACTGTGTGTAGATGTATAGCGAGGGGAATGAGGTTATGTGTTGCTCGTGGTTTCTGACTAAGAATATATTTGACTTATTTCCTTTTCTTGTGGGGATGTGGCGGAATGTGCATAGATAGTTATAGGCCAGGAGCTGGTGACAGGTGACGTTCTCCCATTTTACACTGCATGCCTTTTCAGGAAGAAAGGAAGAAGGTGGTTGGACTAATAACAGGACACTGGCACCTGGGAAACCACTTACACATGTTGGGTATACACCAAGATTTCAGTTTTATGCGGTTTCTGTGATGAGGAGGACGAAACAGCCTCACACATATTTATGAATACGAGGCCCTGGCCCGCATAACGATGGACACTAAAACCAAGTGAGAAATCTTCAGGAGTTCATCAGAAGATCCGGGGTACTCACGAGATAAACCTGACAGCGGGGAGCAGAAAGTTTATACACAGACATACCGGCATTTCGGCCGATGGCAGCCCCACCGCATAATAATAATAATAAAAACTTCTTAGGTTACTTCTAGGTAACATTCCCTGGCTTCCCGGATCTTGGAGTTTCCCAATACTTCAGACTTCTCTTTACGTCCTTATTGTTATTCGTCGCAGACAGGTAAGAGTTTTATTGGGATGACTTTTTGGACTGATCGAGATCTAGTTGTCTCTCATTTGCATATTTTCGATAGGCGGCAAGATTAACGCTGAAAGTGGGTGAAAAGCCCCAGATTTTTTTAATTGGTCTAAAGAATTATCCATATCAGGAGGTCCGTAAATTTTTTGAATAATTTGCTGTCATACTTCGATAAATTCCAAATTATTGCACCACTAGCGTAGGCCAAGAAATAGACTGAATGACATAATGGTTTGAATAAAGGCTAATTGAATCATGTTACCTCATCGGATTTGCATTTTGTCGCCGTTAAAATAAAAAGCGATAACAGTTAAAAAGCTGATTAGTCATTCTCCATTCATTCATATCGCGTTCTCTAGTGGGAAAATCTAATTTGAATACTTTATGATATCTATTGTGTGCATTGTGTCGTTTTTTATGGATGACAGACTTGAATAAATTTCATCACTTTATAAGAACTGTTCAAATATTGGATTTATAAGTCATATGATTTATACTAGGTATGGCATGACTCACAATTTTCGTTGCACTATCTATTCAACGTGTTCAGTCTTAAGAATGTTTGCACTGTTAGACACAATGCATTTGATATTGTTTTGTGTTAAACAATGGAAGTGGTTAAGCATATATGCAAAATATTGGTGAAAACGCCAAATAAACTATTGAAAACTTTTCAATCTCTACTGGAGAAATGGATTGGACTACTAATTTTGCGCCATCTATTGTGGTTAACAGTGACTTTAATTGAACTTTGATAAAATGATGAATATCAATTCTGTGGAGATTCCGGTCTATATCCATCATGAATGTTTTCGGACACTTAAAACAAAATGATGCATGTGATATGGTAGGTGCAAGCATACGAGATCCGAAATAAATGTTTAAAGAAAAAGATTCCGAATTTTTTTTCTCAACTGTTTTATGTAATTTTAGTCTGTGGATAAAATTTCCAATTTTACCATCTCGTCAGAGGTGAGCTAACTTTAGTTATCCTTTAAAACTATGTGTTTTTTTGGCGGTTTTCATGGGTTTTCCGCTTATAGTTCACGAACGATACTTTTTATGATGATGACTATTCCATACTAAAATGAAACAGATTCAATTTCCTACAATTCACATAATATATCGAATTGATTCCTATGATTTTTCAAACCGCCGCTAGAGCGCGATGAATAACGCAGGAAATTCTACCACAAAGTTCATTCTTTGAGAAAATTTACTTCTCAGTTCGGTTAACAAAAGTCGACGATTTCAGCGTTTTGTGCGTTTTATGAGACTGCGTCAGACACTTTTGAGAGTCATGAATTTAGCAAAGCAAGATTTTATGATCTTGCAAAAATTGAGAGCTATTGAATTTCATTTCATCTTACTTGAAAAAATGTATCCAGTATGTTTAAACCTCGGATCGAATCTCAACAACTCATCCAGTCGATTTTGGGGTTCCACAAGGTTATGTACTGGGGCCTTTATTATTTGATGACTTGTCATACAATTTAGATTAAAAAAATCATATCTATTTTGTACGCTGATGACGCTACTTGGATAACGAGTGAGTACGACGAAAATAATGCGTTATAGTCACTCAAACGTTCCACCTCGAGAAACCGGTTAAACTATAATTACTCATTCTTCAATGCAAGTAGAACACAGAGTTCCGACTTGAGCATCACTTCTTTTTCTTTCTCATTATGACTGCTCCCTTTGAAAGGTCACGGTTACCACATTCCTCAAAACTACAGACCAATCAGTCTACTGTCCGTTCCATCAAAGGTTATGGAAGCCATTATCACCGAGGCAATGACTACATTTATAACAACCCACCACATCATCGACCAAAAAATTCCAACAGACATAATTTATCTAGACTTTGCGAAGGTCTTCGATAGAGTTCCAGTCAGAAGACTTACGTACAAACTAGATTACTTTGGCATCCGTGGAAAGCTCAAATCGTTGATTGAAGATTACATGTCGAACAGAACCTTCAGAGTTAGAGCTGGAAAGTGTTATTCCTCCGACATAGCAGTCTCTAGTGGAGCATCCCAAGGATCTGTTCTTGGTCCACTTCTGTTACTGATATATGCAAGTGACATTTCATACCACATCCAAAGCCACAAGTCCTGCTATGCCGACGACAAGAAAATTTACTACAACCCACTGATAGATCATCTTACTCTGCAAGACGACCTGAACTCAATTCATGAATGGTGCAGCCAGTGGCTTCTCCCGCTGAACTTAGAAAAGTGTGTCGTTCTCCATGTTGGAAAAACAATCCTTGCCTCCCATATACACTGCAAGGAAATCCTCTAAAAACAGTTTCATCTCATGTGGACTTGGGTGTCACTATAACATCAGACCTCATTTGGTCCAGTCACATCCTTGCAACTTGTAAACGTGCAAACTCCCTAATTTACCTAGTTCGCAAGACTTTCACACACGTATCGTTCAAAACATCTATAAAATTATATGAAACTTATAGTCGTCCGATTCTCGAGTATGCTGAACCAGTGTGGAGGCCAGTGTTAATACGTGATCAAAATTTGATAGAAAACGTCCAGCGCCGTGCTACACGTATGACTTTTTCTGCCACCAGACCTACATACCAAGAAAGACTACAGGCTGCAAACTACTTTCCTGCAGCGTAGATTCAGAGGAGATATCATCCTCTCTTTCCGAGTTATGAAATTTGATTATGGAAATCTGAGCAGCTTGTATATTCGAAACCATGATAGTACGAGGACACCAATGCAAATTGAAAAAGGAAAATTTCAAGACGAAACAACGTCAACATTTTCTAACCAACCAACCGAATCTTCGATATTTGATATCTGGAATGGTCTTAGTGCAGAAGGCGTCAACACCTCAGTTAACATTTTTAAGAATGAAATCGACGAAACAGTGTTTTTTTTTAAGTTTTTCTTTTCATACAGGAAATTTGTATTTTGTTAGGCTTTTATAGGACCTAGTCCTCAGCCTTAATTTATGTATAATGATAATAAAATAGTAATAATAATAATGCACGCACCACTGATTGGTCACCCTACATGAATATATTTTTTAATCGAGTTGTTAGGAGTTGGCTCATTGAAAATATGTGGGCTCTGTAGACTTTTGTGGGCTTTGAGTTTCTAGGAATACTTAACACATGATGTGATGATTAGCTGAAATAAAGACTTCACTATTTTCTGCTATTTTTATTTCGATTCCAGGAATTTCTTATTTTCCATATGTAGCTAAGAAGGCAATGACCGAAAAGCATCAACTAATTATCGAACACCGTTTATGTATTTAAAATCCATGGTTTGTTTATCCTAGGCTTATATTTGGAACACTTTATCTCTTCGATCGCTCTCAAAAAATAATAAAATGCACCAAGATTTTGTCTAATACTGGAATAAACCTTGTGTGTAGGTATACGTATAAATACGAGATCATGAAAATAAACAATGCAGAGTGGTCTCAAAATACGACACCGGGATGGAAGTGCTTAATCTGTCTTCGCACAATTCAAGAGAAGCAACCTTGAAACGAGGTTACATTTTTATTTGCTCATGTCGAATTCCGAGACAATACTCGTTTGGAATGGCCGTTCCGTGCATAGCATGAAAATGACCATCATTTGTAAACTACTAGGTTGGTGTAGTGTCAACGAACCAATCATGATCTATAATTATTCAAGTTTACATTATCAAATTATATTTCAAATCTATCTATGAAGTCCATTTCATGTCAAATTGGCGTTGAGTATGGAAAAATTCAACAAATCATATCCACAATTGATATTCGACAAGTCTCATTAAGAGGGTTGCATGTTTCGAATCCAGTAGAATCCATAAATATCAGGAATATATGAAAAAACAGTCAATCATATCATTCAGAAAATCATTGAAGAAGTTCCTACTAGACAAACAGTGATCCAAAATGGCTTTATATAAGTTAAATCTAAACTTAATTTCTTTATTATTTATAACTGAAATATTGTTATCAAAAATTGTAATTAGGAACTTATCCTGGTTGAGTGGAAGAGCAGCTTCAACTCCGCCAGTTTAAATGAAGGCAATTTATTATTATTATCATTATTATCTTCAGCCTAATACAAGTTCTAGATACAACAAAGTATTACCATCAGCTCGATGTTACATCTCTGTGGTTCCACGCAATTTAACAACGCGAAACAAGATCGGTCATTTTCGAATTATCACCGTGATCACTGTGACATTATTTCGACATATTTGAATTGATCGATCGTGAGAAATGCATTGACAGGTACGGATCAAATGTAATTTTGCTCAGACAGACTTTGTAATCCCATAAATGAATATTTCATTCGATAACAACATTATTTTCTTCAACTTTTTCAACTTTCATGTCTGTGTGCTCTTCAAAAATTATTCATTTTGCGAATTCTTACTGAGAGCCGCTCTTAAACTCCATTTCAAATCCCCATCTTCACTCCCATCTATGATTGAGCAGGAGAAATGGAAAAGCACTGATACTGGCTGTCAACCGTGTGTTCAAATAGAGGTGACGCTGTCTCAACTTCTACTGCTTCGCGAGACCAAAGACTAGTCTTGTCTTGGTCTTGATCCAATTTCCTCGGGATTCCGATCCCACCTTTCTGCCGCAACCGCACTTTACTTCTCATCACACAATAATCCTTTCTAAAATGGCCAATAAAAACCTAATTAATATTCCGACCCTTTTGAACCTTTTTTCTGGCCTATCGGGCGTCGGCCTGTGTGATGTGTGGGTCTAATTTAATCTTTAGTTAACATTTCTTGAAAACTATATTCTTATGGTGAAATTTAAAAAAAAACTATTTCGCTTACTTTACTCTTAAAAATTGAAAATTATTGTTAAAGACTGAGAAATACGGAATATCTAGCATAGACATATAAACTGTTGGACAATTAAATTGAATAATTCAAATTTCTATATGCATTTTGATCCAAGACTATCAAGACCAAGACTTTCAAGACCAAGTCCAAGACTGAGCCAGTCCCGTCTTGGTCTTGAAACATCAAGACCAATACCAAGACCAAGACTAAGTATATTTATTTTTCGAGACCAAGACAAATCAGTCTTGGTCTTGGTCTCGCGAAGCCCTAGTTCAACTTACAAAAGGTGTTTTTTGTCCAAATTTTACCTTGCACTGCACTGTTTGGAACCTATGGTGTAGTAATGAATATACTGGAGTTTTATCCCAACGCCAAACCACTATTTTCAACACCTCGACACGTGTTTCGGTCACCAAGTGACCATCTGCAAGAGGAAGATTAAACTAAATCTACATACAAAGTTGTTCTTATTTACACTCGTTAGATATCTCTGCTAGATATCCGCGTCTTCATTATTTAAAAAAAATATAATCTCAAAATATTGCTTTATCTCCTAAACAGGTAAATGCTAAATTAAAAGTATATGTTAATTACTTACATAATATGATAACAAACAAATTATTTCAGCAAGCTATATAATAAACTATTGGGTATTGGTCCCCCATCATTATTCATGATTTTATTATGTTTACTTATTTCTGAGCTTTCATAGGCCTGTTGTTGTTAACTTGTCTAACTAATCTTAATGAAATAAAGTCTGTGGGATGGTTTTGTTGCAAAACATGATGGGCGACAGCGGATTTTTCTGTTCTTCCATATTTTAGATGTGCTAAGTGTTCTTTATACCTTACTTTAATAGATCTTTTAGTCTGCCCATAATATTTTGCATCGCAGTTCTTACATTTAATTCCGTAGATTCCAGACTTATCAGAATTCTCAACTTTGTCCCTAAGGTTACCCAAAAGGCTCTGTAGTGTCTGACTTGTTTTAAATATCACCCTTATACCCAGTTCCTTGAAAATCTTTCAAAAGTTCTTTGTGTAATGGTGGTATGGAACTGAAATATATCCATCTTGGTTCTCGTCATTCCTAAAAGTTGAGATTTCGTTCATTCTTGACCTTCATTTTTTCTTCCTTATGATATTATCTACAGTACCCCTCGAGAAACCGTTACTTACTGCTATTTCAAGTTCGAAAATAATGTGCCAGAGAGGTATCAACAATGTGAAATGATTACGGAGTACCCTTCTCACCAAGTGGAAAAATAAAGGCAAACATCTGTCAGAAATCAACTGCTTCCCTGGCTAATACCACGACGGAAATTGAACTTCATCTGACAGATATTTGTGCAATTCTTCCAAGAAGACCCAATTGCAAGTGTTTGTCTTGTAATTAAACAGAAGATGATCCTTCATTTGGCTGGGAATGACCACCTGTAGACATTTATGTTTCGAGGTTTATTGCCTCTCATCAGTGACAGGGTAAGTCGGTCAACATTATAATTGTCATGTCCCTGCCAAATTTCATATCGATACCAGGAATGTTTGCAAAATTAGTTGAAGCATGTTGAACGAAAATTTAGTCAACAATCATCCCTATGCTTTATCACTTCCGTTGAAAATAACGTCACCGTTATTCGCCATTTCCGTTATTTTGCTATTGCTATGCTGTTTCTATAAGTTTTTGTAGGTGTTGATTCCATGTTAACTTATGGTCGAAGATTACTCCTACGTATTTTGCCTCTTGGTCAAATGGAATTTCTATCCCATTCAGTAAACATAACTATTATGGTTGTCTGTTTAGAAGCTTACATCGAACATATTCTGAGCAAATAAAGGATACTGAAGAAAAAACGTTAGCGCCATCCCGTCGTTCCAATATTGAATATTCATGAAGCACGAGTTTCCGTTCATTAACTATCACCAAAGTAATACAAATTAAATTTAACACATGGCTGGCAACGGTTTCGTTGACTAGTTTATCCTCATGAAGTTGTTTCACGGCATGGAGCGAAATTAAACGTACATACGTCTGTAAAAGGTGCACAGTTTTGAACAAATTTGCATACCTACCCACATTGCATCGAAAAAAAAAAGGAAATAGCACTGATAATACAAGCTGTAAAATGTGAAATCTGTTTTGAATGGAGAATGTTTCAAGTAGGTTACCTGATCAGAATATGTAACAGTTTTTTAATCAAGATTGCTGGTATTTGATCCGGTCCTGTGGGGTATTTTAAACATAATTTTTTAATAAAATTGTTTAAAAATCAAATTAAAAAAAATTGGTTGATTGATGAAGCTACTGTTTCCGGTTCTCTTATATTTTCATTACCAATATTCAACGAGATTTTTTCAGTTTTTCGTTTTCTATTTGAAATTTCAGATACAATAGGTGTCCCAAGTTATTTTATTCATCTTAATGCATCACAGAATTTAATTTTAATAAATATTTTTTTCAGTTTTAGTTTGCTAATTTTAGCTTCAGCATATACATATTAATCTTTTAAATTTCCACTTCTTGTGAATTAAATTCTACCATTCTACATCAGTTTTCGACTATCTAGTTAGAAAATGGGACTTTTACATACACTAACAAAAACTTGATTATAAAACTGAGATACATGTTACTATTTATAGACATGCAATTGCTCATCGAAGTACTATGAAATGTGTACCCCATATTCAGCATGTAATACCGTTGAAATCAATGTGTGAAAGACTTCTAACATCCGTTCTTTTTCGAGCATCTTCAGAACTGCATTTCCTTAAATGATCTTGATAAACGTATTCGGTATTCAAGTCACTTACACCTCACATTACGTACTTATCCATTATATAGACCAGTCAGTGAAGCCTATTTTTTATATGATTCTATCATGAAAAATATTGAAACATTTTTCGTTTGAGACTTGACGAAAGACCATAAATTCACAAAATGAAAATTGATTAAAAATAACCGAGCTTATTCCCTATACAATAGGGTGTCGGCAATCGTCGAATAAAAAATAATTCAACAGCCCCATACGATTGCCGAATCATTTCAGTCGATCGATGAAAACAAAAAATTAGGTACTCGAAAAAAGTCCTAAAAATGGTAAAAAACACAAAATAATTTGATTCACTTGAAATTGCATATGCGCATATTATGTGTGTATATAAAAACTGTTTGAATTTGACTTAAATAAATAGAAAAATCAGGAAAATATTTTTTTTTACAGAAATGGCCTTTTTCAACTCAAGAACGGTTAAAGATAGAACAACTCTGCGAACGCCAATCGATCGATGGAATGAGGGAATTAGTGTACTCTGTAGTGCACTCTGTCAATTTCAACTCGATCGACGAAAACAAAAAATTACCCGAAAAAAGTCCAATGGGGTGGAACCCTAAAAAATCATGAAAGATAGAAAATCATCAGATTCACTTGCATATGCTTATATGTTTGCAGATAAAAAAGTAGAATTTTCCAAAAATTATTACTAAAATTACGAAAACAAAATTTTTGGTACATGACCTCTTTCAACTCTAGATGAACGTTTCAACTCGAGGGCGATTGAAGATAGAGTGAAATATGAATAACTTGCGTATTTCAAGTCTATCGACGATATATAAAAAATTACGAAAACAACATTTTTGAGAGATATGACCTCTTTCAACTCTAGATGAACGTTTCAACTCGAGAACGGTTGAAGATAGAGTCATTCTGCGAAAGTCACTCGATTCAGTTGGTTGAAATATGTACACTCTGCGTATTTCAAGTCTATCGACGATATATAGCAAATTACGAAAACAAAATTTCACTTCTGTACCTATAAAAAACCGGATGAATGTTTCATTATCGAAAATTTCAACGGTTTTCAAAATATTTGAAGTTAAATGAGTACGTGCATAAGTAATATGGAGATGTTTTGTTGAATATTTTGTTAGAAGTTGTTTTAAAAATCAGGTAATTTGGTAATATTTCAAAGAAAATTGATTCGTTACTTAGTTAATTACTGTCATGAGTGTTTTTTTATGCAAAATCCACCGAATTATTGAAGCATTTTTTTTGAGAATTAAATTACATTCAAGATATAATCAAAATCTTTAAATTTTTAAAGAAATATTATAATTATTTTTAACAAAAGCATCAACAAAGAGTTTTCACACATTCAAATACACCTGGAATTTATGACGGTAGAGTATTTCCTACGAAAACTCCCCGATATTCAGAACAAATAATAGCAATTTCTATCAAAATCATCAACAATGAGTTTTCATATCAAGCACGCACTTATTCAACTTCAAATATCTTGGAAACGTTGATAATTTTGACGAAAAAACTTATTAATTTTTTTGTATATGGAATATTGAGAATACAGAAAAAGCAGACAAAACCTTTTCAATCCAGTGGCGTGAAAGTTGAGAAAGGGCTATTAGGTCGAAGTTACAAACATGTGAACGGCATTCAAATATTGAACTATATTCTATCAAGTGACATATCAAATTGCATACATCCCTTCGAAAAAAATCACACCCCCGAGATTAAAGCCAGGCCTCCGAGATTAAAGTCGAACCCCCCCGAATGAAGTCGGACCCCCCAAGATTAAATTTTTTACCCCAAGATTAAAAATTAACCCCCGAGATTAAAGTCGGACCCCTGAGAATAAATTCAGACGGGGTACGATATTAAAGTCAGACCCCAAGAATAAAGTCGGACCCCCGAGATTAAAATCTCGCCCTAGAGTTTGAAGTCAGATCCTTGAGATTAAAGTCGGACCCCTGAGAATAAATTCGGACGGGGTACGATATGGAAGTCGGACCCCAAGATTAAAGTCGGACCCCCGAGATTAAAATCTCGCCCCAGCGATTGAAGTCAGACCCTTGAGATTAAAGTCGGAGGTCCGAGATTAAAGTCAGACCCCCGAGAAAATAAAGTCGGCCCCCCGAGATTAATGTCAGGGGTCCGAGATCAAAGTCGGATCCCCGAGGTTTAAATCTCGCCCCAGAGATTAAAGTCGTTTCCCCAAAATATAAGTCGAACCCCCGAGAATGGAGTTAGACCCCAAAGATTAAAGACGTGCCCCCAAGACTGAAGTCGGCCCCCCCAGATTGAAGTCGGATCCCCGAGATTAAAGTCGGACCCCCGAGAAAAAAGCAGGACTCTAGATTAAAGTCGGAATTTCAAAAAAAGAATTGCTCGTGGCCCTTCTACGCCTTCGTATTATACATTTGGGTCGGACTCAATGAAAAGACTGAGGTTCTCCTTATACTATTTCACGAAAATTACTCCATTCAGAAATCCAAGAAAAGAAAAACAATTCCTACACACTTGCTTTTAAATTTCAGTAGAAAAACTATGCTGCTGAAACCGAATCAAAATAAATCTCAGAACACACTTACTTGAATAATCTACTTTCCCGACCATTTTCATATACTGTCAAATCCACTAGTCTTCACAAACAAACGATCACTTCATGCACATGCAAAAACGCCAGAAACTACCGAACAAAATACACCGGCGATGAGAGTTTTTTCAGGACTGGCTCCCCGACCGATCCCATCGGATAAACGATCAAAACTCTTCAGTAAAAATAAATAAAGCAGAAATTGATGATTGGGTAAGTGTTCTTCGTGTGATTCAATGTAAACAAATTAAAATTACACACTAGATCCAAACGCAAGATGAGCCGGTTCACCCACGTTACGCTTCTTCGTAAGTTGGTCAAAGCATGCGACCGCGGAAAATAGTGTCGTATGTCGATTGTTCGAATTTTTACGCGACACGCTAGACCTGCAAGTTGGTTATCTTTTGTTAACATACACGAAGTGAAAACGGCTAAGTTTAGGTATTAATTTTATGGGATACGACTTGGGTTTGGAGTGGGTACACAGTGTTTATGCAGCGATGTATTTGGATTAATATGATGTAATTAAAAACGTAATATTAGAATTTTCGTCTATTGTTCGCGCCCGCATTATCATTTTGATGAGTGAGTGAATTATGGAATTATCTTTCCAAGGCCAAGGTTGATTGGATTGTCATCGTGATGCACTGAAGAGTGATTTACTTTCGTGTAAGCAATTGGTTGAATTAACTCTCTTGTTTTTGTCTAGGAAAAGGCATGAGGCATAATGTAATTTCTTCTTCCTCTTCGCCACTATTTCTTAGAGCACCGGAAAATTAAATATTATAACTTGGGAGAGAAAGCTAAATCCTAGGACAAAAATAGATTCAGAAAACCTTTTGGACTTAGTTTATATCAGGGGTTTTGAGTGATAGGTACAGGTGGTGGTGCTGTAGGTTTTCGGGTGTTCCTACAGCTGAAAAGTGAATACGCCGCCAAAAATAATCAGTAAATCGCACCGAAGATTTGGGTACACTCTATGAGTGTTTATGAGGGATTATTATTATTATTATCTAGGGTTGTTATTGAGATTGTTCGAATTGGTCGATTCATGCGGTACCACAGAATATTTGTAGTTTCAATATTCTGTGGCGGTACCTACACCCAGAGGCGGACCAAGCCATGGGGTCGCCTGTGTGCAAAATATAATTTTACACCCCATAACCATTTTTTAGTGAAAATGTATACATGGATGAGTACACATAAATAAATAAATAAATAATAAAGAGGTGTACTAATTTCAAGAAGCAATGAAAACAATAAAAACATTTCTCTATAGGTATTCAGTTCTCTTCGTTTTTAAACTTACCGTTACCGCCAAGCCACCTGTGATTCTCCGACTTTTTATGCTAACCGCTGTCGCTAATAACAAAAGAGTACCGAAAGAGAATTAAAGAAAAAATATTGTGGTACTTTTCAACAAAATGTACTTATAAAATAATATTATAATTATTTATTTTTTCAAATATACACAAATAACGCAAAACACCAATAAATTTTAACTGATGAAACTGGTCATCAGATAGACTTTGTTAAAATTGTTCCGTCAACCAGCTGCACACCTTTGGGAGTACAACCCTCAAAAGTCTCCGAAAGACTTTTCCGAGGTAGGGAAGACGCAGCCCTTACCTTTTAACGTGTGATGCGATGCACGAGACCGATGACCATGCTGGGAATCGAACCCATGACCCTTAGGTTAACAGATAACCGCTCAACCATCATGACCATCACGGCCCATATGACCAGACTTGCTCACTATACTCAGAAATTTCCCAGTCAGGCCCTGTCTCAGAAGCTCCGACACTTCCGGAAGGCGCGTTGGATCATTTGCCCAATAACCGCTCTCCGTGGGGTAAGTGACTATCGGGTCCGAGAATCATGTGCCCTGAGCAGACGGAGTGAACCGAAGATGAGGGCACTTTGCATTCGTCCGTCTAAGATTTCTGCCATATTACAGCAAGCTGGTATGATTTGTTTAAGAGCAGTGTGTCCATCATTTTACCAAGGACCCCTATTATCAGAACCACCATTTTAATAGAATGGTCTGGATAAATCCTGCCGGGTTCAAAGAGTATATCTCGATATTTCGTTTGATTTTCTTCCTCTTTTCGGACGATGATCGTTTCGCCAGGAGCCGTAAACTCAATGACAAAAATCGTCTTAGTCTGTTGGTCGAGAAGGACTACATCAGGCTTATTGGCTTGTATTTGCCTGAGGGTGGGGAATGAGTAGTTCCAACAGATTCGACACATCAGGCAACACTGGTGTCTTCTCTATATTGTAAGAGTGCCGTAGATGATATAGTACACTCCTTAGATTACTCAGGTACACTCGCGTTATGCCTGTGGATATTCTGAGACCGCATAAGCTGGACAGGCTAAGAACAAATGCATTAAGGTCTTCTGCCCCAGAACACGCTCTGCATCCAGTGTCCGGGACCTCTATACACATGACGCGATTACGGTAGACGAGGGTGTTGAAGACAGCACTCTGACAGGCCAATAGGAATCCCTCAGTTTCCGACTTCAGCCCACTAGACCTGAGAAATTCAATCAGGTTTCTGGATGAGCCAAGGGGTGGTATGAATAAACTTTGAGCAAATGCTTCTATTCTATTTTTTGAAACAGACCTATTCATTGTATTCAGTTGAGAGAAGTACAAACCTATAATAGAAGCATTTATACATACAACCCAATGTTCTCTTCAATGTTCTTGAAGTCGACTTGATGCATTGGCTTATACTTATGTAGCTGTTGCTTTGGCGTGGGCTTTTTGCTGAACGAGTTCCAACTTGGTGGCAGAGTTTGGGTTCATCCATTCAGTGTCAAATACAAGATCGAGTTCATCGACTGTCCGGGTTGCTGCCTTGAAAAGAAATGCTCTAATCTTTGCTTTTTCATGATCGCATACCAAGCAGAGAAGGAGATCTGAACTCCTGATGATTATACAGGGTCCATCAAGTACTGTCCAGTTATGTAGGCACTCCAAACTCGAAAGTCCACGGCCTCCCCGTTGTCTGGGGAAGTATAACCGTGGAACATACGATTTAGGATGCAAGCTCCTATGAAGATGCATCATTTTACGAGTTATCACTCGAATTTTATTTGATGAATATAGTAAAGATATCATTTGTATTCCAGTTCTGAATTTATTATTTTTTTTTCATTTGTCAATTCCGCATTTCAACAAATATTCGCACATAAATCACAGAATAAATCTTTACTTGCGCACGCACATACTCAACTTTAAATTAGTACCTTGAAAACTGACCCCTTTTTCATACAGAAAATAGTAAGAAGTGGCAAAAAGAAACCAAAATCTATATTTATTCAGTGGCGTGCACTGGCGGATCTGAGGTCTGTGCCATGGTGGCCATGCCCCCTCTAGAGCTCTGGATAAGTAGCTGATATTGGTTCAACATCTATTCTGGATATGCAACTAAACCCTGATTAATTTTCAAGAAAACACACGTCATACAAACCAAACTTATTCGTATTTTTCGTATTGAATGTTTCCTCATACACTCAAACATCCCAAATCAACACGTAAGGTAAGCTCGAGTAAGTGTGACCGTGATTTTCAATAGTTCACATTTGATTAAGTCTATCTATCTAATGAACCTGAACTAATATAACAATGAAATTTTGCAGATATTTACTTCAAGGTCAGTCTTTGTAATACGCCACAGAAAAGTGGTAAAAAACGCATTCCATGAATTTTATTTATATATTTATATATACATGTCCATAGGTCACACTTCTCCGGGAATTTGGGGCAAGTGTGATTCTGGCCAAATTTAAAGATATTAATGCACGTAAATCTCTCTTTGGGGCGTGTGTGAGAAAACAGTAATGGAACTTTCACCACAATTTATTTGTTTTAAGATATATTCATTCACAACATAGTTATGAAATTTTTAATATTGAATTTGAAATGCCCTATTGAAAAAAAAAAACAAAAAATACTCGTGAAATTGCACATTTGTTGAGAAGAAAAGTTTACAGGTAGAAATCTGAGAAATCGAATGAGAATTTCATTGATCCCCGTCTTCTGACGAGTGGTGATGGAAGCACAGTTGTTATTTCATCCTCTGAAAGTGTATCAATGTCTTCCGCATCTGGCCAGGTATACTGTTTAGATCTTTGGGATTTCCATATATAATTTCGTACTATAGCTGAAAAAATATTGTTCAGATTGGCCAAATGAACCATGTTCACACTTACCCCAATAAATAGGTCACACTATCCCCAATAACGGTTTAATTCGGGGCAAGTGTGCCATGCATATTTCGAATTCACAAGATGTCTTTGGAATTTTATATGGTGGTTATGGATTTATTATGAGTATAGCTCGATAGATGGCATTGGGCTGTCGACTAGTTTAGCGAAAATAGAGAGTAAACTCACACTTGCCTCAAATACACACTACCCGAGCTTACTTTATTTGACATTTATAGCAGTCATTTATCATCCAATTCAACTATGAAACAGAAATATTCTTCTGTGCAGTGAGAATATGTGAAAAATGCACAGGCCAAATCAAAGGGCGGCAAAAAAATTACAATAGAAGAAAAATAATTATTTTCTGGGACTAGCTCATGGCCCACCGAGAAAAACTTTCTAGATCCGCCAGTGGTGGCGTGGAAGTTGAGTTAGAACGATAATTGGTACACATTCACCGTACGCCCCTGTTTGAAATTAAAAACACTTTATCGCTGCATTGGAATTTAAACTCAATGATGTCAAAGATGACATACCAAATTTCATTACAAGTTCAGCGATTATGGAGTTACTATAGAAAACTTTTTTTCAAGTTTAAACTTGATACTTATCTTGGACGATATCATAACAAGCGGGAGCCGGACCTGTGCGGTACATTTGACCGTTGTGATCGATATTCTGATATTCCATTGTTTAATTCATGAATGGTTCCATAATATTTCCCTAAGTATGTATATCTCAAATTGTAATCTGTAGGTATAATAAATTTCAGAAATAATTTTGACTAGTTGTAGAAAATATTGTGTATAGAACTCACTTTCAGTGACTACTAGACAATCGCATTCATTATGACATTCGCCGGCCCATATGTGATAATTCTCATGCATGGGTTTGCTGCATACCTAACCTAACCTAACCTAACCTAACCTAACCTAAAACTTGATGAAATACTAAAATAAAATACCAACTTGTAATTGTCTTCAGAGAGTATAAGATTTCCTCATCGGTATTACTAATTGATTGATGCCCAACGATTACATACTAACTAGTTACCAAACGTATGTGAAGAATAAATAATAAGCCACTAGGCACCGAAGATAACAGTCACTACTTAAGTAATCGATTAAAGGTTTCTGCTCCGTAACAATGACCAAGAGAGATAATGAACGAATACAACAATTTTTATATTGTTTAAATTACACTCATTCGACAGAAACACATCTCGAGAACTTAACTTCTTCATCATGAATATTTTTGACGTATTCTATCCGTCAACCAGCTGCACCCCTACGAGCAACCCTCAGAAGTCTTCGAGAGACTTATGCGAGTTGGGGAAGACGAGATCCTTACCTTCCAACGATATCTCAGATATTGTCATTTTGGATAAGGTATATTTTCAATATTGAATATATTATAAAGACTGGGTTTTTCTTCTGGAGAAACAACATGGTGTTTATACACTATATCGGAAGTATTCATCCTGTGGATGGAGCTACACAAACCGAATACGATTAAAAACGTCATGTAATAAACCTCAGTTCATCAGAAAGTGTTTCAGAACTGTCGCTCCGAAATAACCATAGTAACATCGCTGGTAGGGAAACAGGTCTTTAAGCAGAAGCAGGTACAATGGATTCCTTGAAGAAATTCAACGTGTAAAATTCCAAACCAGTTGTTGCCATACCAATAAAAAACTGGATACATCTTCAAGTTATATTGAACTGCAATAGGTTTGTATGAGGTCTTCTCTTCGTCGTCATTTAACTGGATAAGATAAGATAAGGATGAGAGTCCTTCATGTATTCGATCATTCTGGTTGCGGATCTTCGAACTCTCTTGATCAGTGCGATGTCTTTTTGTAAAACCTTTTGATACTTCATATTTAAATAACAGGCGAATATAAGACTTGTAATGGCTTAGAAAAGCGGTGGACTGATGTCTCCTTATCAGGTTGGCCTTTTTGGTGATTGACGTGATGTGCTCGAACCAGCTTAGCTTACTGTTGCTTTTGATAACAAGACCAACTTGTTTATTCACTGATGCCACCGGGCCCTTTGACGTGGAATAGGTGTGTTTGGGGTAGTTATTACCAAGATGGAAAACAGCATAACCTGATTGACCTATCTTGACTTAATTTTCCCATTGCCTCTAGGTCGGCTTGTAAAGCGGCATGATTCATTCTGGCGTCATTGGATACTATCGTATCGTCCGCGTACCAGGCTTGGGAGGATTTTAGGACTAACAGTTGATAGGCTATGTAGGCTATATGTGAAAGAGGCCCGAGGACGGATCCTTGTGGGACGCCGGATAAGACGTCGTGCCAGTTGGAAAAGGCTTCGATCTATTTCAGTGCGTTCAAGTTTGGATAGTAGTTTGTTGTTGGATACTTTATCGAATACCTTCGTAAAGTCCAAACAGATGATATCAACCAACCGATTGTTGTCTAGGTGCTGAGTCCAGCTGTCCAGAGACTGGTTGATTATTGTTGATCTCCCGGGTAGGAAGCTATGCCGAGAAGAGGAGATTACGTTGTGATCAGATAAGAAGAGAAAAAGGTGTTTGACAATGATTCTCTCCAGAATTTCTCCACCTATGCTCACCAGGCAAGTTGGCAGTATTTGTACAGAAAGTCCGTCGAGACCAGAAGATGAATCAACGTTTTATTTTTTTTGTTGTTCTAAAACCTCCTCTTCAGTTATATCGAATAAATAGAGTGCGCGTTGTGGACTAAGTAGCAGACTGCAGGTGTCATAATAGTGGATGTAAAGGATTTTTGGAAGTTATCAGCCATAATTTCCGCTGCATCAGCATCGTTATCGCATATACCACATCGATAGTCCTTTATTTGTGGTGTGGTATACTTGAAAATAGCATCCGTACCTCTTTTTACTAGTGACTGTTGCAACACTTAGGTCTCTTGGTGTTCGTTTGGCGGTATGTTCTTCATATAGAGCGTTTTCTTTTGGTACGCTGGGTGAGACTAGTCTGAATCGAAGGTATTGATCGATGTGTTTCTTTGTAGTATAGTTCGGTGGCTTCTCCGATGTGTTCCGTCAAAATTTATGCATACATGTTCCACGTCTGTTCCACAGCGTCTCTAGAGATAGCTTCTTGTTGAGTAGGAAGAAATCTGTTCAACTAAAATATTTTTTGAGTATATTCCTAGGTCGACTGTAGATGTTCACTTGGAGCCAGCAGGTTATTACCTACAACATGGTCAGAAAGTCTGACAGGGGAAGAAGTTTGGATATTATCGATCAGGTTGACATCATTCGTGACTACGAGGTCAAGACTACTGGGGACTTGATTTGACCTCATTTAGTGAGTTCGGATATTAATTGGTTGAGGTGGAATAAGCATGTCAGCGAACATGCTGGGGGAGTACTTGATGGTAGTTGGGACTGATTGCTTGGGCCACGTGATTGAGTTGAAGACTCCGAATATTAGAAGGTTGTTCATAGCTGAAGCATTTTCTAGGTGGACATGAAAGTATGAGCGATAGTTCTGAATTTCTGATTTGAAGCCAAATGTATGTCGTGAGATTGATTGATGTGATATATTCGGAAGGTGCTTCTCTTCAAGTGAATGCAGGTGCATCTTCCTCGTTTTGGGGGGGAGCGATCTGTTCGATACAGAGAGTAGCCTGGTGATTTTGCCATAGAGTCTGGTATGGAGTTATTTTTGATTTGATTTTTGTGAATAGGATACAATCAGATTCATCTGTTCGCACTATGAGTCTGAAATTATCCAATTTGGATAGAACAGAGTTGATATTCGTGTTGGAAAGTTTAGTATGGTTGTTTTCGCCAGAGTCAATTCTTCTTTGGACTTCTTCTCTGAGGTTTTTGAGTTCCTTGACTTAGGTGGGAGTGTAGACTCAGATTCTTGTGGGTTTGGTGAGCTATATTGAAGTAATACTTTGAATATTCCAGGATTGCCAAGAATGACCTTTTTTGTTGGTGTTGAGGTTCCCCAGACTTGCAAGAGCTTTTATTGCGAAATGTCTATTCTGGGAAGATTCTTGCAGCATAATGCCAAGGTCTTCAATGAAGAAGACTCCATGCTTACCCAAACTTATCCAAGCATTTCCATGCTTATCCAAGCATTTATCTGAGCTCTTTGCCGAATGAATTTCAATTCGGCGACAGAGTTTGGGTCAATTCATTCATTGTCCAAAACAAAAATAAGTTCATCCACAGAACGAGCTGCTGCTGAATGTATAGACTCTAACCAGTACTATTCTGTTTTGGAGAACTCAAAAGTTTGGGGAGGTAACCATAATCGTGGAACAATAAAAAGATCTATCAAAACAAACATAAATACAGGGTCATTTATCTAATATCATAATGTCATAAGGTATTAATATGACAAACGAAAGATAACACAAAATTTTATAATAGTCAATTTTTAGTGTAGCCCATAATTGATAAATATCTCTGGCGTTCCGCCCATTTTGCCCAACCCTGTATGAATTGTGGCTCCAAAAATACATCAGAGCTTTTAGATCCTGTACAAAAATGAGAATTTAGTCCCATGAAAGACTTCAAGGCAAACTACGATCATCAATGTCTATCCAACACGATTGTCATTAGGACTGGATTTACGTCTGCATATTTCTCCAACTGATTTATCTTAAATGTAATTTGAAAAAAAATATTTAAACATTTTGCAAATGCTTTTTGCACGACAAATGAGATAATGCATTTTTGTTTTATATTAAGTACCAGGTCAAGGGTGAACAAGCAGAAATAAAATGCGGTTTCATGTTTGTTGTCCCAATGAAGTGAAGGGTAATAAAACTAAACAATATATGAGTTACATCACTGCGTATAATGTTGAGTGACATCATCGACATTATTTGCTTGGAAATTAGACCATTCATAATGATTCAAAGGTTCAACAAATGTGGTTTTCTGAGCAATAGTGCGGACTTGACAATTAATTATTTGGTAACGTATTGTGAGAAGTTGGAACGTGTTTTTCCTGCTTATCTCATCAATTACCCACTTCCAAATTATGAATCATAGATAGAAAGGATGAGGTGACAAAATCATTGAGCTAATATCTATTTATGGTGGAAAAACTTGGAACTGCATCAAAAGTCAGCAAAATGTATAATTTTGAAATATTTTCAATAAAATCTGAAGCAACTGTTTTATGTATGGGATCAAAAGTATGAAGATGCCCTAGCGTGTGCAAGTTTCTCAAATACAGGGTCACCGTTAAAGCCTGCACCACATGGACTTTTTTATTATTTATTTTCTGCAATTATTTTAGAGTCGAAATTACAATAAGTTCGCTTATGTGAATTTGTGAAGGAATTTTAGTGACTTTGATTTTCTTAACCATACAATTTTTTGGATCATTGGAATTTCTAAAAACATGAAAGGGCCAGTAGAGATGTAATTCACTCATCTGCTGGAGGGATTCGTTCTGTTAGGGAAGTGTTTCTAACTGAATATTCTTCAAAAAATACAAATATGCTAATAAATTATGTCGTAAGTGATGCAATGTGAAACTTTGAATCCATTACCAAAACGATAGCCTTAAAGTTCTTGCTGATTCACTTTAAAAAAATTATTCTCAGGAATTAATATTTATAAATTATACAGTGAGGACCAAAAGTCCGTCGCCCCCCCTGTAACTTCTTTATTCTACATATTACAAAAAAAAATTAAATACATAAGTTGTAGGGTTTCATTCGATCCCTTTAATGGTTTAAGTTTCATTCATACAGAGTGTCTCAAAAAGCACGGTGATTTAGAAGTTAATTTTTTTTAAATGGGATACCCTGTATTTCATTGAATTATTACATTCTACGTTGAATTCTGAACAAGTTTGATAAATGGTTTTCTATCAAAAAAGTTAATAGTTTTGGACTTATGAACACTTGTAAATAATTATTTCGACTACTTTTGCACCAGTTCACGAATAAATTAATGAGGTAGGCTATGCACGCTAGGCGCGTTTATTTTATCCATGACAACGAAAACAAACTCTTATCTGTTTTTGCCAAATGTCATTGACATTTTGTAGGTTTTCAAAACTTTGTTTCAAACGGTTTTCAATTTCTCTTGTTGATTAATATGGCTCGTTCAGTAGCAGACAAAGTTGAAGCCGTTATCATATTTGGTGAAGCTAACCGAAATTACCACGCTGCTATTCGCATTTTCAATGAACGGTTTCCAGAACGTCCGATGTGTCGAAAATATCTGCAGAAATTGGTGGCAAAATTTAACCAAACTGGCACCATGAAAGATGCTCCGAGATCTGGGAGGCCGAAAATAATTACGGAAGATGTTGAAATTCAAGTACTAGCCGAAATGGTAAATAACCCACAACAATCAACTAAGCAAGTAGCTGAGACATGTGATGTTTCTAAAACATCAGTAAAGAGGGTTTTAAAACAAAATAAATTGCATCCTTACAAAATAAAAATTTTGCACCAATTGGTTGAAGATGATCCAGACCGGCGACTTGAATTTTGCGAGACCATGGCAGAAAGAATTGTTGCAAATCGACTTTATTTGCAACACATCTGCTTTAGTGATGAAAGCACTTTTTACCTAAATGGAAATGTGAATACCCAGAATTGTAGATATTGGAGTGATGAGAATCCCCATGAATTCCGCGAGGGGCATACTCAATTTCCCCAGAAAATTAATGTTTAGGCTGGTATTTTAGGTAACCACATTGTAGGTCCCATATTCTTGGAAGAAAATTTAAATGGTCCCAGATACCTACAAATGCTGCAAGACACAATAAGTCCCAGTATCGATGAGATCGTTGCGCAAAACCCACATGAATTTTACTTGGATGTAACATTTCAGCAAGATGGAGCGCCACCACACTATTGTCGGGAGGTGAGAAATTACTTAGATGAAAGGTATCCAGGTAGGTGGATTGGACGTCGAGGTACAACAGAGTGGCCAGCTCGCTCACCGGACCTCTCACCGCTTGATTTCTTTCTCTGGGGCTATGTGAAATCCGTAGTTTTTAAGACAGTTTGTGGGTCGTTAGATGAACTGCGCCGTCGAATTATTGAAGTGTGTTCAGAAATAACACCTCAAACCTTGATTAATGTTAGGGAAGACTTTACAACCCGACTATTTATGTGTCAAGAAATGCATGTTGGCCTTTTTCTCACATCTTTTGAAATAAATAAAAACTCACCGTTTTTAGTTATAAATTAAAATATCTCTTCAGTTTTTAATGATTCTTGATCTATATTTATGGACTACCTTATTTGTTAATAAAATGTTTCAACTTCATTTGTACTAGTTTTTCGTGAGATTCAACAACTCTAATAATTGTAAAATGGTACGACGAGGTAAGTTACACATGGTGCCATCAGCAGTTTGCAACATTGGATAGCTTTCAAAAAGTTAGGATAGGAAAGTGGAATACATTGTGATCCATTTGTTACGATTTTCTCATTGAACTGGCGCAAAAGTAGTCGAATAAGTGTTCATAAGTCCAAAACTATTAACTTTTTTGATAGAAATCCATTTATCAAACTTGTTCAGAATTCAACGTAGAATGTAATAATGCAATGAAATACAGGGTGTCCCATTTAAAAAAATTAACTTCCAAGTCACCGTGCTTTTTTGAGACACTCTGTATGAATGAAACTTAAACCATTAAAGAGATCGAATGAAACCCTACAACTTATGTATTTAACATTTTTTTGTAATATGGAAAATGAAGAAGTTACGGGGGGGGCGACGGACTTTTGGTCCTCACTGTATAAGTTGCTCTTGAGCTGAGTACTAGGCATGCTGTGAAAAAAATTAAAGCTTGGGTAATAGATACTAGAGAAAGAAACGCTGAAGAGCGATTATTTAATTATAAACACTGATACAGATGTAGTTATGATATGATTCAAATTATGGGCGGGTTGAGTCCTCGCCTCATAAGCCAGAGAGCGTGAGTTTGAATCTCAGCATAGCCACCGGTCTCGTGCATGGCATCACATATATTAAAAGGTAAGGGCTACGTCTTCCCCTAGCTCGCACAAGTCTCTGACTTTTGAGGGTTGCACGTAAGGGTGCAACCGGTTGACGGATATAACAAAAATAGTAGTGAGAAAATTAATTATAACATTTCGGTATGCCATCACGATCACTGTAAATAATTGTTCACTTAGAAACTTCGTTGACAGGATTTCTGGAAAACTGAGGAAAAATATTAAATACATAATCTCGAATTGCGGTCTCCACATGGTGGAAATCTTGGAAAGCTCTGTGTTTCTACAGTGTTTTCTTCAATTTTCCCCAAATAAAATCTAGTGGAGTAAGGTCTAGCGACCTGGGTGGGCCATATTACTCCTAAAAATAGTTCCAGTTGTTTAACAACTGACGAAAAAATTTTAACGATCATTAGGTTCTTGGCGTGCTTGGTAACAATTTTAGTTATTATTGTAAAACTGAAATCAGATAATTTTTGTAAAACCAAATATCGCTTCAATTTATTTGATGAAAGTGATATTAGTGATAAATCTGATCTTCCTGCCGATGGAGTCAGCGGAAGCAGTTATAGCTTAGAACTTCTACCAGGAAAGTCCAGACTGCTATGCGAAAAAAAATGCATTTGACAGATGTTATTTTTTAAACAGAATAATACTTAAGGTCTATGCATAGATACAGTGTGTTTCGTATTTTTCTGTCCACCTCACCTATTGTTCGATTTGTTAAATTTTTTTTCGATCAGGGAATTATGTAATCGGATATTCTAAGCGATATAATAGCAGTTTGAACGAGACAGTGGCGTACGTAGGTATAATTTTTCCCAGCCTGAGGTTTACGCCACTGTCTGGCGGCTGTCGCCCAGTCGAATTAAAAAATATCGAGAAGAAGAAGAAGAATATAAGAAGTCATGATAAAATACTTCTGCAAATATTCCGAGTCTAATTGCATAATTTCTTGGATATATTGCAAAATATACTGGTTATATAGCTGTACAAGGTCCTCTGATGCGTCGTTCTTTTATTGGTATCAAGTCGACAACAATAATAGCAGTAACATCATACAAAAATAAAGCCATTCAATTTAGTATTACCAATTTGTTTTGAATTAACATACAGAATAACAGCAATTGAACTATAAGTCTTGTAAAAAATGAGTATAGATATGTATGGATTAGGACTGTAATAGGTAAGTTGAATAAAAAATGATTGAAATGAGAATGATGAGTAATTGTGTATTGAGTAGGTACCTATATTCGAACATTATAGGTCTATAGTTTTTGCACGCCATGTAGATTTTTTTGCACTCTGATCAAAAAATAGCATTTGACACAATGACACATTTTTGATGTTAGGATTGGAAATAGTTATTATCGGATACGGATAGCACCTTGCCGTATAGGTTGAGATCAAGATTTTATTTACAAGCGCGTTAATAGTTATTATCCTAACAAGCACGAGAAGAGTACCTTTCCCGCATGCGACTGCAAAGCGAAGTTCTGGTAAGCAGTCGAGTACAGAGAGTTACTACCTTTCCGTATGAGTTAGGATCTTGAACAAACTTTCGCGTGCGGAAAACATTTTTAATAACTCACTCGAAGTGACTTCAGCGTGTGGAAAAAAAATTCTCCGACGTTTACAGGATTCACATGAATGAGTCCCTATATAACCTAAGTTCTTATTGAATGGCCCTGAAGTGGGCATGAAATATTCTGGAATTTAAATTGAGAGGTTTCTATCCATCAACTCCTTCTACAGGTGGGGGCTTAGGGTCCAAGTGATCTGGGCCGGTATTTTCTGAATTTATTTTGAGTCGCTGTACAAGACTTGAATATTCAGCTAGTGTATGACTACAGTTTCTTATCAGTTTCATTACTAACCATTTACTACGTCATTCAATCTAGAAAGAATCACAATTCACAACCATCAAAAGCATTGGAGGTGGACAACTTATATTTTGTTCACAATAACCATTTTGAATCGAAATATAAGTTTGTCAATGAGGTACATAGAGCAGCGCAAAGTTGTTCCTGTAGAAGCTTCGACAAGAGCCAGATCAAATTGTAGTTGTTTTCTGTTGGAGGTTGGCCGACGACAATTACATCCCATTTTGATGAAAAAAAAACAATAATTTATTCATTTAGCTTTTCATCTGCTGAAAATGCTAAAACTGACGAAGACAAAGTCGATAATTTACCTACTTAGTTTCGTAGACGAGTGTCACTACCGGTAAAATTATAATTTTTCACAGTTCTCCTTCAGTATTGTATTCATTTATAAAAGGTCATTTCGAACGATCGAGTAATTTTGAATAGGCTCAATTGTTTTGTTTGCCTGAATATCCGGTGAACCTTGTATTCAATTCAGGTACAATTAGATAAATTGCAACGATTGCACTGACTGATTTATTGCTTTTCAAAACAGTTATGTGTCTATGAATGATTCAATTAAACGAAATGAGAGACAATGTTTTCATTTAACTTCTATATACATTCACTCCAAGTAATGAAACGCACATACTAACCCAATTTCTCAATGTAATAAAGTTGCTAAATTGCCAAAGTTGATGACTACTTCCGTTACAGCCAGAAGTAACATCTCATTTCCTTCAGGAGTCGGTCCCTTCGCATCAAAATGACAAAACTATTTTACCCAACAGTACCCGACATAACACATTTCGGTGTTATCCGTTCACGTTTGTATTTATTATTATCTTTCGATTAAGCAACTATTGCATGTAGTGTTAATGTTGTTTATGTTTCCGCTAGTCGATTCAAACATGAAAAAACTGCGATTGATTGCCGAAATTGATTATAAACACTGTAATTTTGTTCAGTAATTATGGGTTCAATAATTCAGGATATTTACATTTAGCTCGAACCAGATGCCTCGTTTTTTCATTCATTGCTAGACGTTCGGTTGTTGTTTATTTCGTCATTTTGTATCCAACATTATAGGAATAGAGGTACCGTTATTTATATTTTCCAGTGGATTTTTCATTTGAATTTTGTATAGGCATTTGTTGCATTATTATATCAGAAGTTGAGACGAGATCTGAGTAGTCGTTCCATTCCCTGGTTGAAGGAGTTCTTGGATGATTTTTCTAACAAAACCCAACCACTTGTTGAGATTTTTCACAATAGCCTTTTGCCAATGAACTATCAGACATAATCAATGTTTTTGAAAGGTTGTAAAGGGTTCTTCGAGTGACCGATATCGTAGCCAATACACGAAAAACTTCGGGGGGTGATTCTGCATGAAAAATTATTGACAGTTTGCTATATAACTTTTGTCCACAAATGCTTCGTTTTTTGACATAAAATTTGGAATTTTATGTTCTACATTGGCGCGCATACAAGTAATCATCTACATTTTTTTAAAGAAGAATAGGGTACGCCCACTGATATATTCAAAACTAAAAATCATTTCTGGATTCCTCGTTCAATTTCCGAATAAAAAAACTCTCTTGCCTTTTTTTCGTATGGGACACCGTCTTTATGCAAAAAAATTAAACATCTTCAATATATATTTACATACAATATATTATTATTATTATTCAAATTGACCTCCCTCAGATGTGATACAAGATTCAACTCTTCGCCTCATTGATTGTCATATTCGTGCAAATATTTCTGGTGTATTTCTGTCTCACAGCCGGCTATAATTCGATTCTTCAGGTCTTCAACATTTTCGACGGAAATGGAATAAACTAATGACTTAAGAAAACCCCAAATGCAAAAATATAGAGGATTCAAATCTGGCGATCGAGCAGGCCAATGTCTCGTACCTCCCCTACCTTTCCAACGATTTGGATATACTGTATCTAAGTGATTACGTACATTCATGCTTAAATGTGCAGGTGCACTATGTTCAGTCGATAGGTTGAAAAAAGTGGGGTTAGGTGGAAAAAGGTCGGAAGTTAATGAAACTTCAGGAGGTTCTTCAGGGATGGTTAATCAACATTTTCTCAAATTTTGGACCTCGAGAACCCTGTGCAAAAAAAGTAGGGGGAAGGAAAACTGCAAAATTTTTAACTTCTCTCCGGTTTTTCCTCGATTACTTTTTTCTCTTACGTCCTACGAAAAAACATATCGATACTTTTTTGTAGAGCGTAAAATTTTATGTTTGTATGTGAATTCGCTACCGAGATATGGCACGTCAAAAAAAGGTCATGTTTCAAAATTTGCTAAGAAATTACAAAAAATGCAAAATTACAGCTTATTTCATCTGTTATACCCGAATTATGATGAAATGTAGTAATTATGGTTCTTATTTGAAGTCACCAACTTTGGAAACCCCACTCCTCCTTCCCCCACCCAACCCCAATTCTCAAAAGCTAACTTTCTGATGAAAGCCAACCATACCTATTCACATCATTCACATCAGGACAGGAAGAAAAAAAGACGTAGTACCTTTCGTGAAAAAAATTAATGTAATCAACAATATCAAATTATTCTCAAGGCATACATTATATTGAGGAATAAAGATATTATAGCTAATCATAGTGGGTAGGTACTCATTTGTACTCATTACATTTCCTGCCAAGATTTCTTAGCCGCTGGTTCTGCTCGTAACAGCTCGTCGTCCTCCTGAGCGATAAGGCTGTCAATGATGTCGCTGTTGTCGTTTTCATCCAATATTTCTGGTGAGTCTTCCTCGATCAAATCAGTTGCGGGGGTTACTTCAGATTTGGTGGCTACAACGTCCCGGGGAGTTACAGCCATGATTCCTCCTATGGCGTGGAATGTGTCATGACCATTCAAAGTATTAACATTAAAGTCCACATTGTCAAATATGAACTGACTGAATGGATTGGGTACTTTCAGCTTGCAGCACGTAAGACCCTTCTAGCCTGTTGGCTTCTTCGTAAGACGATGAAAAGCCCATGGAAGATAGAAAATTCAGGGGATGTTCAGAGCAATACTTCTTGTAAACAAACACGGAAACAGCAGTCATGATGGAGGATAGAAAAGATTTGGGGCGCACTGCTATCATGATTGCAGGAGCCAGAGCGAGGCATTTATTTTTCCAAGAGTCCAAGGTTCGTCGTTTGATGGTCAAAATCAAGACATGGAGTAGAAGAAGCAGTGTCTCCGGAACCGCAGCTCGCGCACTATCCAAGAAGTTGTCAATCGGAGGATACTCAAATGTGTTGAATACTCTGGAGCGGATGTCTTCCAAAATTATTTTTCCAGCTGCCTCCACAATTCGACGTCTTTCTTCCTTTGCGTCTACTTTCCTTTCGGTGGAGTACCAGTTATCGTACAGAATTTTGTCACCAACCCTCTTCAGACTGACAATAGGCCCTCTCCTTGATTCTGAAATAATGATTTGGTCCCCATATTTATTTCATCTTGCTGTGTGGTCGACGGTCTTCCTCAATCAGCTTAATCAGCTGCTGAATGGAAAACTGGCATTCATCACTATTCTCGTCGAAGTATGAGAATATCACCTGCATGGTTTCGTCAACACTCAGCGATGGGCGGAATCCTCTTTTATGCGATGACTTAGGTGGATGGTAAAAGCTTGCGAGGCACTTTTGATGATAATCAGCATTGCCTGTTTAGCTCTGAAATCATCGGTGATAGCTTCCTCACAAAGAAAACACGCATTGGTGAACTCGAATTTCGCAAATTGTGACCGTCGGGTAGGTGCAGGAGAAGGAGCTTTGGATGTATCACATCCACGACTTGTAAATGCAGCAATTAATTTCCCATTGTTGTACCTTGTTTGGCAAGCACTGTGCACTCTTACTTCACTCAACTCACGCAGAAACTGTTCATCTGCCGAAAGTTTCCTTTTTACACTGGACTCCAACAGTCTGGCAACTCCTCTGGCTTTCACTACAGTTAGTTCAACTGCTTCAACTCCTCCTTTACAAATAAAACACAAGTCTGATCCACGAGATGTAGACGCCATCTCAGAAAATTACCCAAAAACCAAAACTGTCACTAACACTCGATGCTCCTTTCGCTAACAAAGTTATTCACTGCAAGAGCTGAAGGTTTCTAATGTTATTTATTTAACTTAATCTTATATATACTCTGAGTGGTTAAACACTCTCTGTCCCATTTTTACCAATCCCTAATTTTAATTTTCTTATTACCTAATTTGACTATTCTATGAATACTATTTTTCGATTTCTTCTTGGAATTAATGAATAATAGAGTCATGTTGAATAAAATGAAAAGTAGTCTAATATGACCTCAAAAATCGAAAACAAATAGGTCTAGGTAGCACAGGTAGAATAGACAAATTTCAGCCTTCTATGTTGAATATTGGCTCATCGTTTGTATTCCGTAGTTCCACATGAGCAGTGTTCTAACATCTATTGTTTTTCAGCTTTTTACTGCTGTAGCTGATCACAAACTCCCCTCGGCCCGACACTCTCTTGTCCTTGGGAGGAACGACTTGACACCTGGTGGGCAAGCAGGGGTGGGGGTTATCCAAAGTTGGTTATTTCAAGTAGGAATTATAATAGCAACTACATATCATCATAATTCTTGTATAACAGAAGAAATAGGGTGGAATTCTGCATTTTGTGGTGAAATTTGAAAAATTACCTATTCTTCGAAGCGCCATATCTCGGTAACAAATTGACACACAAAAGTAAAACAACGTTTTTCCTGTAGAACGTAAGGCAAAAAAGTTATTGAGGAAAAACCACACCAAGGTCGAAAAAGTTTCCCCCCCCCTATGAGAGTTATTGCTGTCCCCGTTCTTGCTAGGGCATCTGTGCTCTCATTCTCCTGGATGCCCTTATGACCTGGGTACGCAGACAAGGTTTACCCTCTTGTCTGCTCCTTGGTCGTTGGGATTGAGTGTGGAGTCATTTCGTCCTATGGCATCTCAGTTGCGTCAATTCTTATGATCTACATTAAGTTGGAGTGGCCTAGGTTCAGTCTGGAGGCCTCCATCTTCGCCTCCGCTATAATATGAGTTGAGAGGTTCAGTATCATCTCCAGGTTAATTATCAATGTATTGGACATTGCACCTGTGACTCCGAGTAGGGCCAGTCTTTGCAAACTAGCCACAACAGCGGGGCTCCATGCGTTATCAAGGGTCTCACTCTTGCTGAGTATAGCCAAAGCGATTGTTTGGGTCCTAGTCTCCAGGTTTTGCCGAAGGACCAACTGACCATCAGTAATGATTTCCTTGCCCTTGTCAGCACTTTCCTCAGATGTTTATTCTAGGTGAGCTTCGAATCTAAGTTCAACCGCAAGTATTTCGACTCTGGTGAAATATGTAGGCTTTCACCAAACATTCGAAGAGCTCCGTTGATCTCGGAGTTTCTTTTTCTGGTGAAAGGAACAATCGTGGTTTTTTGGGGGTTGGCCTTGAGGTTATCCCTTCTGCACCACGTTTGTACGTCTGTGAGTGCTGATTGCATCAGATCCACACTGACCCTCATATACTTTACCATTATTACGATATCGTCAGCGTAGCCGAAAACATTTTCAAACGTTTGAAGTAGCAAAGAGCGATATAGACACCGCTCGTTGAAGAAAGATACAACATCGAATTCGAATACGTTAAATCTCCAGAATAGAACCTCTGGGCACATACTTCTCCCTGATTGCGCAAAAGTGGGGATAGTAGCCTCTGATGGCTTCCACCTCCATCGTGTCCCCAAATAGGGAGGCTCGTAGTCCCCTTCAGCTGGCCAAGGAAGAGACAAACTGTTTCTCTTTTCGAAATCATTGACTTGTATAGCAAACAGCTTAGTGCTTTTCAAGACTGCTTCAATTCGATTGCCTCATACGTTTTCTGAATTTTAGCAGCGCTTTTTGTGATCGTATTAGGTTGTGAAATGTTTATTTTTTTTCTCGATATGAAACAAAATCTTGAGCAGTATATTAAAAAAATATTGTTATCGTCGAAAACATACCAAAATACAGTTTAGCAAATTGCAAGGCACTGCATGTGAGGTTTTTTCCGCAACTTCCCGCATAGTTATTCCATTGTAAGATGCTTTAGAATAGTTTTGTCTGTCCCATTTATTTCAGGAGGAAATATTACGATAAATGAACTATTTTTCTTCCAGAGAAACAATCAATGTTCGTAGTCAATGGACATACTAGAATGAAAATTATTGAAAGAATAACTAACAGTTGAACAGTGGAAACTATTAACATCACGATTATCTTTTCCTTTGAAAATAATGAAATCAATCAATCACATTTATTGATAATCAAGTTTGTACAATGGATAAAATAAACAATTATGCAAGATACATTATTCTTTTAAGACTATGGTTCAAAATTAGTGTATATCTATCCTAGGAATTAACTATACTTTTCAATAATTCAATACTTGTTTCGAGAACAATTCAGTGTAAAAACTAGGTATACAGCATCAACAATTCAACCGTTGATAAATGTTGAATTTCTTCGGTCTTTGTACTTTTTGACTCGAGAAACTCAATCACGTAGTAGGTACGTAGACCTCAAACAGCCGAAATAAATCACTTTGAAGAATACATTTGAATAAATCTAGGGCATTATAATAGCGCTGTTACGCCCAAACAGTTATATATCAACATATTCTTCAAGTGAAAAAGTTGATGACTTTCACAGTCGTGCTTATTATTGAAATATTTGTTGTGAGAAATGCAATGAGACGTGTTGGACACGATAAATCAGAAAAATGTTTTATGACGCATTCAAGATAATAAAAAATCAGAAATGGGCAATAAATGGATTAGTTCGAATTTTAATCCGTTAATACAGGGAGCGCAAAATAGTTCTAATAAATTCGATATTTTGAAAAGATATTTTCAACACAATTTTCTTGTTCACTCAAATCATCCTTGGTGTTACAAACAATCCACTTATAGGCCAACCCATAGAGGAAAAATACAGGCGCAAATACCTGTACCACCCTTTGAAAGATAATTCGTAGATGAAAACCTTGATATCGGCCCCAGTAAAGTCGCTTTGTTGAAATATTTTTTCGAAAAGTATTGTCAAAAATGAGAATTGAATAACCAATACCAAATACTTTTTTAAACAACCAGATAGGTGCATCTACAATTTTTATATTTTGGATTTTCACCTGAGACGTTGAAAAACGCTTGAATGTGCGCTTCGTATCATGATCTGTATGTTAGGAGAATGCTTCGCTCCTATGATTATTGTTTTCTGATAACTGTTGTCAACCTATTGAAAACTTTCCGCAAGGCATTATACAGGCTGGAACAAAGCCGGTTTAAATTGTGGATTCCGTTATGGCGTTGCCGAGTTATCTAAAAAATATCTATTTTGCAGACTTCTTTTTGAAAAATCTCCTATTTCACGTTTCGAAATATTTAGTGGAGATAACTCGGGAATCGATAGTCGAAATGGTGAATTAATTGTGAATATGGTGAATATTGTATAAATTATACAGGATGTTCGGTACAACAATACAAACTTGGCCATTTTCAAACATCAATATTTAGATTTTTTCAAATGGAATACCCTGTATATTATCATTCATATCTACTCATTTTTGACGACTCTTCAATTTTTATTCTTAATGCCATAGAAAAAATCCGAGAAAAACTTACAAAATCTTCAATTTTTATCATTTGGATTTTCACCTGAGACGTTGAAAAACGCTTGAATGTGCGCTTCGTATCATGATCTTGTCGGAAATATAAATATATGTCCCTGTATGTTAGGAGAATGCTTCGCTCCTATGATTATTGTTTTCTGATAACTGTTGTCAACCCATTGAAAATTTTCCGCAAGGCATTACAGGCTGGAACAAAGCCGGTTTAAATTTTGGATTCCGTTACGGCGTTGCCGAGTTATCTAAAAAATATCTATTTTACAGACTTCTTTTTGAAAAATCTCCTATTTTACGTTTCGGAATATTTAGTGGAGATAACTCGGGAATCGATAGTCGAAATGGTGAATTAATTGTGAATATGGTGAATATTGTATAAATTATACAGGATGTTCGGTACAACAATACAAACTTGGCCATTTTCAAACATCACTATTTTGATTTTTTCAAATGGAATACCCTGTATATTATCATTCATATCAACTAATTTTTGATGACTCTTCAATTTTTATTCTTAATGCCATAGAAAAAATCCGAGAAAAACTTACAAAATCTTCAATTTTTATATTTTGGATTTTCACCTGAGACGTTGAAAAACGCTTGAATGTGCGCTTCGTATCATGATCTTGTCGGAAATATGAATATATGTCCCTGTATGTTAGGAGAATGCTTTGCTCCTATGATTATTGTTTTCTGATAACTGTTGTCAACCCATTGAAAACTTTCCGCAAGGCATTACAGGCTGTAACAAAGCCGGTTTAAAGAGTTTACGGCTAAGCGCTTAACTTTTTTGGCCTGAGAATGCCAATGGATGCGTTTCAATCAATAATCATACACTTATAAATGTAAATATTTCAGTAAAATGCCCGCCACGAGAAATGGAATGGATACCCGAAAATGAAATACGAGAACATTCAGTTCATAAGCAGAAAATACGACACCTTCGACAGTTATTCAACAAATTATCGTTTTCAATACATTGTAAAAACATTTTCAGTTTCAAGGCAAAGCAGTCATTCTACACCCACAGCTATTGTAACGAGGTGAAAATAAATACACTTCATCTCAAGATATATGATATGCACGATAACAAAAACTGTCATTAACATTTAGTAATTGAAAACCTTCATTTCGAATAACATTTGAGGTCCCTTCTCTTCAATTCTTAGACGTGACCTAAGGTTGAGCATATTTATTCAATTATCGTAAACATATAGGAAACATGATAGGAATTCACGATCTGGAAGTGCACAAATACTTGAAATTACATTTCCTATGACTAACTGAAAAAATGCAACTTTTATAGAATTGTTGTGTGGATTTCAAAATACTAAGAATCATTCAAACGAATATTCATATTGTAATAAAAATTTACTGAACACACCAATTTATTTTTCAAACTTTTAGAATATAACTTTTCTAATTTATTTCAACTAACTAATTGACAATATTCCACAGGTGGTCGGTTTTTTGCTGTCAGGTTGGTAATGAATTTTGGTTTTTAATGTTTGAAATACTGTATTTTGTTACACTGACATGTGCCATGTGTCAACATTGACAAATATCAAATTATTATAACCAATCCCCAGTCGATAATAATTTGACTTTTGTCATCACTGAAACATTACTATGGTTTTGATGAATCAGCCCTAGAGTGGTTTCAATGGTATTTGAAAAATAGAAACCAAATGATAAAAATTGGTGTAGAATATTCTTTCAAAATCGAGGTGAGCAGTGAAGTACCTCAAGGTAGTGTCTTGGGGCCTCTGCTCTTTATAATGTTCATAAATGATATTTGTATGATTGAGTTGGGTGACTACAAAATGCACCTATGTGCTAACGACACCATTTTATATGTTTCTGGTACTTACATGTGTTGATGTTGCATATAAAAAGTTAAACAACGTGTCATTAAATATTGAAAGCTGCTTGTTAATCTGAATAAATCAGCGTATATGAAAACAGGAAAAAACAATAATCTGGTAGAACAACATAATTCCACGTTGAAATTTGAAGGTATAGTATAAAAAAAAATTGGAATCAACTATAAGTACTTGGGAGTCATCCTCGATCAATAATTGTCATTTTCCCCACACATTGACCATGTGAGAAGATTTCAAAAAAGATTGATTTTGCGTATCGTGTAAGTGGAGATTTAACCTTATATGCTACACAAGTTATACAGGGCTATTCAAATTCGAGTCTATGCATTGAGGTCTCGGTAAGGGTAAAAGATAGAGGGGTATTTAAATGTGGGCAGAGTTGCGTGTTTCAGAGAAAAATTTTGTGAAACAAATCTAGATCATTTAGTTCTGCCCAACTTGAATAGACTATTAATTTTTCCGAGAAAAAAATGCCTAAATAGTCCTTCTTAAAATTTTGACCTGTTTAGCAGAGCACAGTAGCCCTTGAAAAAAAGAATAATTCATATCTGTTAACATCTTTTCCAAAATAACAGGATGTTGCGGTTTCAAATCGCTCACTCTGTATAATATAAGCTTTAAAATGATTTGCTTCAAACTTATTTGAGTGAAAATATTCGATTCTGGAAAGATATTGTAGTACCAGACAAAATATTACGTAGAAATATTGCTTACTTCATTACTGAAAACCAAACGGAATATACAGGGTGAGTCAACAAGATTCCCGTGATCGATTGCTCCTTTGTGAATCACTATTTCGATTTCATATATTTTTTTTGCCAAACGGACCATTAAAGACTATCTTCCAAAATTATTCTTATTCATACAGGGTGCATCATTGAAGCGTGGCTGACCAAAGTTGGTCTTTTTCAAATGAAACACCACGTATATTTTCATATATTCCGATCCGCTGTTTCATTGGCTGCTCAACGATTTTTTCAATTTTGGATTCCGTTACGGCGTTGCCGAGTTATCTAAAAAATATCTATTTTGCAAATCTCGTATTTCACGTTTCGAAATATTTAGTGGAGATATTTCGGGAATCTATAGTCCAAATGGTGAATTAATTGTGAATATGGTGAATATTGTATAAATTATACAGGATGTTCCGTACAAAAATACAAACTTTTTCAAACATCAATATTTTAATTTCTTCAAATGGAATACCCTGTATATTATCATTCATATCAACTCATTTTTGATGACTCTTCAATTTTTATTCTTAATTTCATGTGCCTAAAACAACCCGTTTCCGAGATATTCGACATCCTAAAGATGGGGGTCATTCCACAGAAAATATTGACAATATTCGTATTTTGTATTATATTTGGAATCAAACTTTATAAATCATATTAACCCAATAATAAAACAAATTATCATATTTATTCAAATCAGAAGAAAGAATAATAATTAATGCAGCAAATGTTCAATGTCTCAATCTCAGTCTCTACTAAACTATTCTCCACACGTTCCAGGATGTCTTCTGAAATTTCCCTGAAAGCAGTCCGAATTCTTGCTTTCATGTTTCCAGGAGTTGTAGGCGGAGTTTGATAAACACGTTTAATTTATCCCCATAGAAAGAAATCCATTTTTGTGAGGTCCGGTGACCTGGGAGACCACTGAACTGGCCCTCCTCGACTTATCCATTTTCCACGAAATGTATTGTTGATGTATTCTCGTACATGAGTCTGGTAATATGCAGGCGCACCATCTTGTTGGAGCCACATTCTCTGCCTTGTTGCCAATAGCAGATCATCTAATAATTTGAATAGCTGTAGCAAAAACCGTAGATATTTTCTTCCATTAAGATGACCATTGAAAAAAAAAGGCCCTATCACTCGCCGTCCAATGATACCTCCCCAAACATTCAGTGACCAACGATGTTGGTGATTGAAATGGGGATTTTCAGTCGCATAATAATGCATATTATGCCGATTCACATGGCCATTGTTGTGAAACGTGGCTTCGTCCGAAAATAGAACATACTCAAAAAAATCATGTTCTTCTCTGATTTTATTTACATACCATTGACAACATTGGCTTTGGAAAATCTCTTTCAGTTAGCTCCTGCATCAACTGCATATGCTATGGATGGAAATTGCATTTTCTCACCATCCGAGAAACACTATTTTGTGATATTCCCAACTCCCTACTCTGAATACGTGTACTTACATGGGGATTCTCGGTAATATTAGGAGTATTTTCATCATTCGTTACAGGACGGGCACGTTAAAACTTTTTGTGAAATACTGTTCCGGTTTCCTCAAATCTTGTTTTGAGGGCTTGAAATGCTCGCATGTCTGGATGTCTTTTCTCAGGAAACTTTTGTTTGTATAATCTAGATGCCAGTAAGCAGTTACCGTCACTGTCCCCCAAAGCATAAACCATTTGAACCATATCCTCTAAACAATAATTCGTAATGCCACATTTGTCAGCACAATAGTAATTTTTTTCAGCGGTAGTCATAACTAAACTAGAAAAAATAGTTACTTTTCAAAATTTCATTTGCTATGCTAGTTATTCATAATTTTCCAAGAATGCTCTTGAAGAATGATAAAATGATTAAAACGCCAATCAGTGTCAGTATTTTCTGTAAAGAAACGTGTAGGTGAAAACTATCCAGCATTGTTGATTTGCCATTGAACAATTCCTTTAAAAACCACAATATCTCGGAAACGGGTTGTTTTGGGCACATGACATCAAGAATAAAAATTGAAGAGTCATCAAAAAGAAGTTGATATGAATGATAATATACAGGGTGTTCCATTTGAATAAATCTAAATATTGATATTTGAAAATGGCCAAGTTTGTATTGCTGTACCGAACATCCTGTATAATTTATACAATATTCACCATATTCCCAATTAACTTCACCATTTCGACTATCGATTCCCGAATTATCTCCACTAAATATTTCGAAACGTGAAATACGAGATTTTTCAAAAAAGGCTGCAAAATAGATATTTTTTAGATAAGTCGGCAACGCCACAACGGAATCCAAAATTGAAAATATCGTTGAGCAGCCGTTGAAACAGCGGATCGGAATATATGAAAATATACGGGGCGTTTCATTTGAAAAAGACCAACTTTGGTCAGCCACGCTTCAATGATGCACCCTGTATGAATGAGAATAATTTTGGAAGATAGTCTTAAATGGTCCGTTCAGCAAAAAAATAAAAGAAATCGAAAAAGTGATTCACAACGGAGCAATCGACCACGGGAATCTTGTTGACTCACCCTGTATATGATGAAGAAATGACTGAATATAATAACTTATCTGAATTCATACATCTTCAAAAAACATTCGTATATTCATTGATAGATTGAAAGAGCATTTGTTAATATTTTGAAATACTTGGCGTTATTCATTTTGTCTTTTCTAGTGATCGATGTTTTTAAACTTGTGATCGTTTAAATTTTTAAATTGATACTTTGTACTTTTCGAACTATTTCTTCGTTTTGCTAAATAAATGATATCCCTCTTTCTGAGATGAATCATTATTGAGAAATGGAAACCTTCCAATCACATCAGTAAGCGAATTGTTCAGAAAACGATTCATTCGCGTAAAAAATGTAATCATCTGAAATAAGGAACAGCAAAATCGAAGACCGCACCATTATCGAAACTCCCAAATTGCTAAAAGGAAAAGGGCGTGTCCAGTAGGTCACTAGGTAGATATTCCCGATACCGGATCATTTCCTTCAGTCTATCAGTTACTTAATTTCATCCATCAGACTGCCTGGCACCCTCACGAAATGTTTGTATTATCTTTGAAATGTGATATTAGGGCCCGTATTTCTGTTTCCGAATAGTAGGTATATTTTATGATGTTGGGAAATAATTCACTTTTCTCGCTTCCGACTGTCTGCTGTCTCGAAAATCATCGCTGAAGGTGAGAACAATCTCGCTTTAAAGTTTTCATTTATTATTGTTCTGAAAACCTTCTGATAATTGAAAGAGCAATTAAAATCAACAGGATCCATGATTTTGGACAGGTATAAGGTGGAATTTTGGAGTGAAAAAAATGTTGATTCACACAATAATGGCACAAACTCCTCGAGATCTGGTTCAAACCTATTTATATGTTGAAGAAACAATTTTTCAGTGATATCTCCGAAAGTACTTGAAAATATTTACGTCCTTGGGAGATAGTAAAGGATATTGGAGGTGTGGATGGAGACCACTAAAATGCTTGAAAAATGGATTGAAGTACATAGCATTTCATTTGAAAAAAATGCAATTGACCCTGTAGATTTTCCTTGGTTCACCCTGTATATCCGACAATAATTTCTAGATATAGACACAGTTCTCTAGTGACATGTGGTTTTTGAATTATCGTCCTAACTATCTTAGAACTCAACCAATCGGACTCTGACGCACTATTGCCCCACCCTGTATATTTCATCCAGGACAGTATTTTTGGGTTTTCGTTGCCATGAATATACCCGACAGATATTAAAATCTAGCTGACGTGCTTATTGTATCCTTAAAAAATTGCGACATGGCAATAATGTCATGATTTGAGGGATAACATTATG
This sequence comes from Chrysolina americana, assembly GCA_958502065.1. Lineage (NCBI taxonomy): Eukaryota > Metazoa > Arthropoda > Insecta > Coleoptera > Chrysomelidae > Chrysolina > Chrysolina americana. The sequence continues at coordinate 78,033,697 of OY293414.1, forward strand.
AAAAGATGTTACCTTCAGTACTATTTGATTATTACTCATCTAGGTTGTGTTACTTGATCGGAGACTTGACTATATTATTTGTCATCAATAAAATTAATTTCAGATGCCTATTGTAATTGTTTTTCTAGTTCACAATGAATCAACAACGATTTTCTCAGAGCGAGATTGTCAATTTAATCACAAATAGCTTCGTTTAATTTTGGTTAATTAAAACGTTTGCGGAGAAGTAAATATATATCTACAACTCAATTAGGAGCATTTCTTGCTTGTAGCACGTGTGAAACAACGAGTCTCTGGTGACAGTCGTGACATGATGTCATTGAGATTTGGCTATTAGGACTAATTTCAGATTTATACCGACAATAGCACCAAAAAAGAAAAACAATTCTTCCTAGCAGAGGGCATCACAAGTGTTTCTCCTCATGGAACTGAACCAAATATTTCTATTTTTACCGTTTTTTTTTGCGAACTCATTTCAATATTAGTAGACAATATCGAGAATCCTCTTCGACTGGTTATTTCTCTAGGAGATGATAATATTTAAGATGGACAAATTGATAGGTTGATAAAAAAACAATTGCTGCCGTTAGAGATGCCTATCAATTATTGTAAGTTAAAACGGATCCACAGTTTATCTACTATGATTTGTTTGATTTCATTGGAAATAACCTTTTCCTGTTACGATATTTTGAAAATAATTTATTCAGGACGGTCATTACCGACGAGTTTGATCGAAAGAAACCCCTTTTAACTCGAAAACCTTTTCAGAAATATGAGAGAAACCTTATATCAGTCAGAGTATAATTCAATTGTAAATTGGGTTATAAAGTAGTATTTACATGTTGTCTCTCTGAAAAAATCACTTTCAGAGTTTTTAAAAGCATACGAATGATAAGAAACTCTAGAATCCAATGATAAAATTGATAATGTTACTTCAAAGGTCATTTTGTATACTGAATCTGGTAGAAATTTGAAAATTTCATCGTTGAATATATAACACAGTGTTGGACCGAAAACTGACCCCTGTGGCACTCCATATTAAATTTTTGCGAAAAAGGTCCAATGTAAACAAATTTGGCTACTTTTTTCGACTAATTTAACTTGTAAATGAAATGAAAGTCTTAATAAATAACCATCAAAATTGACAAAATATTGTTTTAACACCACTAAAAGACAAAATTAACGTGATGACCTAACAACTATATCATTTAGTTCGCCATCGAAATTATAGAAACAAAAATTGACATTTTGTGTACCTACCAGTGTATTACTAAAAACATTTTAAGTAAACTTCTCATTCATTTAGTTATATTCAGATGATGATTGAAATGAGAAATGACTGTATCAATAAATGGCGTAAAATAACAACGTGGTCGTTACAAATGAATTCATGTCAGGTCATTATAAAGACAGCTGCAAGTTTTCAAATATCGGAAAATAATGGCAATAAATCAGTGGAATAAGTCCAACAAATGAGCATCATGGAAAAAGGTGTCCTTGATATTTAATATCGTTTGTATTCTATGCCACATCGCATACAATAATAAAATCTATTTTCGTAACGAGAGGTGACCTTTTTTATATTATCTCATCACTGGGGAAATGACATTTTGTTTGTGTTGCTGTTGTGGCAAGTCCTGAGAAAAATCAATGATACGAAATTATTTGCATTTCTTTGCTACGAACGAGCAAGTCTCACACTAGGTTCAGCTGTCTTACCCAATCGTTTTCAAAGTTTTGCATACGTACTACTTATCACAAGGTAGACAATTTTTTAACGCTGACTTATAACATTCAAACTAAAGATCGAACACACGTCACACCCCCAATATTCATCAAAATCTTACATTTTCCTTAGAAAAAGAAACTGTTGATCGTAGTTTTTCGTAATAGGTACTTGAAGCGAATTAATTTGGTCAAAGAGTTATCAAAATACCCATTGGATCTTAATGGTAATGGTATTTTTCAAGTGGAAATTCCCGCCATGGAAAGGTACATTCAATTCAACCTCGACAGGAAATACCGGAACAAGGAAATCGCAATCATCTCCGATAGTCAAGCAGCTCTCAAAGCTTTGAGCTCATATAACAACAGCTCAAAGATGGTCTGGTAATGTCTAGACAAACTTAATGATCTAGGTAGGAACAACAAGGTGATCCTCCTCTGGGTGCCGGGGCACGTCGGAGTGGAGTGCAATGAACAAGCAGACACCTTGGCACGAAAAGGGGCATCAACGCCACTGATCGGACCAAAACCATTCTGCGGACTTGGAAAATCTTACTTCCAAAAAGAACTCAATAAAACGGAAGAAGCAATGAGAGCACAATACTGGCAAAGACTTCCAGGGCTAAGTCAGGCCAAATATCTCCTCGGCAACTTCAACCGAGCAAGATCGAAGACACTGCTTAACCTCAGCAAAACTAGTCTGAAGACAATCGCGGGATTTCTGACGAGGCACTGCAGACTCAAAGAACACCTAGGGAAGCTAGGCTCAGAGGAGGACAGCACCTGCAGATTCTGTGGGGAACATACAGAAACACCACACAATATATTGATGGAGTGTTATGCAGTACATCACAAGAGATGAATATATATACTGGGATCACACCAACTGACTGTAGGAGGAATACCACGAACAGACCCCCTCAAAATCCTTAAATTCCTCAAGGAATTGGGGCTTGAGAACAAGAACACCTTGAAATAGCAGAAGAAGATGGGGCACAATACGAGATCTAATTAGGTCGCAGCGCATCAGTCACCATCCATACTTACCATTACTATTGAATCTTAATAATTCTTTAATTCTTTTTCCTGAATTTATTTTATTGATGAGTACTTTAATGAATAATAAGGAAAGAAATAAGTAATAATGGAATCAAACCCCTAAATACTTCTCTACTGAACTTCAAATATTACGACTACCTATAACTATGAATATACAGGGTTCCAGTAGTTCCTGTAGTAGACCGAACTTTTTTGAAAATACCACGGCAATGTCTCTGGGAGTTTGAAGATCTTCTGGCACACCCTAAGCTAATGTGTAATCGAAAGGCACCTTGAAAAGGTCTCGTGATTCCTCTCGGGTTATCCCATGCAGAACCTTCTGCCCGTTTGAGTACAGCTACATGAACCTCTGGAACGTCATTTCATCCTCCGGTGGTTGCGGACTTGGTCGTGGTTTCCGGCGTAAGGAGACAACCTATTGAAATGGAATACTCTGGGTTTTCCTCGTGGTGGCTTATATATGCGATAGACGAGGTCGTTTGTCCTCTTCATGATCTTGTACGGACGTCCCTACGAGTTCCGCAACTTCGATGACTTCCACGGTGACGTTTGGGGTTGTACAGCCAAAGAAGGTCACCTATCTGATATCCACCAGCATCGGCCTTGATGTCGTAGGTTTCCTTCATTCTGTCGCTGACACTCTGGATGTTCAAACGGACTCGTTCATGAATATCGCCCATTCTCTGCCGTAATTTGCTGACTTTGTCTTGTCCTGGTAGCGTCCCAAACTTCAGGTCACAGGAAAGTCGCAGCTCTCGGCCCACAATAATACTAGCAGGGGTTTAGCTGGTTGACTAATGTACGGAACGATACGCCATCAAGAACAAATGAAGGTACTGGTCCCAATCTTTCTGGTGGACAGGTGACAGTTTATTGTCTTCATATACAGGAACTGTTGAATTCAAAAAGAAGAATTTGTTCTTCAAATGAAGAAAAACCAGCTAAAATTAATGGATTAGACCTCACAGGAAAATATTTTTGGGCAATATTTCAAGAAAAAATGTGAGAAAAAATATGTTTAGCCACAAATAAAAGATTCAAGTTGAAACTCAAATCAGAAAGCTCCTGAACAAATACTGAAGCTTCTAAATTCCATCGAAAGAAGAAATTTCTCTCGTTATCAATGTCAATTTAACGGCATGCTGCTGGTGATAAAACCGCAGAGAAATAAACAGAAGCTCGATTTTTGGAAATTTTCAGATTTGATTTTTCCCCATGAATATTATATTATATCCTGTCGTAGATTCAAAGTTTAAAAAAAACACTCATCATGAATCATGAAATTTTATAGCTGCAGCCATGTGTGAATTAAATAATCACCTCCATGACACACCTCTGTATCTCTTATGCAAAACGAATTTTATAAAAATATGTATAGTTCACCCGGCCTTCTTTGTATCTAAAACTACATTATACGTCACCAAGAATTTTCCGTGACGCCAAAACTATGGATCAGAAAAGCAATTCCATCTGGATGAGATATTACTAGGTCAATTAAACTTCATTTTATGTATTTACACGCCCCAGAAAACGCATTAAATTGCACTCTGTGTGCCTTCCTCCAGGAAAACAGTAATAATGTTACGTCATTAACCACGCTACAGGATATTTGCTCCGATTACAATGGGAAAAGTGTATTAAGTTCATCTTTAATGTGGTACACCGAAGTTTGGAAGAATTAGGACGAGTTCACAAAATTGTGTTTTGGTTCCAAATATTATGATTGGATCATTAGAAGTTATTCTAGAAATTTGATTCGGGGTAGGTACTTAATATTGGCCATCCCGCGATTTTGAGTCTGAACTGCCTATGAACTACAAAAAATATTGTAGTAAAACTGCACTAACTAATTTTCCTAATTTATTTAAAACACGATTTACAACAATTATTCACTAAAACATTGACTTCAATAACTATTTAATTTATTTCTACTGTGGCTATCTATCAGCGAACTCCGGAACTGTAACTAACTCTGAATTCTGACTATCCCGCTTATATACTCCTAAGCAGTTTCCATTCACGACTCTAGATTATTCAGGGGCATAGAACATTTCATCTAGATGGCTCTTCGAATAGTATCGAACAATCGATTTATTCCAGCTTGTTCTCGGCGATCCGTACGCCAGCATATATGCAGTTGTAGTTGATCGAGGGTGCATAATTAATTAGATCAGGGCCGGTCTCGGGGCCGGTCTCGAAATCGTTACAATATGTATAATATTGAAAAAAATTGCTGGCCAATAATCAATATCGTTTAAATTGACAAACTAATGACATTTTTTGAAATAAAAGTATTTTTAATGAAGATACTGCATACAATTATAGAGTGCGGCTTTTAATAGCACCCTCCCTGTTAACTTTTGAACGGTTTGACGTAAAAAAACCGTTTGGAGGGTTTCACCGATGCTACTTTTTGAAATAAAACACATTGTAATTGCTCGATAAATGGCGCGGGAGGGCACATCAACTAAAAACATTTAAATGACATGTGGTTCATGTGTCACATCGTTGAAAAAATAATTCAATTTTCTTTTCAAACATCAGCAAATACCCAATGATCAGAACCACCATGTTAACAGAATGGTTTGGGTTAAGCCTGCTGGGTTCAAAGGCTCGATCTCGATATTTTGTCCGTTTTTCGGACGATGTTCGTTTCGCTAGGAGCCGAAAACTATGACAAAAAACGCCCCACTTTAATGGTCGAGAAGGACTTCATCAGGCTTATTTGCATGTATTTGCCTGAGGGTGGGGAATGAGTAGTTCCAATAGATTCGGCACTTCTCATTCTCCACAACGGACTCAATATCCCACAGAGCATAAGGCAACACCGGTGTCTCATCTATACCGTACGAGTGTCGTAGATGGTAGTACAACACTCATAGCGCCGCGTTATGCCTGTGTATATAGGCTGAGACCGCTTTAAGCTGGACAAGCTGACAGCAAATGCATTATGGTCTCAGCTGTCCCTCGGCACGCTCTGCATCTAGTGTCAGGGACCTCTACACCCATCACGCGACTACGGTAGACGAGGGTGTTGAAGACACCATCCTGGCAGGCCATTATGAATCCCTCGGTTTTTGACTCCAGCCCACTTGACCTGAGAAAAGCGAAGGTCAGGTTTCTGGATTTTCAATGTTCTTGGAGAGAAGACCCCATGCATTGGGTTATCCTTATGTAGCTATAGAAGACTCTCACTCTCCGCAGCTTTGACAAGGGCTTTTTGCTGAACGGGTTCCAACTCGGTGACATAGTTTGGGATCGTCCGTTCAGTGTCGAATACGACACCGAGTTCATCGGCTGCACGGGTTGCTGCCTTGAAAAGAAAACATTAGCTACTTTCCTGCCTGCATCTAAATGTCATCAGAAAGTCCTGAGTAAATTCTATGGTAGCTATAGTTCTGTTGACTTTGCTGTTTGATATCCAAATTGAAAAGGGAATAGAATCTTGTATTTTTCTAGAAAACTATATTTAAACAAAATAGTTGGTGATGGTTGATCAATAATGAATAATAACAGAACGAATATAAATGAATAATGGTAACTGGTAACGCTTAACAACAACCATTACGCCAAATTGATTGACATCGCTCTCTTGGGTTTCGGTCATGCATCAGTCCAACCGTGAACGTTAGATACTTTTCCTACCGGTAAACTTGAAAACAGCAAGGTGACATAAATCTCACGAAATAGCGAGCACTTATTTCCAGCAGCATCTAACAACTCCGGGTCCAGTTAGACGACACTATGATGGAACCCACATACCTTTCCTTGTTAGTTCTGCACATTATACTTTTGAGATACATGTAACCGGTACACCATAAAAGATGTCGGCCTTAGCTCCTATGGTGATAAACTCCCTTCTGGGCAATCAAATGAGCAGTGCTCTCAAGCCTGATTTAGCACCTGCAGTGGCCGAAAAAGCTGCCGGGAGTAGCAAAATCGTTCGAAAGCATTACAGTGACGGTGGATACCCACCACACGAGGAGTACCATCCGCATGAGGATGGTTATGAAAACGCTGGACACAAGTTAGTATAGTACCAATTTTCATTTTTCGACAGTAGTATTCGGAGTGGCAAGTTCTTTGTGCTTTGAAAGTGAATCGATTCAAATTTACCGGGCTGAGAGAACGAAGAAAAATCAAAAAACGTAATTGCTATTTTGTTCTACGTGACGAAATACACAAATCAGATTTGTGTTTTGCCAAACCGAACTACATATGGATATGTATTTCAGCAAATCCATCTTCAATAAGAAAGGGCACTTTACAACTCAATAGATAAACAAACAGTTGAGCTTCATTGCCGACCAAATTAATAACGTATATCCTATACAAAGTATTTATTGAAAAAAAAATTATAAAAGTTGAACGGTATTTTACTCTGCATTTCTTTGTGAATTCAAATATTTTTTGATGTGCTATTGGTAAGGGAGTGATGTGAGTTTTCAAATGAAACGATATTTATCATGTTTGGTATCGTCAAAAGCTTATTTTTTCCAATTTGGTAGTACTAATATTATTTTAACTCTTTCGATAGATACAGTGTATCTAGTATTCTTGTGTCTAGTATTCTTGTGTCCACCTCTGTAATTTACTAACCAATTGCTTGATTTGTTCGAAATTTTTCTTAATCAGGGATTTTTTTTACTTCTATAATTCAGTGATTGTCTGGTCAGAGATAAAAGAGGAAGGGAAAGGGCAAGTTATTTTTATTGCGAGTTTGTTTTTCCCTATAGCCATTCATGAATTT